>CM060330.1:23477664-23482664 GCA_030674155.1 Stramonita haemastoma
TTGACAAAAGCAGCCCTGCAATTTAGCCTGGTGACAGACGTGTATTGACAGGACCTTTCCCCGTGTGACATTCAGGCTGACATCACACAAATACTGGGTCACCGGGGTGAAAAACAAAAGAGGAGTAATTTTCCAAAAACTGAAGATTCAGCTGGCTTTGTTAATGTAAACAACAGAGAATGCTCACCAGGAAAAAACTCATTTTGCTGCTTACACCAGGAAAAAAATCTTCATATTTTGCTGGAAAAGTGTATTGGATTTTCCCAATAATAATGTGCATTCGTGTTATTTCATCATTTCAAAGCTGCCTACTCAAAAACCTTGACGGTTTTGATCCTGCCAAAATAAGTGTTTGCTGCTACAGTATATGTTTTGAAGAGGTGGGTAAATGCTGAATAGACTAAAAAAATCCTGAAGTTTCAGACTGGGAGTTTGACTCTTGGTGGCGATTTGAGGGTGACGGGTGGAAACTGGCAGTTTGCCATATATCAGCTGATGTGCAGAACCGTCAGTTTTTTTATCTTTCATTTGTGTATGCTGGACTAAAGATTACACTGTTGGCTGGAGTAAGCATTCTGAGCAAATTACGTGGTAGATAATGATAGCATGTCCAGAATTTAATTCTACGAGAGGCTAAAACTGCGCACAACGCTCTTTTTATCACATCTGATCGAGATGAGAATTCACTCGAAAAGTTCCAGAATTGTGGATGTCTCCCACCTGGAAGATATTTTGTACAAATCAATTCCTGTATGGATCGGTACATCTGCCGTTTGATCAGAATGGCGGTAACAACGGTAACTTAAAAAAATTACAAATATGAATCATGTTTCTTGGTGTTCTTTAAAATCATAATTCTATGAACAAAAATACTCAAACGATTTAATCAATAGCACCGGCGACATTCAGCGATGATTCATTGGCCCAGAACTGATGTAAATCGCTAAGAAATGTCAACATTATACATACGCAATTGAAAGGTCAGAATGATATCTTCTACAGTGTGCTGATGAGGAAACCCTGCTAACTTTTTCTAAATACATATTTGTGGTTTGAAACAAATGTGACTGCGGGTGTTTGGGTGTTAAAAGTAGAGTATTGCCTGACAGTTTTCTTTTTCTTCCACGCATAGATTTGTTTCTAGTAAAAGGTAGTTGATTTTTCCACAGAAATTTGCCACATACAACTCTTTTGTTGTTGGTTTTTTGTGGTGTGCTACATGCATGCACAACAAAAGAATGTGGTTCTATTGTTTCTTCTGAATGGTTGGTGTGAGACACGGCTCATGGTATACTATATGGAAATTATCCTGCCTTTATCAGGGTCGAAACACGTGACCTTTCATTTTCTAACGAGCGCTTTATCACTTGGCCACTGATCTACATATCATGAAAGTGTGATAACGACAGAAGAGTAGGAGGGATTCGGAGGATGACAGAAATTAAACACGTGATTAAACTACTAAACTCTGAATGGGGTTTTGATCTCAACAGTGAAGCGGAAAGCTTTTATCATTCCCAATATCCATAACCATGCAGACATGCTATTGCCACAATTCCTTCACAGCACAATGATCAAATCAAGACACGGCTGTAATATGAGAGTCTGGCAGAGCAAAGTTCAAACCGACCCTTGACGGAATGTGAGGGAAATAATGTCCGCCCACAGCTAATAAATATATTGACAAATCGTGACCAGTCCTTCTTTCTTCTGTTTTATTATTAGAAGTGAATTTTTTGCCGTAACAAAACTTAACGATGATCAGCAAACAGCTTTAAAGAGGCTAAGCGAAGGAGAGAAATATGAAACAGGGGGTGAAGAAATCGCTCTAAGTATCATGTCTCGTGTAGTGTTCGGTCATATTCAATCAACAAGAACACTGGCAATAACAACAATATCAACAAGTACACTAGCAATTTCTGTTTGTACAAGAAACATGAAGCCATTTATACATGTTTGACTTCTCCCCTTTTTTTGTAACCTGTTCTGTCCACCTTCTCTCTCTCTCTCTCCTCTCTCTCTCTCTCTCTTCTCCTCTGTCTCTCTCTCTCTGCCTCTCTCTCTGCACATGCGAGCACGTCTGCACACGCAGTAAAAACACTTTTTTTGCACATCTGCTGTTTGGAAAGTTTATCATACTGCATGTGAAAACAAGACAAAACAAGATCTTAAACACAAGCTAGGTTGGAAAGAGCGATTCAGTAATGACCAAACTCCATTCTCAGGTACAAAATTAAATCACACGTGGAAGAAAATTGCCTAGCCTAGCATTCACCGGAGACATGTTCTTTGATCTTTCCCCAGAAAAGAAATGTCTCTAAAGACTACCTTCTTCTCATGTCCTTAGCATCTTTTCTTTACACGCTAATCTTCCTGACATGTCCTTTCCTTTTCCAGTTAACCTGTCAAGATGCCCTATTCTTTTAATTTACTGGGATTGAGTTTTTGTTTTATGCTTATTCTTTATTTCGAGGATAGTGAAAGTGAGGTGTAATTTGCTTTTTCTTCCATCCAGTCTCTGTGTGCATGCGGTTTTGTTAATTTTGTTATCAGTTCCCAACGAAAAAATCATCCTACTTTTCCAAAACGCGGAGCAGATTTTAAGCTGTGCAGAAAATGTTCTGCGTGCTATCTATCGTACACGGCCTCAGTTTTACTCACACCGGGTACCCCCAAGGTGCTTAGCTGGGAAACGCACACATCAACAGAATAACTTCCAGAAAGACAAGGGCTTTGCGTGGAATCTATCCTTGATAGATAGTAGTGTGATCTCAACTGACCAGATAGTAATGAAAATAACCCCGTTTTTGTTGTTGTATGTTGAAAATTGATCAGCAGTTTGCAACAGTTCTACACTATCTGACCTAACAAATATCTAGGTTCCTGCTAAGGGAAATATTAATAATTGTGAAACAGTTACTCTCGTTCCGTGACCAGTATATTAATATTTTTTGCTCAATGTGGTTAAAAAAAATCATACGTAAAAATGTTGCATCCTCTATCAGTATCACGTCTGTCATGTCAGATTGTGTTCTTTTGGTCGTAACAAAAATGGTGGAATTGTGGCGAGCAGCTCTTTAGTGTAATGCCCACTGATTTCCGAGGAGTTAATGAAATGAGAAAAAAGAAAAGTGATCACGCCATTTCTAACTGTTCATCCTTTCTCTGTTTCATACCACAATAAATCCCAGAACACTACAATCACTGTCATTTGTAATCTGATCGCTTTTCCTCTCGGCTCTGAACTAAAATATGTGCACGGGTTTTCCCCTCCCATGATAACTGGAGATTTTGTTGGCTGGCTTTGAAGGTTGGAGGGTGGTGTGTGTGTGCATCCGTGCGTGCATGTGTATTATATGTGTGTGTGTGTGTGCGCGCGCGCGCCCCGCGCGCGTGTGTGTTGTGTGGTGTTGTGTGCGGGCGGGCGTTGAATATATGTGTGCGTGCGTGTGTGTGTGCTAGTGCGCACCCAAGCTGTGTGTCTGTGCTCGTGCGCGCCGCGTGTGCACGTGTGTGTATGTGTAAAAAAACACCTTAAAAACTGCTTAATACTTCTATCTTTCCTGCACTATGGTGCTGCCATATTGCAAAAACAAACCAACATGCTTGTCATATCCTCACAACAAAAAATGTAACAATGGACACTTTCTCAACAAATAAAAAAGATGCTATAATTCTTTCCATACATAAGATGAACAAACTTCACTGATTTTCTCCCAAAACGTCCCGTCTATCATCATCATTATGAAAAACATCCCCAGAAGGGATTCCGGGGACCTGTCAGTAAAAAAACAGCATCCCATCTCCTGGAAAGTGTGCTACGAAGTTCCCTTCTCTTCTATCCATTTTTTGTTTCTGCCTGGTTCCTTTCTTCCCTGTCACCTCCTACACGTCTATTTTCTGCCTTCTTGGTCCATTCTCCAGTAGGGTTCTTTTTTTTCCAGAAATACTTAAAAGATAACAATTCTCTCCCGTGCCGATGTCGAATGGACTGGACCAGATTTATCATGCGCTTAACGGCATGCAGCTCAGCGCATTTTTTTTGCTCATATGACAGACGACAGTATTTGCTCTCTGAGCGTTCGACGAAGAAGAAATAAAGGATTTCTTCATTTGTTCTTCCAGCAGGATGGCTACCGACAGACCTGTTGCTATAACAACAGGAAGCTGAGATGGAAAAGTTACTTTGAGAGTGTGGTCACGACTATCTTGACCATGCGCCATGAAACGTTTTTCTGACTATGCTGTAATTGCTATTAAGATACACGCATGCATACATACACACGCAAAAAAGTATACGCCCGTACATACCAACAAAACAAACATACGCACACACACAAATATGCACACACACAAACACACACACAAAAGAAGAAGAAGAAGAAGAAGAAGAAGAAGAAGAAGAAGAAGAAGAAGAAAGAAGAAGAAGAAGAAGAAGAAGAAGAAGAAGAAGAAGAAAAGAAGAACAAGAACAAGAACAAGAAGAACAAGAACAAGAACAAGAAGAAGAACAAGAAGAAGGACGAAGGGGAGAGGAGGAGGAGGATGAACGATGAGGAGGAGGGGAAGGGGGAAGCAGGCTAGAGGATTTTTTTGTTCTATTTGGATTTTTTTTCAATTACATTTTTTGGTAGCAATTGTTTTTTTCAGACATAGAACTATTTTCCCCTAATTCATTACGAAAAGGCCAACTGACCTAGTTAACACAAAACTCTCACAAATAGTTGACTTTACTTCCTCAATTCTCTCTCTCTCTCTCTCTCTCTCTCTCTCTCTCTCTCTCTCTCTCTCTCTCTCTCTCTCTCTCTCTCTCTCTCTCTCCCTATCCTTCTCTCTCAAACTGAAAGTGCTAATACGTTCAGCGGACGCCAGCGTAACTAAAGAAGCTGGTTTCTATGACAACTAGAATCAAAACAAAAAACAAAGAAAGTAGACAACCCACCAAACAAAAGATGCCGAGAAACACGGAACGTGTCCATCTGTGTTCTGTCATAAGCTGA
>CM060330.1:23487664-23510164 GCA_030674155.1 Stramonita haemastoma
CACACACACACACACGCTCTCTCTCATGGACACACAAAACACACACACACACACACACACACACCACACACTCACACACACACACACACACACACACACACAACACACCACACTCAACACACGCACACCTCAACACACAAGGCTAAGGAAAGACTTCTAAACTACTACTATCCTTAGGGACTTTTCCATCAAAAAATCCCCAGAACACCACCTAAATTTTTTTTCCGGCTGTTGGCTCGTGGTGTCAACATGCCACCATTCAGGGAAGGTGAACGGTCAATACAGTAGCAGCTGGGGCTGTTCGAATCGGCCTAGAGCGCAACTCCATCGTCTTCTGAGACTAACGGATGCCTACTATGATTATGCCTGACTGAAATGTTTGTAGCTACAGAATAATTAATCACCCCTTTTCAGCATTTACATCATTTTTAGTTCTAAGTCTCTCTCTCCCCTCTCTCTCTCTCTCTCTCTCCCTCTCTCTCTCTCTCTCTCCCCCTCTCTCTCTCTCTCTCTCTCTCTCTCTCTCTCTCTCTCTCTCTCTCTCTCTCTCTCTTTTCCTTCTCTCTCTCTCTCCCCTCTCTCTTTCTCTCTTTACCATCCATATAGTTCTCCTTTAAATGAAAGAAGGGCCGTCTCTACATAAACTGAAACTTTAAAACTTAGCAATCAATAGCCTCTAGTGATGCAATGAACACAGTGAGTACTCTTAGCTTTCTCAGTTTATTTTGTCTTCATGATTTCTGTCGCAGAACTATCAACGGCCAAAAACATCGAACACAAGAGTCATAGTCTTCAGTTATGATCTCTGTCTCTCTGTCTCTCTCTGTCTCTCTCTGTCTCTCTCGTTTTCATGTGTTCGTGTTCTTCTGTCTCTCTCTCTGTCTGTCTCTGTCTCTATCTTTCTCTCTCAACAGACAAAAACATTAAACACGGAGTCGTAAGTGTATGCTTCTTGTCCCTCTCTCCCTCTGTCCTTGCCTCCCCCCTCTCTGTTTCTCTGTCTCTGTCTTTCTGTCCCTGTCTCTTCTCTCTCTCTCTCTTCTCTCTCTGTCTCCAGGCCAATGATTCTTCTTAATCAAAAGCAAAAGCTGCCTCTTCATAAAGAAACAGAGCTTTGGATCTTAATCAATATCAGCAATCTCCATTAATCCACCTGAAGTAACAATGTGTCCACTACCTGATGCTTGTTCGTTCGTTCATTCAGCTTGAAAATAAGGTATGTCGGAAGGTTCTGCTCGCACAAAGACATTGTCACTCGCTGAGATAAGGATTTATCATGTGCGTTTTCATCACACACGCACGCACACACACGCACTGGAGAGAGGAGAGAGAGAGAGAGAGAGAGAGAGAGAGAGAGAGAGAGAGAGAGAGAGAGAGAGAGAGAGAGAGAGAGAGAGAGAGAGAGAGAGAGAGAGAGAGAGAGAGAGAGAGGAAGAGAGAGGAGGGGAGAGAAGAGAGGGGAGAGAGGAGAGAGAGAGGGGAGAGGAGAGAGAGAGGAGAGAGAGAGAGAGAGAGAGAAGAGAGAGAGAGAAGAGAGGGGGGGGGGGGAGACCGACGGACAGAAAGGAGAAACACACATTCGCAAGCAAGCAAGCAAGCGCACACACACACACACACACACGCACACCGCGCGCGCGCGCGTGCACTTACACACACACACACACACACACACACACACACACACACACACACACACACACACACACACACAGCACGCACACTCACACACACCGACAGAGACAGAACATGTCATCTGTCAAATCATGTCTCCCATGGGTGTGTCTTCATCTTTGTTGTAAGACTCACGTGCATGCATGCCGCAAAGGTTTCCTCTCCTTTCATTGTTACTAATAATTATTGATTTTTTTTCATCAGACATGTGATATTGGACGGTTGCAAGGGGATGGGAATGTGAGATAAGGGTGGGATCAGCGTGTGTGTGAGTGTGTGTGTGTGTATGTGTGTGTGATGTGTGTGTTGTGTGTGTTGTATGTGTGTGTATGTGTGTATGTGTGTGTATGTTGTGTGTGTTGTGTGTGTATGTGTGTGTGTAATGTGTATGTGTGTGTGTATGTGTGTGTGTATGTGGTGTTGTATGTGTGTGTATGTATGTAGTAGTATGTATGTATGTATGTATGTATGTATGTATGTATGTATGTTGTGTATGTATGTATGTATGTATGTGTGTGTGTGTATGTGTGTGTATGTATGTATGTGTATGTATGTATGTATGTATGTATGTATGTATGTATGTATGTATGTATGATGTATGTATGTATGTATGTATGTATGTAGATGTTGTGTGGTGCGTGCGTGCGTGCGTGCGTGCGTGCGTGCATGATGCGATGCATGGATGGATGGATGGATGGATGGATGGATGGATGGTATGGTGTGTGTGATGTGACTTGTGTGTGTGTAGTGTGGTGTGTGTGTGATGTCGAGTGTGTTTGTGAGCGTGTGCCCACGTTTGTGTGTGTGTCAGTGAGTGTATGGTTTGATGTGTTTTGTGTGTGTTGTGTGTGTGGTGTTGTGTGGTTGTGTGTTGCGTGCATGTGAGTAAGGTGTGTGTTTCATAAAAGAGAGTTAGAGAGGTGGCCGTTACTTGTGTTTTTGTCTTGTAATGGCCTTGGCATTTTTCAACAATACAGGTAGCATATGACCTTTCCATACCAACAAAAGAAAACCAATATATTTTCTACACTGTTGCGGTGCACGGAGTTCAATTACCCTTGGAATGACAAGAAACATGAGTTCAAGCAAATGGATCTATCACGTCTAACCTGTCTCTGTCTCCCTCTAGACTCCCTCCGTCCCTGTTTGTCTTTGTCTGTCTGTCTGTCTGTCTGTCTGTCTGTCTGTCTGTCTTCTTCTCTCTCTCTCTCTGTCTCTCTCTCTCTCTCTCCTCTCTCTCTCTACTCTCTCTCTCTCTCTCTCTCTTCCGTCTCGTGCACGTGTACGCGCGCGCGCGCGCTTACGTGTGTGTATATGTTGTGTGTGTGTGTGTGTGTGTGTGTGTGTGTGTGTGTGCGTGTGTGGCGAGCGCGTATGTGGTGTAGTGTGTGTGCGCACACCCGGTGTGTGCGTGTCTTCTGTGCGCATGTATACACAAAGGCACTGGCAGGTCTGCGCTTTGAGTTGAGCCAATAGACTTTCAAGTCTCCACCATGGTTCACAAGATTCTACTGCTGTGATTCCGTTCCCTGTTTCATGGAACCGCAGGTTTGAAGTCTTACGTATCCATCTGCTCGGCTGTTGATTCTGTCGCTTCTGCATACACTATTACAATACAGTGCTACACACAGGTACAAGAAAACAAATACAATTGCAGACAGGAGGAGAATAAAAAGGATGCGCGGTGCTGCTCTTGTGGCGACACGCTCTCCCTGAGTAGAACCCCTGGAATTTTACACAAGGAAAATCTGCTGTGACTGAAGGTAGTATACAGTATAATACAATACAATGCAATACAGTATAATACAATGCAATGCAATACAGTATAATACAATACAATCTCGCCTCCTCTGAAATTCTAGCTCCCACACCCCCTCATCACTGGGGGAGACTATAAACCGAGGCCCTGTGTTCCAAGGTGCACAGAACATCTTGGGCACATGCTAAAACCACTTCCGTCTTTTGGAAGAGTAGGTCATTTTTGTAGGTGGGAACGGATGACAAAAGTTACAAAACCGCTTACACACGGGGACCAGATGTAAAAATCAACAACCACATGAGTATTTATTCCACTATCCCCGAATTCAATGAATAAATAAGCAAACGAAATGAAAGAATGAGTAAATTAATACAATAGGTAAAGTAACAAATGATGTATGGTAAGGATACAGTACACATCATAGCCAACACCACACACACACACACACACACACACACACACACACACACACACACACACACACACACACACACACACACACACACACACACACACACACACAAAATCGAAGGTACTAACACAAAGCTTCCCCCACAGGCCAGGTGGCTAAGTCACAGCACTGGATCAATACATACAGGAGCTGCTGTTCTTTCCTTCTATGGGCAGGCAGGCATCAAGGCTAGTGATTGTTCCCCTGATCAGGAATCGTGCGTGAGCACTTTACTGCGGTAGCCGCCAAGACACGGTCCTTAATAGCTGGGGGAGTGAAAAGGTTTGCATGTGGGAAGGGATCGACACTCTTGGAGAGACATAGAATGTCTTTGTGTGTGTGTGTGTGTGTGTGTGTGTGTGTGTGTGGTGTGTGTGTGTGTGTGTGTCTGTGTCTGTGTCTGTTGTGTCTGTGTGTGTGTCTGTGTGTCTGTGTGTCTGTGTGTGTGTGCCTGTGTGTCACTTCTAAAACACTGGTCTGCACAAGTGGAAATGTTGAAATTTAACCACGCAGTAGACAATTTTTGTTTTTTTACAAATACTTCAAAACTGATTTTGGAGAGGAGAGGTTTATTTTCTACTTCATCGAAACTGTTATTCAACCTTAAAATTCTTTTATTGTAAATTTCTAATATAAGTAGGTCTTGGCTTTGTCACTCCTACGAAAGAAGAATTATGTTATGAATGTATCATGGTTGAAATCAGTGACAAACTTAATTTCATTCTTAAATGTTCACTGCACGGTATATTGATTTTCAAGGCAGATAACTGTCTAAACGATTATTACCCAATAGAGAGTTGTTTAAAACATCTGTCGACAGATGTGTTTCATTAATCAGAAAGAAACACTTCAGCTGTCAAAATATCTCAGACAATCTGAAGCATTGTAAACAGTTGATTTAAATATTGCAGCTGAACATTTGTTTGTTAATAGTCTCATTTCTTCCTGTAGTTACCTCATGTTCATTTTTTCCTCCATTCCCCAAAAGATACAAAAGGAATCAGTGTAGTTCAAGAAATATTGTTCTCTCTCTCTCTCTCTCTCTCTCTCTCTCTCTCTCTCTCTCTCTCTCTCTCTCTCTCTCTCTCTCTCTCTCTCTCTCTCTCTCTCTCTCTCTCTCTGTGACCCTGCACCTGCTTGTCTGTCTCTCTCCCTTTCTCCACTTTTAACTTGCATGTATACCTCCTGACAAGTGCAATGCCCTGCGAAATGTTCGGTTCACACGCTATCTAACCCTCCCACCGCGCCATGTCCATCATTTGATGGTCACTCTGTTGTGAGTCCTGCAATAAAACCTGTCAACAGCGCTACACTCCTGGGACACAGGCATCCTGCACAAGATTTCACCGATGCTGACATTAATCATACACATCTCCATCGTTTTTTCTTTACAAGACACAGCCACAGGACTTCAGAGGCAGGATGGCTCTTGTGGGAAACACGCATCGCCTGAGGCTTCTGTCCAGCACACTTTGTACAGAAACTCCAGCATGTTCCCTGAAGGTTTCTTGTAAGACACAGTGCAACATACAGTAAATGACTATTCTGCTTGCAGTAACACTTCATCGGGGGAATGAAAACTATAGAAGTACACAAAGTGAATACTGGTGACGAGGTAGTGTATGTTAATTAGTTGACGTTTTAAACTTCTTCATATTTTGGTTAACTCTGTCTCTTGTTATCAACTAAAATATATTGATTAAAAAAAACATCGTGGTCGAAGTTGCCTTAATGTTCCTTAATTTGAAAACCTAACCAGAGTAGAGGTTTTAATTTTCTATTGTTTTAGATATCTACTACCACTGGCAATGTCATAGTAAACTGTATCGTAAAGACATCATCTGTCTATCAACATCCCTCTCTTTCTGCACTCTCTTATCCCTTCTCCCTCCTTTACCTAACCACACAGCCTTCCAGAAAGTCACATCTGACATAAACACTTTAGCATAGCAAATCTTTGCAAAATGTCTGCTAAAACAAGTCTTCTACTGCAACTATTTTGAATGCGTAAGTATATATATATATATATTATATATATCTATATATATATATATATATGTATATATATATAATATATATATATATACATATACATGATATGATATAATCATATATCATGATGTAATATATATATATATATATATATATATATATATATATATATATTTCATTCCAGCTCAGCTGATGCTAATTATAGTTGACACTGACCACACCTAGACTTGGTACAAAGAATGCTCCAACTTGAGCACTGTACCCTGTACCCTGGCTTGAGTTATGTTGGATTTGGCGTGTTGTTATTTCACACACACTTTCCCTAAGCCCAGCAATACAGTAAGGGCAACAAGAGCCCCCGCAGTGATAGGCAGGCAGAACATTGTTGCTGGGTGAAAGGTGGAAGTTGAGAGCTGAATTGCAGCCTGGGATAAAGAGGAAGGGTTGTAAAGCATCACGGGGGTGCACACGTTTTGAATGCTGGGGAGGGGGGTGGGGTTCTAGGGGGAGTGAGATGAAGTATGTGCACGCATTGTCCCTTGTTGTCTTTGAAGGTACGCTTGGATGGAGATAGAGAGGTAGCTGGCTAGTCTTTTGTCTGTTAGCAATCTGTTGCAGTATTTGTCTGTAAACTTGACTTGTCCTCTCCTGTCCTCTCCTGTCCTCTCCTTCCTTCCTTTCCCTTCTCCTTCCCTCTCTCTCTCTCTCTCTCTCTCTCTCTCTCTCTCTCTCTCTCTCTCTCTCTCTCTCTCTCTCTCTCTCTCTCTATATTCATATATATGTATGTTTCTGTCTGTCTGTCTGTCACTCTCTCTCCTCTCTTTAAATGCCTCTGTCTCTCTCTGTGCTCCTGTCTGTCTGTCTGTCTGTATGTCTGTCACCCTCCCTCCCTCTCTCTCTCTCTCCTCCCTCCCTCCGTCCTTCATCCCTCCCTCCCTCACGACATTTATTTCCTGTCAATGCATCATGGCCCTACAGTTCAATGTCCTATCAGATATGTATATATGTGTGTATATGTTTGTGTTTGTCTGTCTGTCTGTCACTCTCTCCATCTATCTTTGTATGCCTGTCTCTCTCTGTGCCCCTATCTGTGTCTGTCTGTCTCTCTCTGTCTCTCTCTCTCCCTCCCTCACAACATTTATTTCCTGTCAATGCAGCATGCCCCTACAGGGCAATGTCCTATCAAACGCTCACATAACACGCGCGCGCTATTCAACACTCCCAGAGCACCATGTCCATCACTGGTCACTATGCGGTCAGTCGGGCAATCAAATCTGTCAACAGTACACCCCGAGGGAAACACACATCACGCACAAGGCAAATCGATGCTGATATTTATCATACACATCTCCATCATGTCCCTTCTCATCAAGACGCTGTAATAGGACTTTGGAGAGACAGGATGGCTCTTGCGGGAACCCTGCATCATGACAGCACGTGGAGTTATGCAGAAAGTTAAACATCTGCTGGGAGGATTTCCTGGTAGATGTAGTTTGTGTGTATAGACAGTAATATTCTGCTTGCAGTGACATCCCGGGTTCAATTCCCGGTCGAGGGATTTTTCCTCTAGAGTTAACATCAGTGCTGACTCCACTCCCCCCAAAAAGTCTTTCGGATGAGACTAAAAACCGAGGCCCCGTGTGCACACGCACACAGAACATCTTGCGCACACGTTGAATCTGTTCCGCTTTTCGTAAGAGTAGGCCATCGTGTGCCGGTGGGAACAGATGACATTTATAAAACTGCATACACACGGGGACTGGATGTAAAAAAGCATACGAATGCTTATTCCATTATCCTCGTATAAAAAGATTAAATAAAATAAATAAATAAATAAAGACATTTTATTCGGAAAGTGGAAAACTAAAAATGTGCAAAAACGCAACATTGAGGGCAATGTAGTGCAGCACATATAGGTACCGTTGTGCTTGAAGCAAAATGTACCAGGGAAATGAAGACTAAACAAAAATTGTTAAAAATTCTTAAAACCCTATAAAGCCGCCTTTTTCCTTATATAAAAGTTCCTATCATAAACCCATTATTGACACAAAAGCATTGCAAAGCCCTGTCACGAAAGCGTTTTGTTTTGGTTCTGTTTTTGTTGTTGTAATAAATAGCCTATGGCCGAACTATTCTCGTCCTTCAGAAAACAGTAAATAAGGTCACATGGTGTGGAATACACGCACACAGAACATCTTGTGCTCATATAAAACTTGTTCTGCAATTGACAAGAGTAGGCTATAGCATGCCGGTAGGAACAGATGACATTTTTTTTAAACACATGCACACGGGTATAAGGTTTAGACATCATTCCTACAGTTCGAACGCGGCTACTTCAACGGTGGGCAAAAATGGTCAGATATGCCTGTGGGGAGACGGGATAGCCTAGTGGTCAGAACATTGCGTTCGCAATATGACGACCCGTGTTCGATTCCCGTTCGAGGGGATTTTTCCCCTGGAGTTAACATCAGTGCTGACTCCACTCTCACCACAAGACCTTCGGATGAGACTATAAACCGAGGCTCCGTGTGCGAACGCACGCAGATCATCTTGCGCACACGTTAACTCTTGTTCCACTTTTCGTAAGAGTAGGCGATTGTGTGCCGGTTGGAACAAATGACAAGATTTACAAAACTGCATCTACATGGGGACTGGATGTAAAAAAAAAAGCACATGAGTGCTTATTCCATTATCCTTGATATAAAAGAATAAATAAAATAAAATACATATACACAATCAAAGCACTGTCTAGCAGTGGATTAGGAAAAAAACAACTTCACATTTTGTTTATTTCTGTCCCCATTTATCAAATAGATATAGTATACTAGTGAGAAAAAAATCACTGTGTTTATAGTTCTTTTAAATGTCTTTGATATAAGAAATCTCGTATTTCTTTACTTTTCCTTTTGATATGCTTTGGTTCTAGATATCTACTATCACTGATAATGTCCTAAAACTAGTGTATTATTAAGGCACTATCTATCCACGACCCCATTCTTTTACAATTTCCTGTTCCTTCCTCCACCTTTGCCGAAAACTTCTTTCTAGAAAGTCCTCTTTGACACAAAAAGATTTGCAAATCTTTGTAAAATATAATGCCTCAATACAGATCTTCCATCGATGCTGTTTTTGTGAGTATTGACGCATACTTTCCCAACCTCGCTTGCCATGGCTAGAGCAATACATTAACAAAAACAACAGCAAAAGCAAACATGACAACAACAACTACTACAACAGGTCATACTACTGCCTCTGCACTTTTTGGAGGGAAAATGTGATCCAGGGTGAAAGGCCTTCCATCACTATTGTTATGAGCGCGTGATTATTCACACTCACTTTCCCAACCTCATCCACCATAAAACAGCAGCAGCACAAAAGCAGTGACGAGCAGCAGCAGCAACAGCAGCAGCAAACACGGCAGCAGTTCCTGCTACCATATCCCCTGCAGCGATAGGCGGGCAGAAAATCTTTCCGGAGCGCAGGTGGCGGTAAATAGCATAATGTAATTGTCAGCCAGGGATGAACAGGAAGATCTGTGTGTGTGTGTGTGTGTGTGTGTGTGTGTGTGTGTGTGTGTGTGTGTGTGTGTGTGTGTGTGTGTGTGTGTGTGTGTGTGTGTGTGAGAGCAGCATCACCTGTTGATGCATGAAGGAGATGAAGGATACAGTCTGTGTGTTAAAGGTTGACTGTGGCCTGTGCAAGTCTGCTTACATGGAGCTGGCTGACTTTTTCTTGTGCTGTGTGTGTGTGTGTGTGTGTTGTGTGTGTGTGTGTGTGTGTGTGTGTGTGTGTGTGTGTGTGTGTGTGTGTGTGTGTGTGTGTGTGTGTGTGTGTGTGTGTGTGGTGTGTGTGTGTGTGTGTAGTGTGTGTGTGTGGTGTGTGTGTGTGTGTTTGTGTGTGTGTGTGTTGTGTGTGTGTGTTTGTGTGTTGTTGTGTGTTTGTGTGTGTGTTTCTGTGTGTTTTGGTAGTGTGATGTACGTGTATAGGTCGCGCGCGCGTGCGTTGTGTATGTGTGCGAGTGTGTGTGCTTGTGCCTGTGTATGTTTCTATGTCTGTTTGTGTCTCTGTCTGTGCTCTGCCTCTTTGTCTATCCATGATTATTTTCCCACCTCTCTTTCTCTCCGTGTGTTTGTGCGTGCAAGCATGCATGAATGCATGCGCGCGCGCGCATGTGTTTGTGAGCATGCCTCTCTCTATCTCTACAACATTTCATCCATGTCAATGCAGCATACTCATGCAGGTCAACGCTTTACTAAAATGTTCAGATGACACGCTACCTAAACACTCCCAGAGCCCCATGTCCACCACTGGTCACTATGCGGTCAGTCCGACAGTCAAATCGGTCAACACAACAGTAACACACACCCCACGGGAAAGCCCACATCACGCACAGGACAAATCCAATGCTGACATTTCTCATGCATATCTCCCCCCATCTTTTTCTCTTAGTAACACACACTAATAGGACCTCTGAGAGAAGGGGTGGCTGCTGCAATGGCCTTATTATGACATCTGGTCTTTACACAGAAATGGTTTATTTTCATTGGCGCACATTGTAACAGCTGCGTCTGATTCACAGTGGCAACTAATGTACTGTTACCTACCGAATCGTAGTGTTTACGTTCAGGGCAGTCATCATGTTGGAATATATTGCAACTGGTAGGTGTTTAGCGAGGATCTGGCAACTCTGATGATTAATATTTGCATTTCCCTGCGTGCTTGTAAGGAAATCTGAGGTGTTTTGAGAGAGAGAGAGAGAGAGAGAGAGAGAGAGAGAGAGAGAGAGAGAGAGAGAGAGAGAGGAGAGAGAGAGAGAGAGAGAGAGAGAGAGAGAATTGAATTGAATTGAATTGAATTGAATTGAATTGAAATAATTTTATTTTCAGAAGGTGATAGAGTAAGCATGACAATTGCTTTTTTACATCCAGCCTTCTATAACAATAACAAAAACAAAAAAGAGGAGAAGAGAGAGAGAGAGAGAGGAGAGAGAGAGAGAGAGAGAGAGAGAGAGAGAGAGAGAGAGAGAGAGAGAGAGAGAGAGAGAGAGAGAGAGAACAGACAGACAGACAGACAGACAGACAGAAACAGAGAGAGACAGACAGACTGACAGAGAATGTGGGAAGCAAACAAGATTAGACTGGCAAACAGAGATTTAGACAGACAGAGAAACAGACAGACAAGACAAACAAACGAATTGATTTTCTCCTGTGAACTCATGTTTCCAAAGGGCGTGTCTGCTACATTAGTTCTAAGACTCAAGTGTATGCCTCACATAGATCTTTGTACTCACGCACATGCAGAGATTACATGTATAATGTCTTTCTAATAGTGCAGTGGCCCTGGCTGTCGTCTTTATCATTTTCAAAAGCTAAAATATATTTTCTACTCTTCAGTGTCAAAGAGTTTTTTTTTCAACCAATCTACTTTCACAGTAAAACAAACAACAAACAAAACAAATTAGGTAGAGAGAGGTAAAGGTGTTTCCGTTACCTATCCGGTCATTTGGGAGCAAGACGAGACGTCAGAGACATCAGCTTCTCCAGGGCCAGGATATTGAGAGCAGCGTAAATCTCTCTCTCTCTCTCTCTCTCTCTCTCTCTCTCTCTCTCTCTCTCTCTCCTCTCTCTCTCTCTCTCTCTCTCTCTCTCTGCTCCGTCTTTCCTGACCCTAAAGAGGGCAGTACCCATTTACAGCTGGGTGAACTGGAGAACTGCACCGTAGCCAAGGCGCACAAACGATCGCCCATCCACTTGGTAACCACGCTCGGTGAAGCGAGTGCTCTGACCACTGAGCTGTCTCGTTTCCATTTAACAATTGACGAGGTGAAAGCCCCGATGTGACTTCAATGGTTCGCAGGGCTATAAAGGTAAAGGTGTCCCATAACCTATGCGGTCGTCGAGGGGCGAGGCGTCAGATCTCAGCTTCTCTAAGGGCCAGCATGTTGAGGGTGGTGCCCACCTCCTCTCCTTCACTAATTTACCTTCCCTTGCCGAAAAAAGGGCAGTTGCCTATTTACAGCCGGGTAAACTGGGTGACTATACTGAAGCCAAGGCACACGAATGGTTACGCATCAGAGCTATGAATTGTATGATAAACACTGGAATGGATGTGACAGCAATCTGATATGACTCAAAGAGCAAAGAAAACCTGCATACTAACATCACAGTGTGTGCCATGGAAAAAAAAACCAATAGCCCTCAAATACACGAATCACGACTCTCTCAAGTGTTAACTCGCTGAATTGTGGAATGCAATCGATACAGAAGCAGAGATGTTTTCCCCCTTTCAGCATCAAGGTCATATCGATTGTGGGCTGCACTAACGCTTACCTTAATCATGACACATGGCCATTAGAGCGAATGGTGCGAGCAGGTATGCAAATGGGAGATTGACCTTTTTTTCAGGGGAAAAAGGAATATGGATCTGTATAGTAAAGTCTCGGTTTCTGTCTTCGTGTGTGTGTGTGTGTGTGTGTGTGTGTGTGTGTGTGTGTGTGTGTGTGTGTGTGTGTGTGTGTGTGTGTGTGCGCGCGCGCGTCCGTGTGTGTGTGTGTGTGTGTGTGTGTGTGTGTGTACGCGCGCGTCCGTGTGTGTGTGTGTGTGGTGTTTGTGTGGTGTATGGGTGTCATTATCATCACTGTGTCGTTATCGATATCATTATTATCGCCATCTAGATCAATACTATCACTTTTGTCGCTATTATCAACTTCGCTGTCATCATCGCTGTCATCGACGTAGTAATTGTTTTGATGAGGAAAATGAACAACGAGAAAATGATCTTGATCTGGAGTTAGCATGCTTACTTGGCCTAAAAGCACTTTCCTGTTTCCCTAAGTACCTCAAAGGATAATGGCTTATTTACTGCTTCACTGACAAGAAGAAGAAGCTGAACTAAAGCGTACATGTACAAACTTTTGGAGAAAACGGTATGCCAACTGCACAGTGTTCAACTGGGGTTTAATCATCGGTAAATGTGACAACAATTTTTCAAATTTCTTTAAAATGACATCAATTATTCCTGGACTGCAAAATTCATGTTAATAATGTATTGGCGCTCCACACATAATGAGACGGAGTGCACAGAGTTCATTTTAGTTACTGACATGTTATAAGTGCAATAAAGTGCTATCAATACAAAAAACAGATTGAAAATCGGACAATTCTTGCACATTATTACAAATTGAAATGATAGACTGCAGGATGTGACAAAATGAGAACGGGCAAGTTTAGTAAGTAACAGGTTGTCAGAATGAGTGCTTGGTATTTTCAAAACACATTTAAAAGCAAAGGAATAAAATATACCTTGATATTCATTACAAAGTAGAATAACGTATGTAGTTCATAATCAGTCAAAATTCAAATTGACAGCTTGACCCACCTCCTTAAAGGCCCTAGCGCAAATTGGTAATGTGCTAAGCGACTCATTTGTGTGGAGCGCCACGTATGGAAATTTCTCTAAATGAACTTAAACTCTACTTTAAAACCACCTGTACAAATACATGCCAAATAAGAATCTACGTTAAACTTCAGCATAAGAAAGGTACATCAAACAAGACTCTACGTTAAAATCTCAGCTTTAAGAACACATACTCAATATATATATATATATGTTCTTCTTTATAGTCTGTTATCAGTCGTCAACATTGCAATCTTTTCACTCTTCGGATATAGTTACCTCTTGTAAGAATCACTGTTTTGGTCCAGTTCTTTGTATTCATTTTATTGAGCAGTTTTCATTTACTTGTCTTATATCTCACGCTTACTATAGTCAAAAATCGTTCCACCATGATTCAGACAATGCGTGGAGAAGACAAAGATTCAGAAACACACGATCTTATCCAGCTAGTAATGCTGCATGTACAAACGAATCTTTGGATGACCTGGGTTTTTTCTCCTTCATTTCTCTCAGAACTCCACACCCGACACGGAAGACATCAGTCATCTGTAAAAGCACACTGGGTGCGTGTACTTGCCAGTCTGTCATCGGATTCTTTCAATCAATAACGTTCTGGTTGTTGACTGTTCACACACACACACACACTCTGCCATGTGCATGCCTGTGCACGTATATGCACAGACACAGACAGACACAGACAGACATACACACACACGCACGCGCACACATACATATACATCTATATACATCCACACAACACACACACACACATAACACACACACACACACACACACACACACACACACACACACACACCACACACACACACACACAAACACACACACGCAAACACGCACAGTTACACTCACACACACATACACACACACATCTTAAACCCTCTCACCTTTTCCCCTCTAGAAATACGCACCTCGCATAAAAGACATCATTCACCTGTGTGTGTGTGTGTGTGTGTGTGTGTGTGTGTGTGTGGTGTGTGGTGTGTGTGTGTGTGTGTGTGTGTGTGTGTGTGTAGGGGGTGTGACCTAACCTGTCATTACGTTTTCAATCGATATGGTTCACAATGCGAGCATTCACCCGTATAAACACACACCACACCACACACACGCACGCACGCACGCACGCACGCACGCACGCACGCACGCACACCACACACCACACACACACACACGTAGCGAGCATGTTGCGTACACGCCAAACCTGCTTCCTCTTTTAGGAGAGTAGTGCCTTTATGTATCAGCTGGAATATATGACATAATTTACAAAAACGTATACACATAGGGACTGAATGCATATCCCGTGGTTGTGGAAAAAAATAACAAATGAAAGTTTAAAAATATGAAAAAGAATTAACCTGCACAAACACACACACACACACAAGCACACACACACACAAGCACACACACACACACACACTCCCCCTCTCCCTCCACGAACACACGCCACCACCATACCCCCCAACACAGAGACACGCACACTAAGATACACACACACACACACACACACATACACACACACACACACACACACACCACACACACACACACACACACACACACACATACATACACACACACACCAACCCCACTGATTCTCCCCGCCCACCAACCCACCGCCAATATCCACACACTCTCACATACTCCCCAAGCCCAGCCCAGCTGCCGTGGAACACTACACTACACTACACTTACGCTACGCTACGCTACGCTACACTACGCCACACTCACCACACTACACCACACTACACCACACTACACTACACTACACTACACTACACTACACTACACTACACTACACTAACTACATAGCAGCAGCAGCCTTCACTAAACCTGTAGTCATTGTGGGCAGCAGGCTGTCATGCAGGCAGGAAAGAAAGACAGCACTCCCTGGGGTTTCTATGGCACCAGGTGACAGCAGAACTGTCTGTCAGTCTGTCTGTCTGTCTGTCTGTCTGTCAGGGACTGGTGGGGTCGGTCTGCTATCACCTGTTGTTGCTGCGGTGCTGAGGACCAGAAGGGAGGGAGTGGGATGGGGGTGAAGGTGGAGTGTAGTAGAGTAGAGTGGAGTGGAGTGGATTGATCGTGTTGTGTTATTGTGTATTGTGTTGTATCGTCCTGTGTTGAAGGGAATGAAAAAAAATGGGGAATACTTCAATGCGCATTTTGCTTATCAAAATAACATGGATTTGGGTATGTTTGGTTAAATCGAGGTGTTGGGAATCTAAAAGACTTTAATTGCAATTCATTTTTAAGGCAATCATTGATTGATTGTCAATGGCAATTATGGAACAATCATATACAATGTACTCTCTCTCTCTCTCTCTGTCCTTCCCACCCTCTCTCTCCATCGTACCCTCCCTCCCTCTATCTCTCTTACCCGCTCTCTCTTCGCTCTCTCTCTGCTAACCCCCCCCCTTCTCTCTCTCTGTGTCCCCCTTCTCCCCCCTCCTATCTCTCTCCTTCTAACCCCAATTCAGCTACCGTGGAACACTACACTACACGACACGACACAACACGACACAACACGACGCGACACGACGCGACACGACGCGACACGACACGACACGACGCGACACTACACTACACTACACTACACACACTACACTACACTACACTACACTACACTACACTACACTACACTACTACACTACACTGTAACAACAGCATCCTGCATAAACCTGCAGTCAGCATAAGGCAGGCTGTCAGGCAGGCTGTCATGCAGGCAGGAAAAACAGGACTCTCTGGGGTTTCTGTGGCACGAGCAGACAGCGGAACTGTCTGTCTGTCTGTATGTCTGTCTGTCTGTCAAGGACTGCTGGGGTTGGTCTGCCATCACTTGTTGCACCTTTGGGATTCTTCAGGGCCATGAAGCTCAGGGATGGGGAGAGGGGACGGGTCGATGGGGGGGGGGGGGGGGGGAGGGGGCTGACGGGGTCAGTGTTGAAGAGTAAGGTGGAATAAAGTGCACAGTCATTGTCACGCGTTGGTTTTGGTTCTATTTATTGACAACTTCTGATTTTTTTGATGTGTCTGTCACAATATTATACAATTTCTTCTTTAGGAAGAAATGTATCTGACAAACAGTGCCAATGGCATCAACACTGCCAGAAAAATGCGACCAACCATAGGGAGCTATAATTGGATGAAGGATCAAACATGAAATTATTTCTAGGATAGCCCAGACCACAGTAGCAATGACCAAACTGAAAGTCCTCTGGAAAGACAAGAACATCGTTAACATCGTCTTCTCGTCTAATATCACTGAGTTTGAACAGACGTTAAATTGAAGACAACAACAACAACACTTTGTGTCATTCTTTATTTCCATTCATTTACACAGTCTATAAACTAATTAAATACTAAATTGTGTTATTTTCAGATACATTTACCACATTTATAATCAATTTGGGAAAAAAATGAAACTATTAGTTGTATATAACTTTGTATTTTCACGCACAGAAAAGTGTAAGCAGCCTCTTTTTTAAAAGAAATTTCCAAAGAAAAAAAGAACTTTTACTGACTTGCTGATTTGTATCAATTTTATCTGATTTGTATTGTAAACTGTTATCATTTTAGTCATATTGATACTCATTTTGGAAAAGAAACTCTAAAACCCATCAAATAACTTGAATGTTCAGACAGAGAAAACATTAAGCATCTTTTCTTAGAAAGAAATGTCCACCTCAAAAAATAAATCTCTCAAAGACTAGCTTACTTTTAGGGTTTTAATACGTAACGAAACTGACTACTCTAGACTGCATCTTAGATTGAAAAAGAATAAACTGTTATTGTTATCTTAGTGTGCCCTTGGAGGGGGGGGGGGGGGGCGGTTCATTGTTTTTGTCCTCCTGGCATAAAATTGCCTTAGGGAAATAAAAACTTGTAGGATCAATGCCCTCTTTCTTCAATTTTTTTGTTCGTATGTTTGTTTTTATCTGTGAGGTTTTTATCATTAGAAAGGAAGGGGGAAGGATGGCTACACTAAACAAGCCTACAAACAAGTAAACCGTGAGGTTCTGGGTTCGTACCCCGCCTCGCCCTTTCTTCCCAGTTTGACGAAAAAATCGAACTGAATGTCAAAGTCATTCGGATGAGACATACCGAGACCCCGTTCGTATCAGTCATTGCTTTTCCAATGGATCATTCCAGTGGCGTGGAGAGGGGGGGGGGGGGCAACTGCATGGGTAACACTTTGCCCTCCATACTTACTTACCCAGGCTTTGCGCTCTAAAGACTAGAGCGCAACTCCATAGTCTTCCGAGACTGATGGGTGCCTACTACTACTTTTGTCATTTCTTTTTAGTTGCTTATTGTTGGCTTTGGAGGAGAGGATCACAAACAAGCTTTCTCTCTTTTTATGACTATTGCCAAACCTAGTAAAGTTCTTCCAATCAAGCTTCACATTATCTCTTCTCCATCTTCAACTGCCACCTGCATCTTCAGCCCTCTTCTCTTTGTTCTTTCACCACCCTCCTCCGCCTCTTCCCTTCTCCTACACGCATTATAATCACACCAAGCTTTGTTCACCTGAGTACTCAAGCTAATCTGTCATTACTGTGTTTCCCCCGGTCAATATCATTCAGAGTTGTGAGAGCCGTGTGTCCGCAAACACACACACACACACGCGCGTGCGACACAACACACACACACACACACACACACACACACACACACACTACACACACACACACACACACACACACACACACACAAACACACACACACACTCACACAACACACACACAATTTCTCTCTGTATTTCAATCTCTCTTGCAGAACATCTTGCACACACGTTAAATCCTGTTCCACTTTTCGTAAGAGTAGGCCATTGTGTACCGGTGGGAACAGATGACAAGGTTTACAAAACTGTATACACACGGGGACTGGATGTAAAAAAAGATATGAGTGCTTATTCCATTATCCTCGATATAAAAGAGTCTCTCTGTCTCTGTCTGTCTGTCTGTCTGTCTGTCTGTCTGTCTGTCTGTCTCTCTCTCTTCCCCCTCCCCTCCCCAACCCCACCTTACCTCACACCTGATCTCAACTTACTTTGTCCAACACTTCTAGGCATAACCGCTTTAGCACCATACCAACACACGTATTAACGCCAAAGCCAAAGCAAGCAATCACACTAGAGCGAGAACTGGCTTTCAGCAAACATCATCTTTTAACACAAAGATTTTAACATTACATAGGATGAAACTGGGAGGAAACTGCTCGGTTTGGCCTTTTTTATTTTGGATCTGGCAGATCTCCACCTCTTTAGTGCAGGTCTTGACAACAGCCGCGGGGATTTTCTGTGGGGATTAAGGGATTTCAGGGGGGGGGGGGGGGGGAGAGGGAGGGAGAGGGGGCAGGGGATAGACAGGAAATGGGGCAGGATAGTGTAGCATTGTGTTGTTACTGTCGGCTTTTTTTTGATGGAGGTTAAGGTAAGGGTGAGGGTTAGAGAATATAATAGACAAAGTCTTGTGTGTCTGTCTTTGTTTTGTCTTCCTGTCTGCTATATATATCTTTTTCTCCCTTTGTCTATATATCCATATCTATATATACATAATATACACGTTTATATATATGATATATATATATATATATATATATATATATTATATATATATAACATACATACATACATACATACATACATACATACATACTACATACATACATACATACATACATACATAATACATACATACTACATACATACATACATACATAAATAATCACCTTACCTATCCGTAGTCAGGCGAACCGTGGGGGCACCACTGAAAATTTTGCAACCAGCTTCCTCCACCTCCCACGGTCCTCCGCCCTCCGTAGCAGATTGTTCCACTCAAGGCCAGTCCACTCTCTGATGTTGTCTTTCCCATCATTTCCTCTGTCTGCCTCTTCGTCTCCCTCCCTTGACGGTTCCCTGTAAGACAGTCTTGGCCAGTCCAGATGATCGTGTGACGTGCCCGTACCACTTAAGCTTGCGTTTTTTCACTGTAGTTAGGTAGCCCCGGTATCCCGCCCCCTAGGATGTGTGTGATGTATATCTGTCTGTCCTGTTTATCTATCTTACTATCTATCTTTGTTTCTACCCAACCTCGCTTTCTCGTTTATATATATATTATATATATATATTATTATATATATTATTTATATTATATATATATATGTATCTGTGTGTGTCTGGGGGGGGGGGGGTCTGGGTCGGGGGGGGGGTCTGGGTCTCTGGTGTGTGCTATGTGTGTCTTGTGTGTGCATGCATGTGTGTGCGTGCGTGTGTGCATGTGGTGAGTGTGTGTGTGAGTAAGCACGGCGTGTGCATGTATGTGTATGTGTTTTATGTGCTCACGCTTGTACGTACTTTTCTTGTATATCCCATAAGGCTTAACGGATACATTCATGTTGATGATCATGATAACGAAAAGATAAACGATGACAATACTGGCCTTTGTTGCATAATGTCACGACTGCTTTGCAACCCAACACTGCTTATTTCTTCTCTGCATTCGAGTAGTGCACAACACAAAGACTGCCTCGTCTGGACGTTGAAAAAAAAAACCCTACATAAATGTGTCTGACCATTTTTTTGCCATTTCAAAGAGGTCAAACTGACCATCACCAACGCAAACACTTCTGTGAAAAAGCAGACGACAGGGGGCTGGTTAGCCTGAATAGTTTAGTTGTTATGATATCTCAGTCTGCAGTCCTGACTACTTTGTTGATGCAGGAGGTGCCATGATGGATTTGACGTCAGAATCTAGATGCTGGGCTTATTTTGGAGCGACTATGTTTTTAACTGACATAAAGAGGGGAATCTGGTAAACAGCTCTTTAGTGCGACGTCTAAATGATCCATCAGCAAGTTAAGGAAGAAAGAAAAGAGAATATAGGATGCAGTCTTCAAAGTAGAATGCAAAGGTTAAACTCATAATGTCATTTTTATTATTGATGGCTGGCCATAACACAGTCTGATAAGCAAACTGTTTAGTATACAATTGTTTAATTGTATGGTAGAAAGAAACTCTAGACAAAGATAGGCACCAGGTGTTCGAGAATGTCCTTTCAAATAATTGATTTGCTCTTTCCTTTTTACATTTACACACGGGGAAAAAATAAAGGTGGACTGTATCCCGTCATGATCTTAAAGTTACGGACACACAATACAATATACGTTTCAACCTACGTTTCAACAATACGTTTGAACCCTATGATCAGAAAGACTGAACAAACCTGTTCGTTTATACCTGTCAGCGCAGAAAAGGAAAAAAGTACCACACGAAACGCCTGAAAGGTGTACCAGCTGCAGGCCCCACGGCTTCAACTGCATACACAAGGCACACACACTCACGTGCACAGCACGACCTTAAGCTCCAAATTGAGCGTTGATTGGCTGGAGGAAGGGAGCTATCCGTTTTTGAGGTGGAACAGGACCTATTCCTAAAGGCTGGGTTAAACCTGATGCCTGAGCCGCTTTAGACGTAGGTTACCGTGACAGACGATCTGTTTGGGACCTGTCTCACCCTGACTGTTCCAGCCCTTGGGTTTTAGGAAGCTATTCTCTCAGGTCACTAGCACTTAGATGCTCTTCTGAGGGACGCTACAGCTATGTGGTTAAAACTATTTAATTTCAATTAATCCCATGGTCCATGAAGTCGTGGGTTCGAATCTTTGCAGCGTCTGGCGAGTTAGGGTGAGGATTTTATTGGTTGTAATTTCCCAGGTCAATTTCAAGTGCTGACCTGTCAGTGCCTTAATTGCCTTTGTGTTTATACACATCCAGAAGATCAAAATATGCGCGTCAAAGATCCGTAGTTTGTGTCAAACGTTCGGTAGGTTACTGAAACACAAACATACCCAGCATTCATCTCCAAAGTCGGAATGCGGCTACCTTCATGATGAGCAAAAACGGTCGTGTACCTAAAATCTCACCCTTGGTGACCTCAAAGCTAAAAAAAAAAACAGCTGCTCTTCTGCTTTTACTCCACCTAGAACTAGGCTAGAACTGAACCTGCACTCTCAAGGTTCAAGACCCATCTTGGCCAAGACACGTTTTATGGCCAACGATTGAACCACGAAGCCACAGGACTCTATCGTTTGTGTGGATATCCTCCCTAGTAAAGCTTTCTTCTATTCCCTTTCCGCCAGATCCAGATAGTGTACTACAAGGGGTTATAGCTGCCCATGCCATAAAATATCTTGTTCTGTAAACCGATGCAGTCTGTCTTCAACTGGTTCCACAGGGAGGAGAGAAAGCTGTTGTAATGGCGATGGTGCTTTGCGGTGAATAAGATGATGATATGGTGATGACGGTGTGTGCCAGTGTTTGCGTGTGTGAGAAGAAGGGGATGTATGAGAGTATAACACTAACACTCCACATACAATAAAATAACAAATATAGATAGATAGAGATAGAGAGAGATAGAGATAGATAGATAGATAGAGAGAGAGATAGAGAGAAGAGAGAAGAATCATATATGTGCATATAATTATACACTCGCGTGTACACACGCACGCACGCACATATGCACACACACACGCCCGCGTGCGCGCACGCACGCACACACGTACGCACGCACAATGAAAGAGACACACCCTCTCAGCCCGTATCTTGCCTCTATGCATTCAATATTCCAACACACACACCGCCGGAAACACAATACATATTGCACGGACAAACACACACACATATGCACGGATAGCACACAATCACACACCACACACACGCAACACACACCACGCACGCACGCGGGGCGCGCGCGCGCGCTCACGCAGAAAGAGAGACATACTCTTGCCCCTCTCTTAATTCTATGCATTCCATCTCCCAAAGCCACCACCCATCTCCCCCAACCGCATCCCTCCCTCCCTCTCCTGCCATATTCCGACCTCCTTCAATCCTTTGCACTAAAGGGCAAAAGGTGTCAGATTTAGGGAAAGCTATCTGTGCCAAAACTACAGTTAGCAAGATGTTGCTATTGAAATGCTTTTTTGTAATTATAGGATTGGTAGTTGCGAACCAGTTATCAGCTGTCTCATAATGAATACATTGCTCCATATTATAAGGTACTTTTCAGCCAGGTTATTAACTGTCTGACTCGGATTGTCGTTTTGATGATTTTTGCAGTGTGTTTTATGTTGTAAATAACAATCACATGATTTTTTTTATCAGAACAGGCATTGTGTCCACAAATTTCTGTTTGTGTTTAGTCAGTGCTAATATTTGA
>CM060330.1:23515164-23525164 GCA_030674155.1 Stramonita haemastoma
AATATAGGTCAGAAAGAAAAAGAAAGAGAAAGAGGAGAGAGAGAGAGGAAGAAGGAGAGAAGAGAAGATGAAGGAGAAAGAGAAGAGACAGAGACAGAGACAGAGAGACAGAGAGAGGGGGAGGGAAGGAGGGAGAGGGAGGGAGGGAGGGATAGAGAGGGAGGGAGGGAGGGACAGAGAGAGAGAGAGGGGGGGCACTTTACAAGATGACATCATGTGACAGAGGCTTTAAATGACAAGGGTAGGCACAGAAATGCTTGCTATAGACAGTGGGAGATAGAGAAAGAGAGACAGACAGACAGAGGCAGAGAGAGAAGAGAGAGAGAGAGAGAGAGAGAGAGAGAGAGAGAGAGAGGAGAGAGAGAGAGAAGAGAGAGAGAGAGAGACAGTAGACAGAGACAAGAGAGAAAGAGACAGAGAGACAGAGACAGGAGAGAGGCAGAGAGAGATAGGAGATAGGAAAGAGAGAGAGAGAGATACAAACAGATAGATAGGCAGTTTAGAAGAGGACTGGCTGTGACAGAGGCTTTTAATGACAAGGGTGGGCACAGAAGTGCTTGCTACAAACAGTGGGAGATAGAGAAAGAGAGACATACAGAAAGATCGAGGCACAGAGAGATTTGATTTGATTTGATTTTATCTTTTGTATCGAGGATAATGGGATAAGCACTCTTGTGCTTTTTCACATCCAGTCCCCGTGTGTATGCAGTTTTGCAAATGTCATCTGTTCCCACCGGCACACGATGGCCTACTCATACGAAAAGCGGAGCAGGATTTAGCGTGTGCGCAAGGTGTTCTCCGTGCGTTCGCACACGGGGCCTCGGTTTAAAAGTCTCATCCGAAGGATCAGAGAGAGAGAGAGTGAGTGAGAGAGAAACACACACACAGAGGCAGAGAGAGAGAGTAGAGAGAGAGAGACAGACAGACAGAAACAGACAGACAAACATTAGACGGACGGAGACAGACGAAAAAACCCGAAGGGACCAAGGGATGAGGACAGCGATGGATTGATGAGTTCGGGTCAATGAGGGGTCAACCAATCAATCAACTTATACTAACGGTAGCAGAAAGGAGAGTGAAAATGACAGAGAGAGAGAGAGAGAGAGAGAGAGAGAGAGAGAGAGAGAGAGAGAGAGAGAGAGAGAGAGAGAGAGAGAGAAGACAGACAGACAGACAGACAGACAGACAGACAGACAGACAGACAGACAGACAGACAGACAGAAGACAGAGAAAGATAGAGAAGCAGAGAGAACAATAGAAGAAGAAAGAGTGAAAGTGACAGAGAGACAGACAGAGACATACATACACACAGACAGAATGATAGGATAAGGAAAAAACATAAACAGGAAGTGGATTTTCCCTACGGGTTAGGACATCAGTACCGACTCCACTCCTCCGAAAGTCCTTCCGGTGAGACTGCAAACGGAGGTTCTGTGTGGGAACGTAAGCAGAAAATCTTGTGCACACGCTAAAACCGGTTCCGAATGCCGCTTTATTTTTGCTGGTGGGAAAGGATGACAAAATTTACAAAGCCGCATGCACACGGCGACTAGATGTAAGAAAATGCACATTTGTACTTTTCCCATTATCCACGAAACATTAATTTTAAATTTTTAAAAGAGAAATAGGGGAGTTAACCAGACTGAGAGACAGAGACAAAGACAGTCAAAAGGAAACAGATACAGACATTGCCATACTGAAACAGACAGATGCAAACAGGGAGATAGACAGCTTAGAAGATGACTTGAAGTTACACACTTCCAGAGGCTTTTAAAGACAAGCATAGGCACAGAACCGCTTGCCACAAACAGTGATAGATAGAGAGGGAAGCGAGGCAGATAGGCAGTCAGACAGACAGACAGAGACAGAGAGATGGAGAGAGAGAGACAGAGACAGACACACATACACACACACACACACATACACACACAAAGTTAGAGAAGGACAGGCTTTTAATGATAACTTTGGCATAGAGCTGCCTGTCACGGACGGTAGAGTACACACAGAAAGGTAATCGGATTATCATGTACATCATCACCATCTCTCTCTCTCTCCTCTCTCTCTCTCTCTCTCTCTCTCTCTCTTCTCTCTCTCTCTCCTCTCTCTCTCTCTCTCTCCTCTCTCTCTCTCCCTCTCTCTCTCTCTCTCTGATATGTATTGGTATCTTAACTCATGGTGCTTTAGTTGGTGATTTTCGTAACATATTACCATTTTGTTGTCGTTTTCCTTTTTTTCTGCCTTGTTAAAATTTAATTTGCTAAACCAGAAAATAGTTGTCAACACATCTCGCTTACACGTTAAAACCTGCTCCACTTTTCGGAAGAGGAGGCCACTGTGCGCTTGTGAGAACAGCATAAAAATTTTTACAAACCTGCATGCACACAGGGACTGGATGTAAGTAAAGTACACGAGTGCTTATTTCAATTCCTTCAATATATAAGAATGAATGAAAAATCACACACACTCTACACACACACACACACACACACACACACACACACACACACACCACACACACACACACACACACACAACACACACACACACCTTTTATGCCTTTTATTCTGTTGTAGTTACATTAGTTATACAGTTACTTAATGTGTGAATTCAATTACTTCATTGTATTATGGTTATAGTTGTTAGACAGTTTTTTTTTCTGAATTGTCTTTTTGTGTCTAATATCACTTATTGTGAATAGACGTTAAATTGAACAACAAAAACAACAACAAACACACACACACACACACACACACACACACACACACACACACACACACACACACACACACACACACACGAGCTTGTGTACACACAATCCAACACAGAAGAACATCTCATATGAACAGACTAGGTCACAATATAGGCACTGCTCCTCTACACCATTCATACCTTTAAACCTGTCATACGAGTTTCGTCCCACATCGTACATTCAGTCCCCGCTGCTCTGCATATAGTCACTTCTTGTCAGCCTGTATCGTGGTTAAAAGGTCAGTCAATAATGTTTCTGTCGACATACTAGAACTTGATCCATCTATTCATGCGGAGCTTCATACGTTTCATGCAATTACCCCGGTGTTGTAGTGAACATAATCAATATCATGACACGCTGTGGTATGACATGTATGTATATGTATACGCTGGTGCCAGTTCAAGAGCAAGGCTAACCGATTCTTTTGTCGCGCTAGATTGGATTATTTGTTGTTGTGCGAGTTTCAACACATCGTCAGTGTCATTCTGGCCTGTGGAATGGTAACTGCGCAGTGCTAACGAACGCGTTTGATTTTACATTTAAACTGCAGGATAAGGGTATGAGAGAATGTTAAAACAAACGCATGCATTTCTACATACGCCTTGTAGTAAATAACAGAATGAAAATGTGAAATTTCAAACATGGGGACGAAGTGAAACAACAGCAAAAATAGCATAACATATTAAACTATGATAAGCACAGAGTGATCTCGTGGCGAAGGATTTTACTAACTATAGTGAGTTGCTCATACTATACAGAAAAATCACTTTTTTATATAAAAATATTCTCTATTTTTTGTTCATTCGTTTGCTTGCTCGCCTTTATTGTTCCTTAGTGTGTGTGTGTGTGTGTGTGGTGTGTGTGTGTGTGTGGTGTGTGTGTGTGTGTGTGTGTGTGTGTGTGTGGTTGTGTGTGTGCGCGCGCGCGCCGTGTGTGTGTGTGTGCGCGTGCGTGCGTGCTCGCGTGTGTGTGAATGTGTGTGTGTATGTGTGTGTGCGCGCGCTCGCTTGCACGTTTGGTTTTCGTATGTTTAATTTCGTTTATACACTGCCCCTGTTCGGAGTTTCCTTTTCTTCTTCTTCTTCGACTCCCATAGTTATTCTTCTCCTCTTCTTCATGTCTTCTTTTCGTGTACACAGGACTGAACCAGAGTGGTGCGCGCGCACCACTGTCCTTAAGTTTTGATCTGCATTAAAGTCATGTCCAGACATCAGATTCAGGCCCTTTTTGTTTAACAGAGTTTTTTTTGTTGTCATGGGTTCTGTTACATGCATTGCCACCGTTGTAATAAAGGATCAGTCAGCATTGGTGGCAGAACGATCACAAACTTCCGCTTCGTAGATTACATTGACAGACTAGCAGGATCAGAACAGGAGCTTGCCAGCCTAACAGAACACCTGATCAATGCCTCTTAAGCATATGACGTGGAAATCGTGCAGAGAAGACCAGAGTGTTGACCAATAATGTCAAGGGCATCAGCACTGATATCAGGGTCAACAACTAGAATCTGGAAACGTTCCAAAGCTTCAAGTACTTGGGAGCCGTTGTATCAGACAAGGGGTCCAAGCCAGAGGTAGAATGCAGGATTGCACAGACAACAGCACTGTCCAAACTGAACACCATCTGGAAAGATAAAAATATTTCGCTCAACTCCAAGATCAGACCAATGCGCTCCCTTGTCATATCCATATTCCTGTATGCCTGTGTATTGTGGACCCTGACTGCTGATTTGGAGAGAAGAGTACAGGCGGTAGAGATGAGATGCTTCCGGAGACTCCTTGGCATCTCCTACATAGACCACATAAGCAACGAAGACGTGCGTAACAGAATCCAGCAAAACATTGGTCCCTACGAAAGTCTATCACTCGTAAAGTAGCGTAAACTTAAATGGTACGGGCACGTCACAAGATCAAAAGGACTTGCAAAAGTAATACTGCAAAGCACTGTCAAACGATGAAGAAAAGGAGGCAGACCAAGGAAGAGATGGGAGGACAGCATCAGCGAATGGACAGGCCTAGAACTCAACAAAACATTGAGAAATGCAGAACAGAGAGAGGAATGTAGGGGACTGGTTGTCAAGTCTTCAGGGAAGCCCCCAAGGTCACCAAATTAAGGGATAGATAGATAAACAACCGTTGTTGCACTTGAGACTCCCACATTCTTCTCCTCTTCTTCATTGTCTTCTTTTTGCGTTTTCAAGACTCGAAATTTAAAGAAAAAATGGTGTACCCTATTGTCAGATCTAGGGTAGTTGTTTTGTGAGCTTATCATAATCCCCCATAAAACATATACAACTCATGGTCCCATTAGACGCAAGAAGGGATTTGTTTCAACTGGGATACAACCTGCCACCTCTCACTTTGTAAAAGGTGTGTTTTTACCACTGGTCCATAGGTAGGGATTTTTAAGCGAAGACAGATACACTTTCATGTATTTATTTTTGTACGTGTTTATATATATATATATATTATATATATATATATATAATATATATATATACACACATACACACACAATTGTATAGGTGTATATGGCTCAAAATAGTGCCATACGCAATTGAGGTCACAATATAGGTATATTCCTCTAACCATTCTTACCTTAACATACTGTGCAACTTTCGTCACACATTGAATATTTACTCTCTACTGCTGTGCATCTAGTCACTTCTTGCCAGCTTGTAGAGTACTTTAAAGGTCACTCAATGTTTCTGTCGACGTACCAAAACTTGATCCATCCATTCATCTGGAGCTTCGCATGCAACTACTCTGGTGTTGTGGTGAACACGATCAATATCACGACATATGATATGAATAGTATCTACGCTTGTACCTGACATATAGTAAGACTGACCGATTCTTTGTCACAGTAAATATATTGGATTCCTGGTTGTTTTGTGAGTTTCAAATAACACCAGTGTCATCTTCGCCAGCAAAACGTTGCTCAGTGCAAAGGAATGATTCGAAAACCGTTAAAAAGCAAGGTGCAGGTATGAAAGCATGCAAAAAGCCTGTATGCATGTCTGCTTGCAAGAACTTGTATTTTTCAAATGTTCGATGCAGACGCTTACATGCACACACCAAGAATTGTATGTGCTCAAAAAGAGACACACATACACATACATTTGCACAATGGGATCTTCATCTTTCTTTCTTTTTTCCTTTCTTTCTTTTCCCTTATTTTTTCTTCCTTTCTTTTCCTTTTTATCTCCTTTTATTCTTTTTCTTGTCTCCTCCTTCTCTTCCACCTTGACTTCTTCTCCTAACTCTTTTCCTCCTCCTCTACACCTCCTACCCATCCTCCTTCTCCTTCTCCGTCTCTTCCTCTTGTACGTTTTATCTCCGTCAGAATTGCATTGTAATGTAACAATTATGAAAACTGAAAGTAAAACCTCTGTGCATCTTTTTGTTGACTCAAGTAAGTGTTTCAGTTTTCAATCATTTCTTTTAAAAAAAAAGTTCTTGCTATTCTGATGGACAACAAACACACACGCACACACACACACACACACACACACACACACACACACACACACACACACACACACACACACACACACACACACACACACTCCACTATCTTTCAGTCTCACTGTGTCTTAAAGTCATACATTACAAAACTAAAACGTTAGGTCATATCCCATGACTTGCGCAGTCACTGTTGTTAACCCCAAGACGTCTGTCCTTGTTAACTGACAGCTGACGTCACTTCATAGCCAAAGCAAATGGCCCTGTTCGTTGAAAGGTCAATTGCAGGCAAGGGAGACGCAAAACAGCTGATATCTCCGCTTTATCTGGAGCTCAGAGCAAATCTTGAAGTGAGATTTTCTTTTACACCAAGAAATCATTATATCACCAACATGTGATAGAAATGCTCAGAAACACGACACCAAACCCAGACACTGGGATCGAATCCAATGTATTTTGTGTTGTTTATTGCAGTGTGTTTTAAATTTGTCATCGTACATTTCTATGCACACAAGCTCAGTTTTGCGCAGGAGCCGCATATACTAGTCTAGGATTACTCCTTTCTCTGTAGTTTTTGTCTTGGCCATAACATCTGTTTGCCTATGAGAGTGAGTTTTTCTTTACAGTCTTCACACAAGCAAATCAGCTGTTGTCGTGGGTTCTTTTTTCATGCATTTCAAAAGTGATGTTCCATTCTTTCAATCGCAACTACAACAAAAAACAACAAATGGTTTGCTTTACCGTGGCGACAAGCGTAAGACGTCAGTTTTTTGTATCAAAAGAAAATGTCTCTGGCCAAAAGCTGCGTCACTTATTGATGTCAGCTAAATGCCAAGGCCTACATTACAATGTTGTTATGTTGTAAAATGCTATGTTGCCTTCAGCCATGACAAGCTCTTAACATAACCTGCACTCTTCATTGAGGAGAAAAATCCTCTGAAGTCGGAGTATGTCTACCTATATGGCGGGGTACTCGAAGTAATCCTACACGTCAGTGAGTCAGTGTGCGTATTCTTGGTGACCTCTAGGGTGTTAAGCTAGGGAACGCACAACAACGACGACGACAACGTATCAACAACAAAAAAAGCAACGTAAAACGTGGACGAACACTCCTGTCTTTGTGGATGGCAGAAGAGTGGATGGCAGAGAGTACTTTTTAATTTCCACTCTGCGGAGTGGGATACTTGGGAGTACTGCAAGTGACACATGGTGTACGCGGTTCAAAATAGTAGCAAACCCAATTGAGGTCACACTACAAATACACCTACCCATTCACACAGTACATCTACAGTGGAAATTCCATCATACATCGTGCGTTATCCCTACTGCTCTGCTTATAGTCACTTCTTGTCATATTGTATATCGGTTAAAAGGTTAGTCAATATGTTTCTGTCGACATACAAGGACTTGATCCATTTTATTCGTCCGGGCTTCGTGTGTTCAATGCAATTACACTGATGTTGTGGGGAACGTAATCAATGTCATGACACGCTCTCGTATGTAATATATATATATATATATATATATATATATATATATATATATATATATATATATATATATATATATATTTATGTTCACTGGGATCACTTTAAGAGCAGGAACAACGGGTTCTGATGCTTCATTAACCTAGATTCTTCGATGTGTTGTGAGTTGTAAACATCATCAGTGGTATTTTTGCCAGCAAAATATGACTCAGTATAAACGAGCAAATTTGCTTACATTTAAAACGGTGTGTGCGGATATGAGATAAAGTAAACATCATGCTTGCAGGCTTGATTGCATGAATGTGCCTGTACATTTATTTATTTTATTTTATTTATTTATTCTTTTATATCGAGGATAACAGAATAAGCAATCATGTGCATTTTTTTCATCCGGTCCCCGTGTGTATATGCATTTTTGTAAATATTGTCATCTGTTTTCACCGGCACACAATGGCCTACTCTTACGAAAAGCGGAACAGAATTTAACGTGTGCGCAAGATGTTCTGCGTGCGTTTGCACACGGGGCCTCGGTTTAAAGTCTCATCCGAAGGACTTTTAGGGAGAGTGGAGTCAGCACTGATGTTAACTCCAGGAGAAAAATCTCCTCGACCGGACTCGAACCCGGGTCGTCAAATTGCCAGCGCAACGTTCTGACCACTAGGTTATCCGTCCCCCTATACATATAAAAACAAGCATCCGCATGTATGCACGTGCGCTTTATATGCACCGTGTGTACTCGCTTTGACTTGGTTTTACAAGGTATAACGCTATATAAATTCCATTTATTATTTTTACTACTATATCATAATTACTCTTACTATAATTATCATTTCTAGTATATATTACAATTATTATTAATATTATCATTATTACTCGTGCGCACACACACATACACACACACACACACACACACACACACACACACACACACCACAACACACACGCACACGCACACGCCACACGCACACACACAAGTTTTAGCATACAGCCAGATGTAAATCCAGTATTGAAATCGAAAAGTCATGTACAGGAAAGAAGCGGAACGACAGTGAACCTACATAACATGACAATCGAAGTCTATAAACATGCACGCGTTGATCTTATGGTAACGGAGCCTTACACGAGCTTTACACGATGCAATTGCAATGATGTTGTGGTGAAAGTAATCAGTTATTTGTGTGGTAAGGTTGCAGGGATAGCCTAGTGGTTAGAGCTTTGAGTTTGCAATTTTACGGCCGGGTAGAGGCCCAAGTTTGAGCCACCACAGTATCGCCCGTTCCAGGAGACTTTTCCCCTGGAATTAACAACATCAGTGCTGACTCCACTACACTGAAAATTCTTCGGTTGGGACTATAGACCAAGGTCCTAAGTGTGAATGCGCGCAGATCATCCTCCATTCCGGATCGTCTTCCTCTTCTTCTCCTTCTCCTCTACCACCTCCTCCTCCTCCTCCTCCTCCTCCTCCACCCTCCTCCTCCATTCCGTGATCGTCTTCCTCTTCTTCTCCTTCTCCTCCACCTCCTCCTCCTCCTCCACTTCCTCCTCCATTCCGTGATTGTCTTCCTCTTCTTCTTCTTCTTCTTCGTCTTCTGTTTCTTCTTCCTCCTCCACCTCCTCCTCCTTGATCTTTTTTTTAAAAAAAAAACACTTTTATTCAGTTTTATCTTGATCCTTGATCTTGTTCTTCTTCTTGTTCTTCTTCTCTCTTTTCTTTTTCTTCTATTTCGTCTTCTTCTGGTTTTTTTCTTCTCCTACTCCTAATCTACTGCCTCTGGTTCTGATGTTTGTTTAAACAGGACCGCATTCTAAATGTATATTTCAACGCCCTTGGAAACTATTTCCGTCCGGTTTTATGTTTCCAGTTTTATAATTTTGCTTGCACAGAGTCACCGATTTAGACCACAGGCTACCTGTCCTTGTTACCTGACAACTGACGTCACTTTATGGCCAAAAGCAAAATGGCGGTGATGGTAGAAAGGTCAACAGCAGGCAAGGGAGTTGTAAAGCAGTCGATAGAATTATTTGAGTTACCTTGAGCACAGGGCCCACGCTTGAAGTGTGCTTTTCCTTTAACCAGGAAATCGTTCAATCAACAACTCGTGAAAGGCGTGATTACCAAACTATCAATAAGCCCACCCATTTATGATCCAACGGGTATTGCGTAGTATTGTTTAGCGTAGTATGAGGGTTTTCTTTTCTGCCCACGGCAGATTTCTCTGAGAAAAAATTCATGTTGAATCTTGCCACCAAGGTAGAGTAACACCATTAAGTGTTGCAGTTACATTGACGTCCCAGTGGAG
>CM060330.1:23535164-23541424 GCA_030674155.1 Stramonita haemastoma
GCAAGTTAAAGGTGGCGGAGCCCATCCTTCTGTAGGTACAGGATGCATGCTGGGTACATCTATGGTACTGTAACCTTCTGAACACATGTGAATTATGTGGGGTTTTTTCAGGTGCATGCCGATCTTCTCCATGCGTGCATAGTACACGCAGGGAATCGAAGCACTGACAGTCCTGCACTTTAAGTTGACTCGTAAATATCGTCAAAGAGATCGTAAAAGATCCACACCCCTAGTTCACCAGATGCCGCTGCCAAATTTCGAACCCACGACTTCATGGATCCACGGGATCGAAGTCAACACTTTGACTCCCTCAACTATTGCGTCCTGAACAAAGTCACATATACGACATCTAACCTTAACCATCAGGCTCTTCCGCCCCTACCCGCACTTATCCCCTATTCCTTCTCTCTCTCTCTCTCTCTCTCTCTCTCTCTCTCTCTCTCTCTCTCTCTCTCTCTCTCTCTCTCTCTCTCTCTCTCTCCTCCCTCCCTCTCCTCTCTCTCTCTCCCATCACCACCTTCATTTCCACATGCTGCAACCATTGTTCTGTGTTTGGTATGTCGGTGGGTAGGGAACGGAAAACCTATTGACTCTACGATCGAGTGACAAGCGGCGAAGTGACAGAATTTGCTTTGGTCCAGCCAGTACAAGAGGATTTGGTGAGAGAGAGAGAGAGAGAGAGAGAGAGAGAGAGAGAGAGAGAGAGAGAGAGAGAGGACAGACAGACAGACAGACAGACAGACAGACAGACAGACAGACAGACAGACAGACAGAGAGACAGAGAGACAGAGAGAGACAGAGAGAGAGAGAGAGAGAGAGAGAGAGAGAGAGAGAGAGAGAGAGGGGAAAGAGAGAGAAAGAGAGAGAAAGAGAGACAGAGAGAGACAGAGACAGACAGACAGACAGACAGACAGACAGACTGACTGACTGACTGACTGACTGACTGACTGACTGACAGACGGGCGAACAGAGACAAAGAAACAGAGACAGACACAGAGTCCAACAGAGAGAGAGAGGAAGACAGAGAACAATATGAGAACAGACTTGATTAACAGGAATCGTTTTGCAATATCCTGGTGACGCCTAGTTTTTTCTCTGACAAAGAAAGAATCAAATAAATAATAATCTCTGATCAAATAAATAGCAATAATTTAATGTCAAAGTGTCGCGTAGAGTAGAGTAGTGTAGTGTAGTGTAGTGTAGTGTAGTGTAGTGTAGTGTAGTGTAGTGTAGTATAGTGTAGTGTAGTGTAGTGTAGTGTAGCGTAGAATACTGTAGTGCAGTGTAGTGTAGTGTAGTATAGTGTAGTGTAGTGTAGCGTAGAATAGTGTAGTGTAGTTTAGTGTAGTGCAGTGTAGCGTAGTGTAGTGTAGTTTAGTTTAGTGTAGTGTAGTTTAGTGTAGTATAGTGTAATGTAATGTATAGTCTGGTGTATTTAGAAGCCCGCCATTATTTCCTTTTAGGTTCTGTACCATCGGACAATGAAGGCAAGACCATGGCTATCACCTTTTTAATTCTAAAAGTCGAATAATTCCCATTAAAAAAACAACAACTGCCGATACCTATCTCATAACTCTCGTCAAATAAAATACTCACTGTTTTTTAATCGCATAGTATCTTACCTATCATGTTCTTTATGGCAAATAAAACTGAGCCAAGCTAAAAGCACCAGTCATTACTCTAGATTGCAAGACGCCTTCAGAACGGCAGATAAAACACTTCAAAGAGTTATCAAGAACTGTTTTCCCTTCTCTGCGTTCCCTTGCTAGGTGGAGTGCACAGTGTTTGATTTACTCCTGTGCTGGTAGCTGTGCCAGAGGTTTGCCTGTTGGCCCCAGCCCATGCAGTCCCACTTTAGAGCAACTGGTTTCAATTCTCAGGCTGCATGCTGGCTATGACTGAGTTTCCATGACCCAGCAAACGCTAATATAATATGAATAACGGCATCTTGAACGTGCATATTTAATCTTCTGCATGGGTAAATATACACAAAGATAATTAAGGCACTGACAGCTAGTCTGCACTTGAAGTCGACTTGGAAGATCACACACATACACACTCTCACACACACACACACACACACACACACACACACACACCACACACACACACACACACACACACACACACACACACAAAGACAGACACACAGACAGACACACAGACAGACACACAGACAGACACACAGACAGACAGAGACAGAGAGAGACAGAGAGAGACAGAGAGGGGGGGGGTGAGCAGCAGTGGCGGCAGTATAAACTCCTACAAGACACATCGATTGTTCACACCTAGACATTTCCTACCGCACGGGTCATCGCTTCTCAGACAGCAGAACAACAGACAAGGGCGGAATGCGATGTGGCCTGGTCGTGTTAGCTCTGGCATGATTAAGATCAGACACACAGGGAACAAACCGGTCACCGCACACGTGTAAAGGAACCAACAGGAACTGACTGATTACAGGTCTGGCGTCAGTAACGATTTTGAGTCCTTAAGTAATGACTTCAATGTTGTATGTATGTATGTATGTATGTATGTATGTATGTATGTATGTATGTATGTATGTATGTATGTATGTATGTATGTATGTATGTATGTATATCAATGATGCTTCCACAATATTTTCTACACTCTACCTGAAAATCAAGCTCTATCAGAATCAGCAAAACAGCAACAATAAACACTGTCTACAACTGTGCTGTTGGAGAAGAAAGACATTTATCCTTGGTTTCTTCAAGTCTCTCCAATAATTCTTCAGAGCTAGACGAGTGTGGCGCTGCTCGTGTGGCGATGCACTCTGCCAAAGGAGAGCAGCCTGAATTCTACGCAAAAAGACTGCTTTGACTGAATGTGGTAAACAATACCGTAAAATACGGTACAATAATTTATAATACAATATGGCATAACATAAAACAGTACAAAATAATGCAACGCAGCACCATACAATAGCTTCTAAAAGCAATGGGTGAATAATTCAGTGCCTTTCAGGTCAGAAGACGGGAGATGACAATATTTTCCCCGGTGGTGTTCCCCCTCAGAGGATTAAGATAAGATACACACGTGAACTCCCCACAGTGCACGTGTAAATTAATCAATAGGGCCTGTTTTGCTACAGAATGGCTCTGTAAGACTTTCCGTAAACAAATGCTTGTCTTCGTTATCAATAGCAGAGAAATGGTAAACAAAGAAGTGGAGAAACAGAAGAACATTAGAGAAAATGGGAGCCAGAGGGGGAGGGAGGGAGAGGGGGAGAGGGAGGGAGAGGGAGGAAGGGAGGGAGGGAGGGAGGGAGGGAGGGAGAGAGAGAGAGAGAGAGAGAGAGAGAGAGAGAGAGAGAGAGAGAGAGAGAGAGAGAGAGAGAGAGAGAGAGAGAGAGAGGACAGACAGACAGACAGACAGACAGACAGACAGACAGACAGATAGACAGGCAGACAGATACAGACAGACATAGAGACAGAGAGACAAAGAGAGAGAGAAAAAGAGAGAGAGTCAGAGACAGAAAGACAAAGAGAGAGACAAAGAGAGAGAGACAAAGAGAGAGAGACAGAGAGAGAGACAGAGAGAGACAGAGAGAGGGGGGGTTAAAGCAGGAAGAGGAAAATAAATGATGAAAAATATAATAAGCAAATAAGCTGAAGAGGTTCCATTTCTACCTATCCATATTCTATATAGCCCTGCCAACCACAGAGGATATATTAGGGCTGTCACCCTGATAAAAAATGAGCAAACCAACGTTTCTGTGGTTCCTTGTATCAACGCTACTGCCAGTCATAATGGTCAACCAACGACGGTTACCATGTGGGAAGGCAGCAAAGAACAGGGAGAAGAGATATTAAGAAAGAAAGAAAAACAGATTAAAAGTAAAGAAATAATGAATGGATGAATGAACGAATGAATAAAAGAAAATAAGTGAAAATAGAGAAAAAAGAAAGATATGATGAATGAATGGATTAATCAAATAAAGTAATTTTATATCTAAATTAATTAATGCAAGTAAGAAAAAAAAGGAATGAATGAATGAATGAATGAATGCATAAATAAACGAACAAAAACAAGCAAAGAAAAGACATGAAAAAAGTAAACACTGGTACATGGTGAGAACAAACACGCGAGGCGAAAAATAAAAACGAGAATTGAGAGAAGTAAGAGAAAAATGAAGACAAGAACATGAGCAAGAAGAGGAGGAGGGGAAGAAAAAGAAGAAGAAGAAGAAGAAGAAGAAGAGAGAAGAAGAAGAAAGAAGAAGAAGAAGAAGAAGAGGATGAAGAAGAAGAAGAAGAAGAAGAAGAAGAAGAAGAAGAAGAAGAAGAGGAAGAAGAAGAAGAAGAAGAAGAAGAAGAAGAAGAAGAAACACAACCACAGCCACCACCACCATTACAACCACAGCAACAACACTAATAACCAAAACCTCAACAATCACAGCAACAATGACAACTATGACGAAGAAAGAGATAACTGCGACTCGAGACTAAGTAACAGCACAATGCTCAACATTTATTTGTCTATACGCAGATATGTATAAGTAAAGCGTGCATGTATCACATGTGATATCAAACTGTTGTCCATAAAACCTTCACAAGCCTGGTCATGTGTGCATGTCAAACTTCAATGCAATAATAGTGACCCAAAGAACAGCCAAGAACGCTGTTCCCAATCCTAACACCCGGGAGGGTTATTCAAACCTTACGCTTCTTCACTCATCATCACTGTACAGCAGAAAGTTAATGCACGAGAATTAAGAACCGCGCGTGCAGAGCTAACTGTTTTCAAGTACCTGGCCGTGCCATATAGGCAGCCATACTCCAACTTCAGAAGATCTTGTTATAGGGGATCGCAGCTTGTGCTAAAAGCTTGCCAAGATAGAAGCAATCTCGACATTGAAAGCATTCCAGCATTGTTCTGCAAGGCCTTGGCACTTTACTTACATCAATGACTGACGGAGCTTTTGGTCTCAGCCTACGAATGTTTTCAAATCGGAGTCAACCCAAGCCAGGAGCTTTGGCAGTTATTGATGTAAACTAGGTGCCAAGTCCTTCATCAAAATATCATGCCTTCAAAATGTTACGTCGATATTGTCTTCAGCTATGAACTATTCATAGCAAACCCGCACTCTCCATTACAGGCACACACTTCTTTGAAGGAGAAAAATCATCTGAAGTCGAAATATGGCTGCCTAATGGCATGGTATTTAAAAAGTGTCACACACGTAAACTTCTCGTCCAGAGTGTGCTTGTGGTCTTGCGATGATTCACAGGAATGATGGTTGAGTTAGGAGTACAAACTCTGGATGACACTAAGGGCGTTAAACTTGGAACTCCCCAACAACAACAACAGCAGCAGCAGCAGCAACAACAACGACATTAACAACAACAGCAAAAACAACAACAGCAACAAAAACAGCAACAACAACATCATATCAAAGCGAGAAGAACACACGCAGCTGCTGTCTCTTCCTGTCACATCAATAATTCTACAGGGACAGATAACTTCTTCAGACAGCGTGGGAACAGTTCATTGCCTTTTCGATTGAAAGATAAAAAGGCGTCTGAATGTTGCTCTGGCCTGGTCGTGTTAAAATGCGGAGGATTAGGATTAAAGACGGAGAGATTAAAGCGTGGTGTGTGTGTGTGTGTGTGTGTGTGTGTGTGTGTGTGTGTGTGTGTGTGTGTGTGTGTGTGTGTGTGTGTGTGTGTGCATGGGTGCGTGCGTGCGTGCGTGCGTGTGCGACCATTCGCACATGTATATGTGCGTGCGTGCGTGCGTGCGTGTGTGTGTGTGTGTGTGGCGTGCGTGTCTGTGTGTGTCCATGCGTGCATGTATATAGGTGTGTGTGTGTGTGGTGAGAGAGAGAGAGAGAGAGAGAGAGAGAGAGTTTGTCTGTGTGTGTGTGTGTGTGTGTGTGTGTGTGTGTGTGTGTGTGTGTGTGTGTGTGTGTGTGTGTGTGTGTGTGTTGTTCAAATATGTACATGGTGGGAAGTATGGGAAAGAGAGAGAGAGAGAAGACAGAGGCAGAGACAGAGAGAGTTGGTAAAAGTATGGAAGATTTTCTATGATGAAAATACCTTGTTATTTTACTTTATCAAACGGATGATTCTACACCTCCACATCATAATCACAAAGATATAATTCTCTATGACAAGTGAAAAACTCCATGAACAGCTAATAGAGTTCAGGATATAATCACATAATGCTCTTTCAACTTCTGTTTGCTCGTAAATAATTGACATCAATGATTTCTTAGATTAGCTATATATATATAT
>CM060330.1:23546524-23551524 GCA_030674155.1 Stramonita haemastoma
AGTAGTAGCAGTAGTAGTAGAGCAGCAGCAGCAGCAGTGGTAGTATTAGCAGCAGTGGTTGTAAGCCTATTAGTAGAAAAAGTAGCATTGCTTGTATCAAGAGTAGTAGTAGTAGTAGTAGAAGTAGAAGTAGTAGTAGTAGTAGTAGTAGTAGTAGCAGCAGCAGCAGCAGTAGTAGTAGTAGCAGTAGTAGTAGTAGTAGCAGCATGAGAAGTAGTAGTGGTAGTGGTAGCTTTTGCTATAGGAAAAGGAGGAAGAACAGAAGACTACTGGTAATAGTAGAAGCGGCTGTAGAAGTAACAGTAGCAGCAGGAGTTAGTAGTAGTAGTAGTAGTAGTAGTAGTGGTAGTAGTAGTAGTAGTAGTCGTAGTCGTAGTCGTAGTAGTAGTAGTAGTAGTAGTAACAACCGCAGTAGCAGGAATTATAATTACAATACTAGTGGAAAAGTAGCAGCAGCAATAATAGCAGCAGCAGAAGTAGTAATAGTAATGGTGTCTGTCTGTCTGTCTGTCTGTCTGTCTGTCTCTCTCTCTCTCTCTCTCTCTCTCTCTCTCTCTCTCTCTCTCTCTCTCTCTCTCTCTCTCACACACACACACACACACACACACACACACACACAGTTGTAGGGCAGACTGTACTTTTATATCCAAAGGACTTAGGTGTGGTTTCATTATTACAGCGCATCTGTCTATGGCTGCTGTGTGTACTCTTAATTACCCCAAATGCCTGTGGCTGCGACGGTTGCTCACGTGACTCACGTGGCATGTGTATGTTTTGCCTTTTTCGTGCGGCAACTGGGAATTACACACACGCATGTTGTCGTCATCCAGCGTTCCAATGTTTTTGTTTACACTGGGAGAGGGGGGGGGGGGGTAGTATCACCTGGAATTATGCATTGCTCCACTTTTTACACCTGAAAATCGTTTATGAGAGGATACATTAGATGAGAAAATTTACCTCTATGGCTGTTTTCAAGAACTTGCTACACAAACAACCATACACTGACTCTGATTCCATTTTTTCTTATTTCCTTCAATGATGGTGGGCAGATGGAAAAAAACCAACTCCAACATCCTACATTACCAACATAATTGAAATCAGGGGTCTTAGAGGGTTTACTGGAGATCGTAGAACTCGGCAGAGACAGAGAAAGATGAACCCTGGTGGCATTGCGTGGAGCTACTAACGACAGCAGCGTTGGAATCAGTTGTGTTAAGCTGAATTGTTTACATGGAGATGGAGGTGCAGGTTGTTAGGTTAAGTGCTTGAAATGATAAAAAAAAAAACAATCCCAACGAAACTTTTCACAGCGTATCAATGTTTTAGTGGAAGTCTGGCTGCTTGCTTACATCAATAACTGACAAAAATATCGGTCTGTGCTAAGCAAACACGCCTGAAGGCGACAACTCTCAAAAACTCCTTGAATTGTTGATTGCTTGTTGTAGTTACGTGCGGTATGTTTGATTCGAAACTGAATGCAAATAAAATCAAACCACTGAAACTGACAAAGCGAGGTTAATGCGTGTAAAACAAGAAAAACAAATACACGACAGAAACTTAAAGAAAGGCAGGCATTGAAATACAAAAGGAAACAAACTAAAGGCTTACCAAGTACACTTTGGGATTTTGCGAGCTGACGTCTGCGCATGCTCAGTTTTAATTGTCGTCTGGTGTCGATGTCTTTTTCCCATATTGTATACATATACACGCACGCGCGTGCACGCGTGTGTGTGTTTTATGTGCAAACATTTTAATGGTCTTACATATATGATCTTTTTTGGATAAAATATTAAATCAGATATGTTACCATCTTAATTGGTACGCCTGGACTTGCAAGAAATAGAAGGTTGTTCTCAGAAGAGCATTTTTAGAGTAGACTATTTGCTTTCTCCATTTCATTATTCATTAGATCTATGTACTGACTGACTGATTGAATAATTGACTGACTAATAAACTTGTTTTGTTTTATTGATTTATTTGGGTGAGTCACTTTGTTAGGAAGCACAGAGACAAGCTTTGCTGTCTGAATATCTTGCACACAGAACTAAAGGAGGCTAGTGCAGTGAACATAATTGGAGTAAATTTTGTTGGCCGCGCGCGCGCGTGTGTGTGTGTGTGTGTGTGTGTGTGTGCACGCCTGTGCTTGTGTTTGTGTGTGTGTGTATGAGAGAGAGCATGCACGATCAATTGTTTATGGTTTTTAGAAAAAGAAACAAATTAGACAAAATCAGGCGGTTGTTAGAGAGCATCAACACAGCATGATTGTGGATGTGTGTTGGGGGGGGGGGGGGTGGTGGTAGCTTATTTGTGTGTGTGTGTGTGTGTGTGTGTGTGTGTGTGTGTGTTATTTTCTTTATACTTTGATTTTCCTAAAATCTTCACCCAGTGTAAAATGAACACACACAAAAATCGTATAGCTTATTTCAGTCATTCTTAGCATCTTGATGCAGACTCTATCGCAGTTTTGGTGATCCTGTTACTACTGTTAGTCCTTTTATTTTCTTGTGTAGCCTACTTTGTTTTGGTTTGAAATGGAGTGTGGTGGGCTTACGGTTTGGACTCTAGTTTGTGTGAGTCTTTTCCCTTGGGGTTCCCCCCCCCCCCTTTTTTGTTTTTGTTTTCTTGTTTGGTGGTGATGGTGTGTGTGTATGAATTGTGTGTGTGTGTGTGTGTGTGTGTGTGTGTGTGTGTGTGTGTGTGTGTGTGTGTGTGTGTGTGTGTGTGTGTGTGTGTGTGTGTGTGTGTGTTGTGCACTCGCGGTGACGTGTTTGCTGTTTTTGGTGTGTGTTGTGTTTTGTAATTGCTGTAGCTGTTTCGGTGGAGGTGTGTGCGTAGCTCGCCATTTGGTTGGTGACTTTGTGTGTGTGTGTGTGTTGTGTGTGTGTGTGTGTGTGTGTGTGTGTGTGTGTGTGTGTGTGTGTGTTGTGTGTGTGTGTGTGTGTGTGTGTGTGTGTGTGTGTGTTATTTTCTTTTTACTTTGATTTTGTGGGGGCCTTTGTTTCGATTGACAAAACCAGGCGACTGCTAGAGAGCATCAACACAGCTAACGCTGTATGTTTTCTTTTTGTTTTCAATTGAATAGCTGGTCTTTAAAACAAAAAAAAATGTTCACGATAAATATCAGGTTTACTTCGTTCTAAGAATGAGCTACAATAAAAGTTTTTCTTAAAGATCATGGTAGAGGAAAGCTGTTTGGATTTTAGAAATAGACCAAAAGGTTAGCTGCCACGTCATCGAGAAATTAAGAATAAATAGAACATGTATTTCTCGAGGGTTCCAGTTTATTTTCTCTCAGTCTCTTCTCTTCTCTCTCTCTCTCTCTCTCTCTCTCTCTCTCTCTCCTCTCTCTCTCTCTCTCTCTCTCTCTCTCTCTCTCTCTCTTAACTGGAAATGAAGATGAAGTACATTTTCTGTTGTGCTGTCCGATTTTCAACAAATTAAGAACACGGTATATACCATTGAAATTTTACAGATACCCGTGCCAGTTTCATCTGAGTTTGCTTTTGGCATCTACGATTAAAAAATATTGTCCGAAATGTATCGATCTACATATACAAGGCGTTCAAACTACGATCAGTGCTGATTTAGTTACTTTATCATGTGCGTGTATGCTTAGTGATTTCATTACTATTGTGTATGTATTGTATCCCCTTCATTAGGGGCAATGGCCTTTACATGAATAAACATTCCGAATCTCTCTCTCTCTCTCTCTCTCTCTCTCTCTCTCTCTCTCTCCTCTCTCTCTCTCTCTCTCTCTCTCTCAGCTAGGAGGGCCAGTGGGCGTTTCATCAATGGTTGCGTCCAAATGAACTTAAAAAAAAAAAGTTATTCTTTTATATCGAGGATAATGGAATAAGCAGTCTTGTGCTTTTTTACATCTAGTCCCTGTGTGTATGCAGTTTTGTAAATATCTGTTCCCACCGGCGCACGATGGCCTACTCTTACGAAAGCGGAACAGGATTTAAACGTGTTCCCAAGATGTTCTGCGTGCATTCACACACGGGGCCTTGGTTTATAGTCTCATCCGAAGGACTTCTGGGGAGAGTGGAGTCAGCACTGATGTTAACTCAAGGAGAAAAATCTCTCCGAATGGGAATCGAACTTCATTATAAAACAGACTGGGGCCAAAAACAAATCTGAAGGGGAGACAGAATGTTCACGTTGTTTCTTCATCAAACTGACCTTATGTGTCTCCATCCTCCTTTTATATCTGGCAAGTTTGCCCCTTTCCTGCAGTGCACACCACTGTCACTGTGGCTATGTGTTGCTTGATGGTGGTAGGCTGGTGAGGGTAGTAACACAGTAAAGGTTTGATTCTCTCCTCCGTCGATTTTGAAAACCGTTAATGCTATTTCCTGCAGAAATGTATTCAGATTATTGTTTCTAAACAAGAAGGTAGTCCTGTGACTTACTAAATTCGCACGTGCAACACGGCCAGCCCTCTCGTCTCTGTCAAGCTCGTGTGATGTTGACCCAATGTCAGTGACAGTGCAGCCGTGTGAATTGACGCTTAAAGACTGGAGTGAGGCATCTGACACTGACAAAGACATTGACAATGAAGATGTCATGAATGTATGCAGTGACGCACCCACAATACCGCCTGTGACACTGACAGAGTACAGCTCTACAAGAAGATGTGACAGAGAACAGCAAGAGAGTGAAACCATTCAAAACAAATTAAGTACAACTGCCATCAAGGAAATAAGAGACAGCACCACTGTGTCCATCGAGGATTTTAACATATTGATGGATCACATGAAACAACTTGAAAACACGATGGACTGGAGCTTGCAGACGATAATGAAAGCAGCTGAAGACTGGATTCTTCCGGACATGCCCAGTGACCAGCCAGCAGTACAACCACATCCCTAATGCCGCATCGTAACATCATAACACCATACTAAATGTGTTTTTTTTAATATTTGATTGTTGTAGGGTTTTTTCTTTTTTGCTTTTCTTTTTATTCATATATTGATTTAAAATAAGAAAGATGTTAAAAT
>CM060330.1:23556524-23559024 GCA_030674155.1 Stramonita haemastoma
CATTCCCTACACCAAGCCCCACCATACTCCTCTTCCAAGGGCCGGATGAAAAAAAGTATGTAATGCTTACTTACTCTGTTACCCTTGAAAAATAAAGATTATTCATTCCCTACACCTACCCCCATCATACTCCTCCTCCTCCCTCTAAGCATACCCCCCCCCCCCTCCAAACCTCCTGCCTCCCTACATCTACCATCTATTAGCCCATATTGACTTCATTATACAAAGAATTTGGCTTCAGAGATCTGAACAGGAAATGTCAGTAGGCTTATTCTCACTCAAAGACCAGAGATTGTTATTGCTGAGTTTATTTGTCTGCTGTTGCTGTCTTATTGTAGATTTTCTTTTGTATTATGTATTAAAAAATAATTTGGTTAGTTTTATTTTATTTTCGTTCTTGTTTAAGTCTAAAATTGCCTGTAGTGAACAGACAGACAGAACTGCACAAAAGCAAGTTTATTAGGAAAGGGAAGAAACACATCCAACTTACCGTAAACATTTATTATTTCCCTTGGCATTCCATCGGTATTTTGTTCTTCAATAAATCATTAGTGTTCTTTTAGAAAATTCCTTGCACTAGTCTGCAGGTAAAGTTTGAATACATTTGTAAGTATTAGCAAGTCTATACTGGTATTGATTTGTTAAATTTCATATAGTTATTAAAACCATCTTCAGTGCGGAGCTGTTATAATCTATGGTCACCATAAACAACATGGCGGACGAAGATGTTGTGATCGCAACTTATAGAAGTGATTGATGACGTATTTGGCACAGTCAGGCGTGCTTTGTGATTTTCTAGAGCATCAAAAGAGTTTTTATTCTTCAGTTTTTCTTTACGGAGTGCTTATGATATGATCTAGACATCGCCTTTCGTAGATTTTGTTTTAATTCGAGTGTTACTGGGACGGTTTGCCTTACTGTTTCAAAAGACGTTAGATTTAAACCGTGAACAGGGGTCATCATGGGTCCTCCAAAGGGACGCAAGAGAGGCCCAGCTGAAAGAGAAAAGAATTTCTTTAAGGTACTAATTAAGCTTTTCAGTTCTTATTATTTTATCTTTGTATGTATCATGTAGAATTGTAGTAATGCGTGCGAAAAAAGTGAGTATGATTTACTTAGTAGTTGTTTTGCTTCGTAGTAGTAGTAGTAGTAGTAGTAGTAGTAGTAGTAGTAGTAGAGTAGTAGTAGTAGTATAGTAGGTAGGTAGCAGCAGCAGCAGCTATAGTAGTAGTAGTAGTAGTAGTAGTAGTAGTAGTAGTAGTAGTAGTAGTAGTAGTAGCAGTAGTAGCAGCAGCAGCTATAGTAGTAGTAGCAGTAGTTGTAGTAGTTGTAGTAGTAGTTAATGAAGTAGTAGTAGTAGTAGTAGTAGTAGTAGTAGTAGTAGTAGTAGTAGTAGTAGTAGTTGTATCGGAGGTAGTTGAAGTATATAGTAACTAAGTTAGTCATAGTAGTAAAAAGTGATAATAGACAGTTGATATTGTAAAGTATGTCATGAATATAGCCTTGTGGATGAGAACATTAAACTTCAGTCCTGTGGGTCCATGAAGTGCTGGGCTTAAATATTGGTAGCAGCATCTGGCAAAATTAAGACATAGTCTAAAATAAGACATAGTATGAGTGGGGATTTTTATGGTTCCCTGCATCAACTTTAAAATGCAGACCTGCCAGCACCTTGTCCATGCATGTGCATGCAGAATACCAACTGTGCACATCAAATATCTCAGAATTCATGATCAGTTTTATGGAAATGGGTAGGCTTCTGATTGTGTGTGTGTGTGTGTGTGTGTGTGTGTGTGTGTGTGTGTGTGTGTGTGTGTGTGTGTGTGTGTGTGTGTGTAAGATTCCACACTATGACTATATGTTCATTTTAATCACCTGAATTAACATCAGTATTATATATATGTGCTTCAGATGTTTTGTTGTCTTTGCAGATTCAAGTGAAGTTGCTTCCCACAGATGAGGTGTTTGCCTTGAACCAGATTCACAGTGACATGAAAATCAGTGAACTGAAGGAGTATCTGGAATTTGCCACTGGTCTACCCACACACATTCAGCGTGTCAGCTATTTGGATGAAGGTTGGTTGGTGATTATTCAGTGTGTGTGTGTGTGTGTGTGTGTGTGTGTGTGTGTGTGTGTGTGTGTGTGTGTGTGTGTATGTGTGTGTGTGTGTGTGTGTGTGTGTGTGTGTGTGTGTGTGTGTGCATGCGCGCGCGCGCGTGTGTGTGTGTGTGTGTGTGTGTGTGTGTGTGTGTGTGTGTGTGTGTGTGTGTGTGTGTGTGTGTGTGTGGTGTTGATGTAATGATTCTAAAACATGATGAATTATTGTAAAATTAAAATTCAAGCAGCAAATCTTCAATCTTTAACTTTCACTTATTACAGATGTTTATTACCTGTTAGCTCTGATTTATGCTTTTAATAACAGTGATATATCTGGAGATATGTACCTTTATGTAAACAAAAACTTAGATTATATTACTATATGCTCCTGCTTTCTCTCTC
>CM060330.1:23571524-23584024 GCA_030674155.1 Stramonita haemastoma
CTGACGTTCTGTACGTTGGGTACAACAGCCGAACAAACAGAGACATAGGTAATAGACACATTCATAGTTTATCCGGCCTCACCTATGGGCATAGTTAACATCCTTCAGGCCAAAAGTATCACTTAAACTTCCCTACATGAATTCAGGACATCTTTCTTTATTCTTTTTTTTCTTTTGTAAGAGATAGGGTGGGTGTTAAAGGGTTTGTCAATAGAAAGTAGAATATGATCTCAACAAAAAAAAAATCAATTTGAACTCAATTCTCCAGCACAAGAGTAAGATTATGTCAAATATATTGCGATATTTTCAGAAATGTTTATCTTTGTAAAGTCGTACCTAATTATATATATATATATATATATATATATATATATATATATATATATATATATATATATATATATATATATATATGTAGGGTGGGTGTGTGTGTGTGTGTGTGTGTGTGTGTGTGTGTGTGTGTGTGTGTGTGTGTGTGTTGTGTGTGTGTGGTGTTTGTATGTGTATGTGTGTGTGTTTGTTTCTTATAATTTATTTTATTTATTTTATACCACTTTATGTCACAGGAGATTTCTCTGCGTGAAATTCGGGCTGCTGTCCCCGGGGAGAGCGTGTCGCCACATGTGCAGCGCCTACCCATTATTTTTTTTTCTCAGGGATGGTGTCTAAACACGAAACCTGTGTGCATGCTTTTTTAAAAATATGATTTTGTCATCCGCTCCTACCGGCACAACGATGGCCTGCTCTTCCGAAAGGCGGAACGGGGTTTTAACGTGTGTGCAAGATGTTCTGCGTGCGTTCACACACGGGGCCTCAGTTTATAGTCTCATCCGAATGACTGATTTTGATATTCAGTTCGATTTTTTCGTCAAACTGGGAAGAAAGGGCGAGGCTGTGTACGAACCCAGAAACTCATGGTTTACTTGTTGGCAGGCGAACGTCTTAACCATCCTGTCACCTTCCTTCGTGTTTGTGTGCACGCGTAGGTGTGTGTGTACTGCACTCCAACTTTTATTAAATCAACAACAAAGTAAGACTCAGGTTTACCCCACCAATGGATGCTTGGGTCCTTGTTCACGAGGAACCCAATCAGCATTTTTCAGGTGACCCCACCCTTGTTGGGGTATTTTCCACTTCAGTTTTCAGTCATCTAGTCATAAGCATACAGACTCCCGGCCATAGAGAACCTGGCCAAGATGTTTTCAAGGTGCACGCTGGTTTTGCTTCAGCTTTGTCTCCTGACTGTCACAGTTCAAGGTAGGTCTACAAGACTTTTTTTCCATTTTCTACTTTTTTTTGTCCACAACTCGGCCATAACTTTCATTTTGATTCTAAAATGTCTTTGAGTTGTGTGTTTCTTAATTAATCATTCAATTCTAGTAAATTTGTATGTTGCTGGTGCCGGTGATATTGTTGCTACTGTTGGTATTGGCTTTGAATTTTTTTTTGGTTCGTTGGTGTGTTGTTATTTTTTTATGTTGTGATGGTGTTGTTCCTCTTTTGTTAAAGGGTGGAGAGGAGAGAGATTGCTTATATTTTGTTTTTACCTTGATTTTATTTTGTTTGGTTTATTGAGGTTGTTGTGGTTGTTTTGACGATGAATTCTTTTTGTCAGGTTTTGAGTACTATATTTTACACTGTAAACACTCAATGATTTATTTTAAAAAAAGGTTAAAAAACAGGGGACATGGATAGTTCAGTGGTCAGAGCACTCGCTCACCCCAAGCTAGGGTTAAGCAGCATGGAGCGTGGTTACCAAGTGGATGGGTGACCGTTTATGTGCCTTGGCTTCGGTACACAAGGATTTAGAACGCGTAAAATGAATACTCCCTTTCTAGTATCACAGGTCCTAAAATGTGTTTTCCTTAATTTAACAAAAAATATATACATAAACACACTTTAAAGATTTTGCTTCCACCCTTAGCCAGACCTCAGAAAGAGAAACTAGTAATTTCAAATGAAAACTTAAAAAAAATTGAAGGTGCTGACATGTGATAATCCATACTTCCGCAGAAAAGCAACTGAAATTTCACTTGGAGATAATCAGTGGCAAATGCAAGTGATTATACGACAACAATACCATCACAATACAATAAATTCAGTACAGTACAATGCAATACAATATAAAAACAAAACAATACAGAACAATATAATATAAAACAACACCAAAAATATAACACTAAGCACACTCACGCTCAAACAACACAACATTTTTATTGATATCATATTAGCAAGGCGCAAACACGTTGAAAGTATTCTGACATTGTGTCAATATCACTTCATTGGGTCTTTCCCACAATGCACCACTGTCTCTTCTGTACTTCCTCAAAAGAGGTATTGTTACATTCAACTTAAATCTTTCGAATAGTGTTCATTTAGAATTTCGGTTTTTTTGTTTTTGGTTTTAGTTCAGTAGACGTAGGAGTAGTAGCAGAATAAGCAGCAAAAGCAGTAGGAGCAGCAGAAGCAGCAGGAGAAGCAGAAGAAGAAGCAGCAGCAGCAGTAGAAGCAGCAGTAGTGACAGCAGAAGTAGCAGATGTAGTAAAAATGGTCCTAGCAGTAGTAGATTGTGTATCTTTCACAGGAGAATAGGATACCGTTTTAGCTACCTGTCAAAGGCAAGGGCTATTACTACCTATGTACAGTGCCTTCTGATTTCAGCCGACAAGTGCAATGGGGTACGAACTACCAGGAGAGTGGACGCTAGTGGTGGCAGCGTGTTGTCCAACCAATACCCCCAGCACTATCACAAGTCAGTGTTAGGCTAGCCTAGCACTGGTGGGCGTGATTGATAATAGAGGAGCAAGTTTTATTTCAGTGTGTGTTCGTGTGTTTTGTATGTGTGTGTGTGTTGTGTGTGCGCGTGTGTGTGTGCGCGTGTGTGTGTGTGCGCGCGTGCCAGCGTGTGTGCGAGAAAAAGACAGACACATACAGAGAGAGAGAGAGAGAGAGAGAGAGAGAGAGAGAGAGAGAGAGAGAGGAGAGACGGACGGACGGACGGACGACGGACAGACAGAGTGCAAATTATTCTACAACAGACCACCTGTTACAACATCACTAAGGAAATTGCACTCTGTTGTGATGATGATGATAAGGATGATGATGATGGTGATGGTGATGATGGTAATGACGATCATAATGTAGACGATGACGACGACGATGATGATGATGATTATGGTGATGATGATGATGACGACGACAACGACGACGATAATAATGATGATCTTGGATACATTTTTTTAAAAAGAGAATGTAAAACTCTCCACATCATTATCATGACAATGATGATTACAACAACAACGGGGATGATGCCGATGACGACAACAACAGTAACAACGCAGAATAACGACGTTTATAATGATATAAGATAATAATAATGATGATGATGAATAAGGATAATGATGGTGATGATGATGATAACTATAATGATGATGATGATGGTAATAGTTATGATGAAGAAGATGATGATGATGATGATGATGATTATGGTGATGCTTCTGCTGCTGCTTCTGCTGCTGCTGCTGATGTTGATGATGATAGATAATGATCATAACAATAACAATGATTTCGACAATGACGACAATGGTGGTGACAATGACAACGACGATAATGATGGAGATTGACAATGATAACAACAACAACAAAAACAGCAACTACTACAACGCTGCTAATAATAATGTTCATAGCTAAAACACAACTAAGAAAAAGGTAAATAACATTCATGTCTAGCTCGGACAGCTGCGAATGGGTACTGACGGCTGCCACCAGTGCTAAAGTGGTGCAGATAGAGACACTGGACATTGACCTGGAGAAAGCCTTTGACGGCACATGTCTGGACTACATCGCTGCCTATGATGGTAGGTGGACACTGGCTCTTGGCTCTGTCTGTCTGTCTGTCTGTCTGTCTGTCTGTCTGTCTCTGTCTCTCTCTATCTCTCTGTCTTTGTCTCTCTGTCTCTGTCTCTCTCTCTCTCAAAAGGGTTTGGGCCGGATTAAAAAAAAAGTGCATGCTTACTCTGTTACCCTTGGAAAATCAAGATTATTTACACTCTCTCTCTCTCTCTCTCTCTCTCTCTCTCCTCTCTCTCTCTCTCTCTCTCTCTCTCTCTCTCCTCTCTCTCTCTCTCTCTCTCTCTCTTCATTAAAGGGCAAGGGCCGGATTAAAAAAAAATGTGCATGCTTACTCTGTTACCCTTGGAAAATAAAGATTATTTACTCTCTCTCTCTCTCTCTCTCTCTCTCTCTCTCTCTCTCTCTCTCTCTCTCTCTCTCTCTCTCTCTCTCTCTCTCTCTCTCTCTCTCTCTCTCTCTCCTCATAAGGGCAAGGGCCGGATTAAAAAAAAAAATGTGCATGTTTACTCTGTTACCCTTGGAAAATAAAGAGTATTTACTCTCTCTCTCTCTCTCTCTCTCTCTCTCTCTCTCTCTCTCTCTCTCTCTCTCTCTCTCTCTCTCTCTCTCCCCTCTCTCTCTGTGTTTGCGCGCGTGCGTGCGTGTGCGTGTGTTTGTGCTTGTTAGCGCGTGCGTCTCTCTCTCTCCTCTCTCTTCTTCTCTCTCTTCTCTCTCTCTCTCTCTCTCTCTCTCTCTCTCTCTCTCTCTCTCTCCTCTCTCTCTCTCTCTCTCCTCTCTCTCTGTGTGTGTGTGTGTGTGTGTGTGTGTGTGTGTGTGTGTGTGTGTGTGTGTATGTTTCGGCATGTATTTGCATACATTCGTGTGTAAGTGTGCGTGTGTGCATGTAAGCAGGCATGCATACATAGGTGCGTACGTATGTGTCTGTAAATTAGTGATAACAGGTGAACGTACATTAAGTGACATTTAACATTTTTCTATATGAATAGCAAGTAACAATGACCCTGATATAGACTTAAGACTGTGGATCATGAATCACGTGCAGGTGACAGTGACAGTGCCCCTCTGCTGAAGAAATGGTGCGGCACAGAGAAGGCTGTCGTGCAGTCCACTGGGCAAAGCCTGCTGCTGAAGTTTGTCTCCAACCCCACCGTCAGCAGAAAAGGATTCGCTATCGCCTACCGTCAGATCACCCCCTGTAAGTGTGCTTAGCGGTAGTAATTAGGGTATCTTCACACACACACACGGACACACACGGACACACGCACACACACACACACACACACACACACACACACACACACACACACACACACACACACACACACACATACACACACACACACACTGATCTATCCCCCGTCCCACGCAAAAGCTACAAAAGTTGTCTCTGTCTGATCCTTGTCTTATTTCAAAGGCAAACTGCACACAATCAGCACAGCTTTTCTCCTGGTGTTTCTGCAGACGACCTGACCTGCCAACAAGGAAGCATCACCTCTCTCACTGTGGATTCAACGCCTGTGGTGTTTCAGTTCCAACATCCGAAGAAGAAAATCAGGTGAGAAGAGAATAGAGAGACTTAACCAAATAAATAATCTTAAACGGGTAAAGGTGTCCCCTAACGTAACCTATGAGGATCTACAACAGTTTCAGTGACTAATACATTTTCAACTACGGAGACTAGTCTTTTTACTACTACTACTACTATACTACTACTACTACTACTACTACTACTACTACTACTACTACTACTACTACTACTACTACTACTACTACTACTACTACTACTGTTGTGGCTGCTACGTCTAAAACAGTTTCAGTGACTATAGAATTTTCAACTACGGAGACTAGGGTTTTTTTGTTTTTTTGTTTTTTTTTTTGCTGCTGCTGCTGCTGCTGCTGCTGCTGCTATTATTACTACTATACTACTTCTACTGCCATAGAGCAATAATTAACACGTTGCTTTTCAGGCGATAAATTTGTCACAGTGAATGAGTTCTGTCCATTGCATTCATTGCAGGTTTTGTCGATGGCGGCTGGAAGGGGCGGGGTCCCAGCGTCTGGTGGTGACTGTTGTGAAGGCCTCAGGAAACATGCCCTGCAACGAGGGGTACTTGAGGCTATATGATGGTAAGGTTTGGCTTAGTTGGTTGGTTGGTTGGCTGGCTGGTTGGTTGGTTGGTTAGTTGGTTATTTAGTTGGTTGGTTGGTTAGTTGGTTGGTTGGTTAGTTGGTTGGTTGGTTAATTGGTTGGTTGGTTAGTTGGTTGGTTGGCTGGTTAGTTGGTTGGTTGGTTAGTTGGTTGGTTGGTTGATTGATTAGTTGGTTGGTTGGTTGGTTGGTTGGTTGGTTGGTTGGCTGATTGATTGGTTGGTTGGAAAAGTGGTTATGTTAAGCATGTGTTCGCATGTGGGACTTCGGTATCTAGTCTCATTTGAAGAGCTTGCGCAGGAATCGATATAATTTTCAACGGAAAACTCCATCAATAGTTAGCTTAGCGACGATTTATACTCAAGCCTACGATTACCCTTAGGTCATGATTTGACTCTCTAACCCCAAGGGTTTTTTTTTGTTTTTTTTTAGGGGGGGGGAGGGGGGGTTGTTTATTTATTTTTGGTGGACAGGGGGGGGGGGGGAGGGGGTCCACAGCTAAATCAACGAGGTTCACGAATGGTGAGGTTTTGCGTATGCGACCGTATTCGCCCACCATGAAGGCAGTCGCATTCCGACTTAGGGGTTGAAAGGTTATTAAGAAAACCACCTTATTAATCATTACTATTGTCATAACCATACTTATGGTCGTCATGGCCATCACCGATATCGGTTTAAGATTGCTATTTGTCTTTCAAAACAGGGGCAGAGGTGACGGACCCTGAGATCCTTCAGTGGTGTGGGGACACCAGGGCCCCCTTCTCTGCCTTCTTCCCCTCAGGGTCTGCCCTGCTGGAGCTGTACGTGGACCTGGGTCAGGTGAAGGACTACAGCTTCCAGCTGTCCCTCAGGGTGCACACCCGCTCTGCACAGGGTGAGAGTGGAGAGGAGGCACAGGGCGATGGGTAGAGAGATAGATAGATAGATAGATAGAAGGATGGGAGAGAGAGAGAGAGAGAGAGAGAGAGAGAGAGAGAGAGAGAGAGAGAGATGGGTGGTAGGTAGATAGATAGATAGATAAGTAGGTAGATGAGATAGATAGATAGATAGATAGATAGATAGATAGATAGAATAGATAGATAGGTAGATAGATGGATAGATAGATAGATGGATAGGTAGATAGATAAATAGATAGATAGAGAGAGAGAGATAGGCAGATAAGATAGAGGGATAGGTTGGTAGATAGATAGATAGATGGATGGATAGATAGGTAGAGAGATAGGTAGAGAGAGAGATGGATCGATGGATAGATAGATAGATAAATAGATAGATAGATAGATAGATAGATAGATAGATAGATAGATAGATAGATAGATAGATAGATAGATAGATAGAAAGAAAGATAGGTAGAGAAGTAGATGGATGGATGGATGGATGGATGGATAGATAGATAGATAGATAGATAGATAGATAGATAGATAGATAGATAGATAGATAGATGTGTGAATGAATAAGTGTTGTTGCTGTTGTTGTGTTTTCCCCAGCGTAACACTTCGGGATCACCCAGAATGTGCACTCTGACTCACTCTTCCCACCTGGGTATTACTATAAGACTGGAATTGCACACTGAGTTTCCATGTATCACTGTTTTCAACTTCCTCGCTATGTAGACAGCCATACTCCGACTTCATGTTAAGTTTTCTTTTAATGGAGAGTGCAAGTTGCTATGTTAAGAGCTTGTCATGGCTGAGTGCAATCTCAACACAACATTGGACACCATAACACCATTTTAGAGTAGGTCTTGGCAATTAGCTGACATCAATAACTGACACCTGCTTTTAGTCTGGGCCAGAAAAATAAAAATAAACAAGTATTAAAAATGGGGGGGGGGGGGGGTGCATGTACACACATATAGGCGGGAAATGGTGTTTTAAATGAAGTTACTCGCTCTTCCTTGGGAGAGCAAACCTATTTTCACGCAGAGAAACTCTTAATTGTCAATGTAGGCAGTTTACCTCCCTGACTGCTTTACCTTCCCTGTCCCTAAAGAGGGCAGGTACCCTTTTACAGCTGGATGAACTGGGGCACTGTACTGAAGCCAAGGCGCGCAAAATGGTCACCCTTTCTCTTGGTAACCACGCTCATTGCTGCTTATTAACCTTAGCTTGGGGGAAACGAGTGCTCCCACCACTGAGCTATCCTGTCCCCTGTTTACAATACAAGATAATAAATATGCTACCAAAAAAAAATCTATTTATTTTATACCAATTATTTATGTCACAGCAGATTTCTCTGCGTGAAATTCGGGATGCTCTCCCCGGGAAGACCGCGTCACCACAAGTGCAACGCCACCCATTATTTGAATTTCTTTTTCCTGTCTGCAGCTGAATTTGTTTCCCTATCATAGTGGCTTTTTCTACAAAATTTTGCCAGGGATAACTCTCTTGTTGCTGTGGGTTCTTTCACGTGCTCTAAATAATGATGTGTGACACACGGGACCTCGGTTTATCGACTCATCCGAAAGACTTGCACCCATACCACCACTCATGGTCTGATGGATGGGAGAACAATTTTGGGCCCAAACGGGATTTGAACCACCGCACACTCCAACACAGACTTTTTGCTTTTTAGACAGGCGTGTTACCTGTAGACCACTGATCCAGATGGAGAATGATGCATCATATTACAATACTATTATGATGTTCTACATGTGCAGCAACCTGTGACAACGTGCACATGCCGGTGTTTGAACTGCCTCCAGACTCCGCTCCCCTCTTCATGGCTCTGCCCTATGCCACTGATGCCACGTGAGTCTGTTAGCTGACTGGTTTGTTCGTTCATGTATCAGTCTTTTTTCTTTTTTTCCTTTCTTTCTTTTTTTGTCTTTATTATTATTATTTTTTTTTTATTAACCTCCTTTCTTTTTGTTACTCATTCTTTCCTTTCCGTCTGTCTTCCTTTTTTTTTGGCCTCGTTTGTTTGTCATTCACTTGTTAATCGATGAGACTTTGAGTAATTTCTGTTGAATCTCCTTCTTTAATCTATCAGTCTGATAGTCCTTTGGATAAGACTATCAATCGTCTAGTCCTTAGGTTTGAATAATGAGTCCTTTGGATAAGACTGTCAATCAGCTAGTCCTTAGCTTTGGATAAGACTATCAATCTGCTAGTTTTGTTTAGACGTGCAAGAGTGATTGTTAAGAATCTTATACATCATTTCCTTTATATCCGGGGGCGAGATAGCTCAGTGGTCAGAGCACAGGCTTTCCTCAAGGTAAGGTTAAATAACGTTGAGCATGGTTACCAAGTGGATGGGTGACGGTTTGCGCGCCTTGGCCTCAGTTCAGTCCCCCAGTTCACACCAGCTGCAAATGGGCACCTGCCCTCTATAGGGACAGGGACGGTAAAACAGCGAGGGAGAGGAGATGGGCACCACCCTCAATATGCTGGTCCTTGAAGGAGCTGAGGTCTCTGACATCCCGCTCCCCAATGGCAGCATGGGTTATGGGAACACCTTTACCTTTAACGTTGCCTTTCACTCACAGGAAGGCCAGTTGCCCCGTGCAGTTCCGCAAAGAGGACAAGTCGGGAGGACTGAGGGTGAACGTGGTGACAGAGAACAGCAAGCGTCCCTCCTGCCGCTCCACTGCTGTGTCCGTCTACAAAGGCAAGTCAGCATTGCTGTACAACACTGTAGAAACAAAAGCAATGAAACTAGCTAGCTCAAGGGACTGGGTAGCCTAGCGGTTAGAGCGTTGTACTTGCCATCTAACGGCCCTGGATCGAGCCAACACTGAGGCACACACTGAAAGGGTTTTTTTTTTAATTTGATCCTGGGGTTAACATCAGTGCAGACTCCACTCCACTCACCCGGAAGTCTTTCGGATGAGACTATAAATTGAGGTCACGTGTACAAACGCATGCAGAACATCTTGCGTATATATCTTAAAACTTGTTCCACCTTTCGGGAATGTAGGTAGGCTATTGTGTACCTGTAGGAATGGATGATAAAATTTAGGCAGAATGAATGCATACTTTTGTCGTCTTTCTGGTGCTAGTACTACCCATTAGAAGAGGTTTTAAAAAAAAGTTGTTGCATAAGCGCAGCATTTATGTGTACAACTGAATACAATTTTGCCAAGTGCAAGACAAGATATTGCACGTTTATTGGAAAGAGATTTTACATTATGTGATAGTTCAGTACAATCAAGAGCCTGGTTTTATGATATGGAATTGTGTAGGGTTTATGTACTCTTGTTTCATTGTTTTTGTAGTCAGACTTAGGAAATTTTGCATGAAAGTGTACTTTTGCTATATTCTCTGGGTTCTGAAGTGACAGCGTTTTGTCTTCTACTTTCTTCTTCAACGTTCAATGATTCAAATGGATCAATGATTTAAAATACTTTATTATCTCTAAATCAGAGAAATTCCGGTGGGTTACAAGGTGGGTTCAAATAGCAACTATCAGTATGTTGTCTGTCCTATAAGCAAAAATGCGTTGCGCCACGCTGCCGTTAAGTACCTGACAAGCCAGGCCCAGCGCAGCTGAAATTATGATAACTATGGTATGACCTTGTCTTTCTTTGATTTATTGTCTGTTTATTCGAAGTGATATTATATCTATCTATCTATCTATCTATCTATCTATCTATCTATCTATCTATCTATCTATCTATCTATCTATCTATCTATCTATCTATCTATCTATCTATCTATCTATCTATCTATCTATCCATCCATCCATCCATCCATCCATCCATCCATCCATCATCCATCCATCCATCCATCCATCCATCCATCCATCCATCCATCCGTCTGTGTGTGTGTGTGTGTGTGTGTGTGTGTGTGTGTGTGTGTGTGTGTGTGTGTGTGTGTGTGTGTGTGTGTGTGTGTGTGTGTGTGTGTGTGTGTGACCTTGCTCAGGTCCAGGGGTGACGACCTCTCCCCCAGTCAGCGCGGAGTGTTGGCGTGGCCTCATGCCCGTCTTCCTGTCTGACAGTGTGGACATCACCGCCACCTCCACTGCTGCCTCCCCCACCAACACCACCCTCATTCAGGTCATCCCCACAGGTGAGGTTGATTAATTAAATTAATTAATTATTTATTCTTTTATATCGAGGATAATGGAATAAGCATGCATGTGCTTTTTTTACATCCAGTCCCCGTGTGTATGCAGTTTTGTAAATCTTGTCATCTATTCCCACCGGCACACGATGGCTTGCTTACTCTTACGAAAAGCGGAACAGGATTTAACGTGTAGCTGTTCTGCGTGTGTTCGCACACGGGGCTTCGGTTTACAGTCTCATCCAAATGACTTTTGGGGGAGAGTGGAGTCAGCACTGATGTAAACTCCAAAGAAAAAACTCTCTCGAACGGGAATCGAACCCGACTCTTCAAATTGTGAGCGCAATGTTCTGATCATTAGGTTATCCCGTCCCCCAGGTTAAGGGGCTATTTGAGAGTTTGATTGTTCTGGATTGTGGATGGATGGATAGATGGTTCGATGGATAGATTGGATGGATGGATGGATGGATGGATGGATGGATGGATTGGATGGGAGTCTCTGCAGGTATTCTCCATATGTCGGTCTCATATATATAGATAGGAAGGCGGCGTCTGATGTATTAAGGGTGAGGATTTCACAGTCTCCCAGGCCACCTTGTCTTTATTCCCTTCGTGTACGCAGAAGATCAAATATGCACGTTAAAGATCCCGTAACTCATGTTAACTTTTTTTGGTTACGGAAACGCAAACATACCCAGCAAACATTCCCGAAAACGAAATGCGGCTACCTTCATGGGGGGGGGGGGGGGGGGGCAAAAAGGTCGCACATGGAAAGTCTCACCATTGGTCAACCGGACCTCTAGCCACGGATGAATATATATATATATATATATTATATATATATATATATATATATATATATATATATATATATATATATATATATATATATATATATATTATAATTATGATATATGTATACATAAAGATTTTTTTATGTATTGATAGAGTGCATAGGATGTTTTTATACTGTTGACAGAATATATATATAGTTTTTTCTGTTTGTAATTATGCCAGAGTGTAAGAGGACTTTTTCTGTATTGATGTTAGAGCATCAGAGTGCTTTTTTCCTGCATTGATAATAGTGTAATAGTGTGCGAGGTTTTCTTTCTGTAATTTTGTATTGGAAAAAATGTGCGTTTTGTGCATTAAAACTATTTAAAAATACATACATATATATAATTGAGAATAGATATATTGAGAATATATAATATATTGAAAATATGTAATAAGAATATAAATTGTGACTATATGTATATTCAAATATTTATCTATTTTTCCTTTTTCAGGCTCTACCTGTTCAGGTTCTGTGATACACAAACTAACCCAGAGGGCCACCAGCGGTACTGTCACTATTCCTGAAGAGAGTACTGGAACTGTGACTCATTTTCAGAAGTGAGATGCGTGCACTGTTCGTGAAAGGGCGTGGTTGTTTCCAGGTTTTGTTGGTTTCAGACGTCCTCTGTGTGTGTTTGTGTGTTTGTGTGTGTTTGTTTG
>CM060330.1:23589024-23591597 GCA_030674155.1 Stramonita haemastoma
TGGAAATTTATAGTGGTGAGTGGCTTCCCCTTTTCGTCTCCTTTTTCTCTATTTTCTTCTTCTTCTTCTTCTTCTTCTTTCTTCCTTTCTTTCTTTATAAATGAATGAATAAAAACTAAACTCATTCAATCACTCACACAATCACTTACTTACTTACTTAATTTACTCATGGTTTCTCCTTTTAGTAGGTGGTGGTAGTGGTGATGGTGGTGGTGGTAGCGTGTGTGTGTGTATGTGTGTGTGTGGATGCTCGCGCTTGTGTCTATGTGTGCGTGTGTGTGTGTTGGTTGTGCGCGTGCGCGCGTGCGTATTGTGTGTGTGCTCGCATGTATGTGTGTGTATGTGTGTGATAACATGCGTGTGTTTGTGTTTGTGTGTATGTATGCGTGTGCGCGTATGTTCGTGAGTTTGTGTGCGCGTATGTGTTTGTGTGCGTACGCTCGCGTGTGCGCGCATATTATTACCAAGCGGTTAGGGCAGCGCAACGCATTTTTGATCATATGACAGACAACAGTAGTAGTGGTGATGAGGAGGAGGAGGAGGAGGAGGAAGACGACGAAGACGACGATGACGGTGGTAGTGGTGGTGGTGGGTGGTGATGATGATGATGATGATGATGATGGATGATGATGATGATGATGATGATGATGATGTTGACGATTATGATGATGGTGGTGATGATGATGATGATGATGTTTCAGGACTGCAGACGTACGACCTGGATCACAAACTGGGCCTAGTGTGTAGCGGTAACCCTGACCACCGCACACACGTGGAGAGCAGGGGGGGAAGCCTGACGCTCCTCTTCATTACCATGAGGACAGCAGCCCTCACTCGGGCCACGGCTGGAGCCTGCAGTATTACTCTGCCCCTGCTGCTCATGCTGATGCTGCTTCTGCTGCTGCTGCTTCTTGTGGTCAGGAAGGTTTGTTGTTGTTGGGGGGGGGGGATAGTGGTGGTGTGGTGGTTGGTGTGTGTGGTTGGTGAGTGTGTGTGGGTAGTGGTTGGTGAGGGTGTTGGTGTGTTGTAAGTAGTGGGTGTGGTGGTGGTAGTGGTGGTGGTTGTGGTGGTGGTGGTAGTGGTGGTGGTTGATGTGTGGTGGTTGTGTGTGGTTGGTGGTGGTGGTTGGTGGTGGGGGTTGGTGTGTGTGGTGGGGTGGGGTGGTTGCGATGGTTGGGTGTGTGTTTGTGTGCGTGGTAATGTGGTTAATGTGGTGGTGGTGATGGTGGTGGTGGCGGCTATTTTAGTTGTTGTGGTTGTTGTGGTGGAGGAATGGTGGGCGGTGGTGGTATTGGTTGTGGCATGTTATGTGGGTGTGGGGGGGAGTGAATGTGTGTGTGTGTGTGTGTGTGTGTGTGTGTGTGTGTGTGTGTGTGTGTGTGTTGTGTGTGTGTAGTGAGAGAGAGAGAGAGAGAGAGAGAGAGAGAGAGAGAGGAGAGAGAGAGAGAGAGTGAGAGAGAGAGAGAGAGAGAGAGAGAGAACATGTTTATGTGCGATTGCGTGTATATATGTCAAAGTCAAAGTCATTTTTAAATATTCATACGGCACATTATATATATATTTGATATATATATATATATATATATATAATAATATATATATATATATTATATATAATGATGTCATTGAAAGATTCTATTTTCTAGAGGTTTTCTTTATTTTCCTTTTTTTGTATATGAATCATTGATAAATCAGTTTTGAAATGATTGAGAAGTTGTAAGTGGTTACCTGCACTTGTTTTTCCCTCACTGCTATATCCTTATGAACGAATGGATGAATAAAAAAAAGTATATATATTGTGTGTATGCGTGCGTGTGATATATATATATATAATAATATATATATATATATAATATATATATATATATATATATTATATGAATAAATTTTATATATATGTATATATATATAATTTTATAATATATATATATGTGTGTGTGTGTTGTGTGTGTGGTGGTGTGTGTGTGTGTGTGTGTGTGTGTGTGGTGTGTGCGTGAGTGCGTGTCTATACATGGTTTAGGGGGTAAAATGTGTATACAGAATTTTTTTTTTTAGTCGGGCTAGGAGTGGCCCAAAGGCTGAAGCAGCTACAGGAGGCAGATTTTTGTTTTTGTCAGGAGACGATGTGGACAGCATGATCATTATCGTTGGCGCCACTTTGGGTGTCGTCATCATCGTTCTCTGCATCATCATCATCTACTGTGCCGTCAAGAGAAAAGCACACAGGGAGTGCAGTTATATGATTTGGTTTTATAGTGTCTATTTAACAGTGTAGAGGTCTGTTAGTGTCATAGTCATGTGATTTTGTTTGACATGTGTAGATGTCTGTTACTGTATAATCATATGATTTTGTTTTTTCACTACATCAATTTCACATTGTAAATGTCTGTAAGTGTCATAGTCATAGGATTTGTTTAACACCATACCAATTTGATACTGTAGATTTACGTTAGTTGTCATTGTCAAAATATAATTATTTATTTAATATACCAATTTGATACTATAGATTTGTGTTAGTTGTCATAGTCATACTATTTATTTTTGCATCATGCCACTTTCAAACTTTAGATTTG
>CM060330.1:23599197-23606697 GCA_030674155.1 Stramonita haemastoma
TCCTCGATATAAAAGAATAAAATAATAAAAAAAAAAAATCCCGTTCGAGAGGATATTTTTCCCTGGAGTTAACATCAGTGCTGACTCCACTCTCCCCAAAAGTCCTTCGGATGAGACTGTAAACCGAGGCCCCGTATGCGAACACACCTAGAACATCTTGCGCACACGTTAAATCCTGTTCCGCTTTTCATAAGCGTAGGCCATTGTTTGCCAGTGGGAACAGATGACACGATTTACAAAAACTGAATACACACGGGGACTGGATGTAAAAAAGCACACCAGTGCTTATTCCATTATCCTCGATATAAAAGAAAGAATGAATAAATAAATAAAATTACACAAACATACACACACAATACACAAATACACAAACGCACACAAACACACGCACACATACACACTTGATCTCTTTGTCGATCTCTCACTCTGTCTGCCCTTTATCTCTCTCTCTCTCTGCCTGTCTGCCTGCCTGTCTGTCTCTACGCTTTCTCCACATGGAACACATAAACACTTTTTGTTGCTTATTCTTCTCTCCATCTCACTGTTCAATCCCTTTTAAAGGCATCTGTTGACCCCTCTTTTGAAGACGCTAAAAGCAACCGACTTTTAGTTGACTTTTGTTTTGTTTTTTTTTGGGGGGGAGGGGGTTAACACTCTCGGTTCTAGTGTTTGCGTTAAATTAACTTTGTCGACTTCTGTCTGCTTGCTTGGGGAACAAACGGACAAGTGTCTGAACGAACGAGGGTAAGAACGAACAAAATTTCTTCAGTGAGGCAAAAAAAAAAAAGCACATAATTATCGTAGCGGTTTCTTCTATCCACCCATATCCATCCATCCATCCATCCATCCATCCATCCATCCATCCATCCATCCATCCATCCATCCAGCCAGCCAGCCAGCCAGCCACCCATCAATCTGTATATCTCTCCATCCAATCATCAGTCTGTCTGTCCGTCCGTCCATCCATCCACCCATCCATCCAGCCAGCCAGCCAGCCAGCCAGCCAGCCACCCACCCATCAATCTGTATATCTCTCCATCCAATCATCAGTCTGTCTGTCCATCCGTCCATCCATCCACCCATCCATCCATCCATCCATCCGTCCATCCACCCATCCATCCATCCATCCAGCCAGCCAGCCAGCCAGCCAACTATCCATTCATCCATCCATCCGTCCATCCATCCATCAGTCAGAATAAATCAAGCATTGTGACAAAAATTAATGTCAAATGTCAAACAGTACAAGCTGAATAGAGAGACAGACACGAACAGAGAGAGAGAGAGAGAGAGAGAGAGAGAGAGAGAGAGAGAGAGAGAGAGAGAGAGAGAGAGAGAGAGAAGAGAGAGAGAGAGAGAGAGAGAGAAGACAGACAGACAGACAGACAGACAGACAGACAGACAGACAGACAGACAGACAGACAGACAGACCGACCGACCGACCGACAGACCGACCGACCGACAGACAGAGACAGACGCAGAAGAACAGAGGCAGAGAGATCAAATAAACAGAAAGAGGGAGAATAGCAGAGAGAGGAGAGAGAGGAGGGGAGGAAGGGGGGGGGGGAGGACAGTGGTGACTGATGGAGTGGGGCAGTCAGCATGACTGTGGGGCAGTGGGTACAGGCAATGCGCACTTGCTTGTGTGCGTGTGCATGCGTGTGCGCGCGTGCGAGTGGTGGTGGTGGTGATGGTAGTAATGTGTGAGTGTGTGTGACATTCTTCAGTTTAACGTCTGTTCACTCGAAGGGATATTAGTGTGTGTGTGTGTGTGTGTGTGTGTGTGTGTGTGTGTGTGTGTGTGTGTGTGTGTGTGTGTGTGTGTGTGTGGCGTGCGTGCGTGCGTGCGTGCGTGCGTGCGTGCGTGTGTGTGTGTGTGTTCGATTCATTTTAGGTCTCTTCTCAAAATGTTGTATTAAACAATTGGAAAAAAGGGGGATGAGGGGGGGGGGGGGATTCTGTGAGTGGGATAGGGAATTAATTCACTAAATATACACAGAACAGTTGGGAAAAATGTAAACGCAAATATAAATCATTCTTGAGTACAGAATAGTAAAATTTCTAGTTTCTGAACAGAACATAACGAACAAACAATAATACTATTTATAACCGTAACCAACAAGAGAAAATCTAAGCCACAGAGGAATATGTCTTTAAAGTCCGTAATGATTATAATAATGATCCAGTTAGACTGCAATAATGATTTGAAAAATGTATACATCAGTAAAGGATCACTGACTATGCCCGATGACGATGATGAGGTAAGAAGAGGTATGTAACTTTTCAGCATGCTGCATTTCAATGTATGATCAACAGCTATACTATGGCCACATATACAAGAGATATGTCCAACATATTTTTGTTTAAAAAAACAGTTCAGTTTTTATCGGCAGACAAGAGAAACAATTGCTATCATACTATAAAAAATTTGTTTCATGCATTTCAACAAACGACTCAAACTTTTACCATCCCTTCATAATATACAACTGGACAACCAAGTATATTTTCTCCCACTGGAATAGCTTTTGTTGTGCTTTTTCCACGATCTGATAGCGTTCTTGTAGTGTACCGAAAAAGAATGAACAGCCTGACAGCATAGAATACCAGGATAAAGAACTGCCTGTTTACTTCAACCTCCCACAGGTTGAGGGGCCCGAAACCCCATTCACATTGCTGGAAGTCAAAGAGAAACGAAAATTACTTCCCTTTATTTTCTAAATTACTTCCCATCGTGTCTTGTTCTATAATTAGAAGGCGGTTTTTTTCCTTCTCTTTTGAGCGTGTTGCGGAACCATTATTAACAGGGGGAGAGAGAGAGAGAGAGAGAGAGAGAGAGAGAGAGAGAGAGAGAGAGAGAGAGAGAGAGAGACAGAGACAGAGAGACAGAGACAGAGAGAGAGACAGAGAGAGAGACAGAGAGAGAGAGACATTGACAGACAGACAGACAGACAGAGACAGAGACAGAGATACCACGATCTTGATTGGATGTTAATAATAATAAACAAGAGGTTGGCTAAAACGACTTACTCGTGCAAAGCTTTTGGTGTACGGTATGTCTATATACATCAAAGCAAAGAAAACCAAGCTGATTACAAAATGTGTCAATGGCATCAGAAACACTGACATATACAGTAAGGAAATCGTCACCGTCTATGGCTTTAATCATCTGGGAGCTGTAGTATCGGATGAAGGATCAAAACCTGAAATTCTCTCCAGGATAGTCCAGACCACAGGTGCAATGACCAAACTTAAGAGTCCTTCGGAACGACAAGAACATCGCCATCAGCTTCAAGATCAGACTGATGCGTTCCTTGATCATGTCCATATTTTTTGTACGCATGTGAAACGTGGACCATAACAGCAGACATTGAAAGGAGGATACAGGCAATGGAGATGAGATGCTTTCGGAAATTCCTTGGTATTTCAAACAGAGATCACAACACTAATGAGGAAGTTAAAACCGGAATAAAAAACGCCATCAGACCATATGAAAGACCTCCTGACTTCAGTGAAAAAAAAACGCAAACTCAAGTGGTACAAGCACGTGATGCGTGATGTGTGTGCGTTTGTACGCCTTTGTGAGCGTGCGTACGCTGTGTGTGTGTGTGCACGTGCACGCGCTGTAGGTGTGAGTATGTGTGTGCGCGCGCACGTACGCGTGTCCCTGCACGCACGTACACATGTGCGTTTGTGCGCCAACTTACGAGAAAGCATAAATACTATTAACACAAGCGCAGCAAGCATGGCCTAAAAGGTAATCTCATTTGCAAGACAAAATATTTAACATTTATAATTTCTGTTAACAACAAAATATTTGACCAGGTCGGTTTTTTTCCCAGTGAAAAGTGAATTGAAGCGACGGTATGCAAAGCGCTCCAGTCACTGCTGTCTATTTTTACAACGTGTGAGGGAATGTTGATGGGGCTTCGTGTTTCGTTTTTACACCCATCTATGTAAATGCTCTGTACATTTTCAGAATTACAGAGCGCTGCTGGCCATATTCTTGTGTCAATATTCTGCTGTTCAAAATCTTTAGCAGTGTGTTTGTGTCATCTGCGTCTTGTGTATCTCTCTCTGTCTCTCTCTCTCTGTCTCTGTGTGTGTGTGTGTGTGTGTGTGTGTGTGTGTGTGTGTGTGTGTGTGTGTGTGTGTGTGTGTGTGTGTGTGTGTGTGTGTTTCTCTGCGTATTTTTCTGTCTGTCTGTCTGTCTGTCTCTGTCTGTCTGTGTGTCTGTGTGTCTGTGTGTGCTTGTGTTATCTGCGCATTATTTTTATGTTTTCGTTTCTCTGAATGCATGTCTGTCTGCCTTTTATCTGTTTTTTTCCCTAATTTTTTTGCTTTATTTTTCTATGTTATGTCTCTGCTTCTGTAATTTGTCTTGTTTGTATTTGTTTAGTTCTGTGTTTGCATAAGAGGCAACAGACATGCAAACAGACAGAGAGACAGACACAAACAAACAAACACACATGGACACACACGCCCACCCCCTCCCCCCACACAAATACATACAATCCCCCCCCCCCCCCCAACAGCCACACACACTATTTCTCATCACACGGGTGCTAAAAGTTAAACGAAGTTTCAGACGGATCAATATGTAGAGTATGAACTTCGAAACAAACTGGAATACCACCTCCCCCCCCCCCTCATCCCATCTTCTCTCTCCTCCCCTCCTCTTGATCACCTCTTCCCCCCTCTTTCTTCTCTCTCCCTCCCTCCCTCCCTCTCCATACTCCCTCCCTTTTTTCCCCCTGGAGCATTGTTTGACAAAAAAGACAAAAAGTGGGATTATTATTGGTTTCAAACAGCGGTGTGTTTTCTATACACTATGCATCTGTCTGCCTGCCTGCCTGCCTGCCTGCCTGCCTGCCTGCCTGCCTGCCTGCCTGCCTGCCTGCCTACCTACCTACCTACCTACCTACCTACCTACCTATCTATCTATCTATCTATCTATCTATCTATCTATCTATCTATCTATCTATCTATCTATCTATCTATCTATCTATCTATCTATACGATCAATCATCATCAACATAGCAGCAACAGGCTTAACACTTATTTTGTGGTCAGTTATAACAAAAGACCAACATTAGTGTGACGACTGTTGGACACGATACTTGCTATTTACAGTGCTAATGTAAATACTGTGATTGTTCTTGATTGGTTGTAAATGGGAAAAAGATAAAGAAAGGGAAAAAGATTAGGAATGGGAAAAAGATCAGGAATGGGAAAAAGATCAGGAATGGGGAAAAGATAAGGAATGGGAAAAAGATAAGGAATGGGAAAAAGATAAGGAATGGGAAAAAGATAAGGAATGGGAAAAAGATAAGGAATGGGAAAAAGATAAGGAATGGGAAAAAAGATAAGGGAAAAAAGGCTAAACTATCAAACAGAGAAAGACATAGCAGCACAGAGTCAGACAAGTAAATGACCATCTACCACAAAATGAATCGCCTTCCACCTCTCCCACTTTTCCGCTAGGAACTATTTTAAGCAGGTGGGGGGTCACGTTGTCGACTTTGAAATTTCGATTGATTGTAAAAGGATAAGCTTTCCTCTACCTTGTACTGAAAGATCAAGGGGCAATTTTGTTTCCCTCTGCTTTAAAAAAACACACAAACCTTCATCCTGACCACCTACTACTGTAAAAAAAAAAGTTGTAAATTTCTTACTGTGTCACTTTCTGGAGTCCAACATTGCGATATGTGATATGTTTCCATAAAATTGTCTGATGTTCAACCTGTTTTTTGTATTGAATAACCTTTTTTATTTTTGTAGATAAATAACGACTAAAAATCGACTTCAGGTGCAATGTGACTCACTTTCTGGTGGGAGGGTTATACATTTTGCACTGTGTATTTATGTCACTTTCAGTCACGGAAGATTTCTATGCTTGGAGTTTAGACTCTTCACACACTGCTCTCTCCCCAGCGGGAGCACATCGCCACAAGTGCAGCGCCACCCACGTAAAAGAAAACCTGTCTATGTATGTGTATTGTTCATATACAGGAGTAGTTTTCTTTCTACAGGATACTGACAGGTAAAATCCTCTTGTTTCCATAAGCTCTTTTACGTGCACTGAATGTGTGTTGCATACGGGTCCTTGGCTTATAGTCTCATCTGAGAAACCAAAGTTCAAATCAAGATCTAGTGGAGGGGTAAAAAAAAACACAACCCACCTCGAGTTATAACAAGAATTTTTACAGTACTATTCATTGTTTTCCTCCGAGGTTCACCAATGGTGAGATTTTGGCGTATGTGACCTTTTTGCCCATCTTTAAAGTCGCTGCATTCCGATTTCGGGGATATGACGGGGGTGAAACTCACGACTTTTTGCCTTGGAGACGTGTGTGTTTCCATTAAATCACCGTTTTAGATAGAATAAACAAACAAATAATTCCATGAGTTGATTTTTATTCCTTCCTCCATCACTCCTTTGTCTTTTCTTTCCTTCATCATTTTAAGCTCCTCTCCCTTTCGTCAAGTTTTCAAAGTTGTTACCACATAAGCACTTCACCTCTCTCTCTCTCTCTCCTCTCTCTCTCTCTCTCTCTCTCTCTCTCTCTCTCTCTCTCTCTCTCTCTCTCTCTCCTCTCTCTCTCTCTCTCTCCTGTCTAACCTTTAGAAACAAATTTGCAAGTCAAGGGTTTAGAAGGCAGAAGAATGTCACCCACAGAGGGAATTAGTTTCCCCTCGCGTGACACCAGGTCATTACAGAACTGGTCTGGGTTTCGTTCCACGGGAAAACGGCAAGCAGTTGTACAGGCTTTGGAGAACATGACAAAAGGGAAAGAAACTTGTGGGACTCGGAACTCGGATGTTTATTGTACATCATCCACAGGCTGTTTATACAAGCACATGGAAGAGTGAGGGGGAGGAGGGGGGGGGGGGGAGGGGCAGCAGGAGACATACTTGGCAGTAATGTCAAATGCACAGCAAAATTTCCACACACCAGATATTATGTTGTAAGGAAAACAAGAAACCCGATATAACGAAAGGTATCTAAGATATCGACGTTCAAAGTTTACGATGTATGAAAGTTGTCAAACATACATACACACACACACACAACGGGATGGTCTGATGGTCAGAGTGATGCGCTCGTGATCTGCTGACCCGGGTTTGAATCTCGATCAAGAAGATTTTTCCTCTGGAGTTAACATCAGTGCCGACTCCCCCTCCCCCCCTTCCAAACCAAAAGTCCTTCGGATGAGACTATAAACCGAGGTCCTGTGTGCGAACGCACACAGAACATCTTGCCCACACTATAAACTCGTTCCGCTTTTCGAAAGAGTAGACCATTGTGTGCAAGTGGGAACGGATGACAAATTTACAAAACTGCCCACACACGGGAATTGGATGTAAAATAAGCGCATGAGTGCTTATTCCATTATCGTAGAAATAAAAAAAAGAAGAAAAGAAGCACACATGCACACACGCACGCACGCACGCACACACACACACACACACACATACACTCACACACAAACACAGACACACACA
>CM060330.1:23619197-23626697 GCA_030674155.1 Stramonita haemastoma
TTATATTGAGGATAATGGAATGAGCACTCTTGTGCTTTTTTACATCCAGTCCCCGTATGTATGCAGTTTTGTAAATGTCATCTGTTCCCACCGGCACACGATGGCCTACTCTTACGAAAAGCAGAACAGGACTGAGGCCCCGTGTGCGAACGCACGCAGAACATCTTGCGTGCGTTCGCACACGGGGCCTCAGTTTAAAGTCTCACCCGAAGGACTTTTGGGGAGAGTGGAGTCAGCACTGATGTTAACTCCAGGAGAAAAATCTCCTCGACCAGACTCGAACCCGGGTCATCAAATTGCCAGCGCAATGTTCTGACCACTAGGCTATCAGAGAGAGAGAGAGAGAGAGAGGAGAAGAGAGGAGAGGAGGAGAGAGAGAGAGAGAGAGAGAGAGAGAGAGAGAGAGAGAGAGAGAGAGAGAGAGAGAGACATACAGACAGACAGACAGAGTCAGAGAGACAAGGAATGACAGAGACAGACAGCACTATACGATTGCAAAGAGGAGACAAACATGTCCAACCTGTTTTAAAACCTAAACCGGAACAAGAAATACGTCAGACGGAAATCGCAGAGGTCTCGCTAAGGATTGTGGGCTAGTTAATGAAGTGATGGACTTCGAGAGAAAAAAGCCATTGTGCCAAAAATGGAATCCACCTGTTATAAAACTTTTAGAGTTGGTTTGTAATCAAAAGTTTATAAATCTTCTGGTAGGTTTTTTCCCCGTCTTTGTTTCATTGAAATGAAGAAGTTGCAACATTAATCTTTAATCAAAGCTGTCATTTCCTCTTTCAGCTTTTCAAAGCCGAAATGTGTCATTGCTTCTGTTTTCTTCTTCTTTTACCTTCCCCTTTCTCATTTTCCGTTTCTGTGTCTCTGTCTCCGTGTCTGTCTGTCTGTCTGTCTGTCTGTCTGTCTGTCTGTCTGTCTGTCTGTCTGTCTGTCTGTCTGTCTTTACATTCTTATTACTGCCTCTCTGCCTATGTCTGCCGTCTTCCTAAGCTCAGGATGTGCCTCGGTGTTCTTTTTTTTTGTCTGTCTGTCTGTCTGCCTCTCTTTCTCACGCGCGCGCGCGCATGTGCACGTAGGTGTGTGTATGTTTGAGTGTCTATCTGTCTGTCTGTTTTGTCTGTCTGTCTGTCTTGTCCGTCCGTCCACCCGCCTGCCCGCCCACCCCGTCCGTCGTCGGTCCGTCCGCCTGCCTGTCTGTCTGTCTGTCTGTCTGTCTGTCTCCCCCTCTCTCTCTCCCGACACACATATACAGACACACAGAGTTTCACATACACACATACACATGGGAACAGATGACAAAATTTACAAAAGTACATAGACTGGGGGAATGGATGTAAAAAAGTGCACGAGTGCATATAATATATATATATATATATATAATATGTGTATATATATTCACGTACTAAAAGCACTCACACTCACTAATAGACATTGCACACCATTTGATCTTTCGCACAGAAAAAACCCGAGGTAAGCAAAATGGGTAGTTTGTTTGATTGCTTTGCTATTTGCTCGACATTATCTTATATTTCATACAAGTCAAGACAACAAAGGCTTCAGCCGGACTTTGCGCAACCTTTAAAATAAGTAGGGATCTGATATTGAGAATACGCATATTTTCTTTTATAACCTTTTCGATTTATACACTAGAAAGGATCGTTAAAAGGATTGAGTAGCGAAACGTAAAGCAAAATATGAATTCAGAGTCAAATTGTTTTTCCTGACCAAGTTATCAAAATGTAACATTTTCCTTTTCACCCTCCATTCCTCAAGTTATGAAGATACTATGCTGGTTATTAATGTGTGTGTGTGTGTGTGTGTGTGTGTGTGTGTGTGTGTGCGTGCGTGCGTGCGTGCGTGCGTGCGTGCGTGCGTGCGTGCGTGCGTGCGTGCGTGCGTGCGTGTTTGTTATGATGCCACCAAAAACACATCGGGCGTTTGTACAAAAAAGATGAAGCTACTATATATTGATTGTTTTCATTAATATGTAAGTATCATAATATTTATAAGGAAATAATTATACGCGGAGATCGCTTCTTCAATCTGTGCTCTCTCATCTTTGAAGGAAAGGTGATCTGTATCTTTGATTTCCATTCAGTTACAGGTTTTTATGCTCCGATTTCTGAATAAATATCAGTAAGCTTACACACATCATTCTCTCTCTCTGGCTGTCTCTCTTTCTGTCTCTCTGTCTCTGTCTATCTCTGTCTCACTCTCTCTGTTGTCCTCCCGTCCGTATGTCCGTCTGTCAGTCTGTTTGACTGCCCGTCTGTCTGTCTGTCTATATGTCTGTCTATGTCTCTCTCTCTCTATTTCTCTCTCTCTCTCTCTCACTCAGTCTCTGTCAGACTGTCTGTCTGTCTGTTTCTCTCTCTCTGTCTCTGTCTCTCTTTCTCCTCTATCTGTCTGTCTGTCTGTCTGTTGTCTGTCTGTGTGTGTGTGTGTGTGTGTGTGTGTGTGTGTGTGTGTGTGTGTGTGTGTGTGTGTGTGTGTGTGTGTGTGTGTGAGTGAGTGAGTGAATGAGTGAGTGAGTGACGTGTATGTGCATGTGTGCATGTATTTGCGTGTGAATGTGTGCGTGCTTGAGCGCGCGCGTGTATGTATGTATGTATGTATGTATGTATGTATGTATGTATGTATGTATGTATGTATGTATGTATGTATGTATGTATGTATGTATGTATGTATGTATCATATGATTATACCCTGTCTATCTGTCTGTCTGCCTCTACATGTCCCCCCTCCCCCTCCTCCTGTGTCTCTCTGTATTAACACTAAATGAGGATTGAGGTTAATGTGAACTTTCTCACCAGTAGTGTCAGGTTCGTCACGTCAACTTTGACCCCCCCTTTTTTTCCCTTCCAGGTGTGTGTGTGTGTGTGTGTGTGTGTGTGTGTGTGTGTGTGTGTGTGTGTGTGTGTGTGTGTGTGTGTGTGTGTGTGTGTGTGTGTGACAGTGAGCGATACACTGTTTCTCCAGATAATCGTATTCTCCGGGGGTTTTCTGTCTGTCTGTGTATTTTTCTGTCTGCAATGTCTACCTGCTTGTGTGTCTGTCTGTGTGTTCACATGCCTGCCTGTTTGTATTACTCTCAATCTTCCCAGCTTTTTTGAAACAGAAATCACCTCTCATTCTCCGTGTGTCTCGGTTTCTCTCTCTCTCTCTCTCTCTCTCTCTCTCTCTCTCTCTCTCTCTCTTCTCTCTCTCTCTCTCTCTCTCTCTCTCTCTGTTCTCTGTCTCTCTCTCTGTCTCTCTCTGTCTCTCTCTCTGCGTGTGTGTGTGAGTGTGCGTGCACGAATGTATGTGTTCATGAATGTATGTGTGTATGCCAGCATCCCCACAGGGGGAAACATAACATTTCGAACCCTAACGATGTTTCATGGAGGCCTTGGCATTTTGCTTACATCGATAACGGACACAGCTTTAGGCCTTGGTCATGGAAGAAACAAGCAAGTGATACAGAGAAGGGACAGGGGGGGGGGGGGGGGGGGGGGGGGGGGGGGGAGGGGGGGGAGGGGGGGGGGGGGGGGGAGAGAGAAAGAAAAAAATAACTGTTCATAAAAGTTTGCAGAACGCGCTGATCAGATGTACACTAAAAGAGTAAAAAAAAAAAAGAAAAAAAAAAGAGAGAAAGTAAGTAAGTAGAGAGAGAGAGAGAGAGAATGAGAGAGAGGAGAGAGAGAGAGAGAGGGAGAGAGAGGGGAGGAGGAGAGAGAGAGAGAGTGTGTATGTGTATGTGTGTGTTTGTGTGTGTGTGTGTGTGTGGTGTGTGCGCGCGCGCGTGCATGCGGGTGCGTGGTGTGTGCATGCGTGCGTATATATATGTATAATATATATATATATATATACACACATACATACATGGGGTGTGTGTGCGTGCGTGTGTGCATGCGTGTGTATGTGTGTGTGTGCCGAAAGAAAAGACAGACACCATGAAAAAACAGTTCTAGGAAAAAAAAAGGAAGGACAAATAAGTCTAGCACCTAAAGCGGAACAGGAAATACGCCAGACGGAAGTGACAGGGGTCTCGTTTAGAATTCTGGGACTGCCTGCTGCTTAAGTTTAAAGTTTTAGAAAAGGAGAATGCATAATTTATGGCCGCTATGAAAACTTTGGAGACCGAGGAATGTAAGAAACGATTTTCTAAACGTAGAATGGCAGACACGAGACGGACAATTTGGAGAGAAAAAGGGTGACTGAAATAGAGAGATAGAGAGATAGAGAGACAGAAGAGAAAGCAGACGACAGAGACAAATGCTAGATGTTCAGGAGAGAGACAGACAGATAGACATACAAATAGACCCACAGACACAACTGATGGATGTTGAAAAGCAAGCCCATCTCACATAAACAGGGAGATATAATAAAGAGACATACAGAGACTAGTAGTATAGAACTATCTCGAAATAAACAGATAGTTGATTCACCAATCAACCAACCAACCAACCAACCAACCAACCAACCAACCAACCAACCAACCATCCAACCAACCAACCAACAACCATCCAACCAACCAACCAACCAACCAACCAACCAACCAACCAACCAACCAACCAACCAGCCAGCCAACTAACCAACCAACTAGCCTACCAGCCATCCAGCCAGCCAACTAACCAGCCAACCACCAACCATTTTAAAAGTCAATTATCCAGTTAATCAGTCAACCACTTATCCAAACATACAGGCAAGCTAACCAACCAATCACCAGCCGACGAACTAAACTAATGAGCCTCCATACCGTTTAACAAACAAGGCATCTAGGCAGTCTATCCATACCCAATCGACAAGCACAGTCAACTTATATCTATCGATTGATCCATCCATCCTTGCATCTATCCCTGCATCAATGCATCCCTCCCTCCCTCCCTCGTTCTGCACATCCATCCATCCATCCATCCATCCATCCATCCATCCATCCGATCATCCACCCACCCACCTATCCACTTATCCATCTATCCACCATCCATCCACCAATCCATCCATCACCCACCCACCCACCCATCGATCCATCCATCCATCCATCCACCCACCCACGCATTCATCAATGTCATCCCTCCATCTTTCCATGCATGCATGCATTCCTCCCTCCCTCCCTCCGTCCATATCTCCGTCTACCTTCCCGTCCATCCATTCACCCACCCATCCATCCACCCACCCACCCACCCATCCACCAACTCACCCATCCCTCCCTCCCCCACCCATCCCTCCCTCCCTCCACCCACCCATCGACCCATCCACCCACCCGCCAACCCATCCATCTACCCCTCCCATCCATCCACCCCCATCCATCCATCCCCCAACCCATCCATCTACCCCTCCCATCCATCCACCCCCCATCCATCCATCCCCCCACCCATCCCCCCACCCATCCACCCGGTGTACTCACCTTCATGAACTCCACACTGGACTCCAGAGGGTGGTCACGGCGGAACAGCAGAAGGAAGTTTTCCTCCATGGGCAGAATCTGGGCCAGCTGTCATAACACACAGCATAATGACACATAACATAATGACACACAACATACTTACACATAACACAATGACACATACCATAATGACACATACCATAATGACACATAACATGATGACACATAACATAGTGACACACGTGCTTTATAGTGTGATCTGGGACAGCTGTCATAACACACAACATAGTGACACATAAACATAATGACACACAACATAATGACACATGTAGATTATATAGCTGGGCAAGCTGTCACAACACATAACATATATACACATGTATGTGATCTGTTGGTGTGCTGTGCGGTTGGTGTGGTAGGGTGTAGTGTGGTATTGAGCCGATATTTGTAGTGTGGCGTTCTGTGGTGTTGGTGTGATGTTGGTGTGGTTGTTGGTGGTGTGTAGTGTGGGTTTGAGTGTTGAAGGACTGGCTTGGTTTTGCATTGTGTGGCATTAAATAGTTATGTTTTGTGAAGCTGAGTGGTGGGATCAGCGTGGTGTGGTGTGATGTGGTGTGGTTTGATATGGTGTAGGGTGATTTGGCACTGTGCGGCATTGAGTTGCGTGGAGTGTGATTGGTGTGGTGTGGTGTGGTGTTGTGTACTGTGATATGTTTTATCTCCCTGTAGTCAATGTCCGGATTCATGTTAACATTTTGTTTTTTGTTGATTTTTGTTTTTATTGTACGCCACATGGAAGTGAGAGTTGTGATTAAAAAAAAAGCCCCCCCCCCCTTCCCTAATGTAATCTTTATTTGCTCTTCAACTCTCTTCTTTGTTTTGATTTACCTTATTTAGGTGTCTGTCTTTATAACTGTCTGTTTCTCAGTCTCTGCTTCTCACGGTTTAGTTTCTGCATTAGTCTCTCTGTCGATGATTTTGCTCTGTTTGTTTGTCTATCTGTTTATTTGTCTGTCTTTCTGCCTCTCTCTTTCTCAGATTCTCTGTCATTATGACTCTTTCTCTGTCTGTCTGTCTGTCTCCTTCTCTCTCTCTGGTACCTTCATATTTTCATTTTCTTGCCATAAGCTATGCCTGTACTCTTACATTTACATTAAAAAGCACAGTGTGCGCTTCATTCAAACCCTTCCAGTGCCCCCTCACACCGACCCACATAAAAAAGATAATACATTTCGTACATGATGAATTTTTCACATTTTCCTTCATCCCAAGTAACTTCCCGGCAAAGTTTTGTTGCTATTCTAAAAAAAATATCCCCCTGAAGTTGGAATGTGGCTACCTAAATGGTGGTAGTGGTGGTGGGGGGTGGGGGTGGGGACAGTCGCATGCACACACACACACACACACACACACACACACACACACACACATATATATATATATATATATATACATATATATATATATACATATATATATATATATATATATATATATATATATATATATATATAATACATACTCACAATTGGTAAACCTCGGCTGCTCTAGACTACGAATGAAAAAAAAAGCTCACTAGCTCTCCAAGTTCTCTTGGTTCATCACAAACTAGTTTCCAGTCATGCCAGAAAAACTAAAAGGAATGAAAAAGGCACACACGAGACGTCTCCACTGCTAACGCTGCATATGCTTTCAATATTCTAACCATAAAGCTTTCATCGGTACCCAACCTTACCGTAGAACCCCCCCCCCCTCTCCCGCCCCCATGAGGGACTGTGTGGTGACAGCAGGACCACAGCAGACGACAGACAGAATTGTTTTTAGTCTGAAAGGCGCTGCTGCCACACCTACCTCTGGTTTTGACCCCCCCCCCCCCCATGCCCCCTCCCTCTCCCCCGCTTCGGCGCCCTCACTTTATTCTTTCTTGCTTCCATCACACTGACACAAACGCGAACATTCACATGTGCATGCACACACGCACACACCACGGAGAGAGAAATTCCCATTTGGGGAAAGGAACTTTTCCCTGCACTAAAAATCCCACTCTCAGAATTATGTCAGTGTAGGTTTCACCTAGGGCAAGGAAAAGAAGAAGAAAAAAATACTGTAAATTTTAACGTCGCTCT
>CM060330.1:23631697-23637655 GCA_030674155.1 Stramonita haemastoma
AATTGCGAAGAAGAATTGCGAAGAAGAAGAAGAAGAAGAAGAAGAAGAAGAAGAAGAAGAAGAAGAAGAAGAAGAAGAAGAATTGCGAAGAAGAAGAATTGCGAAGAATTGCGAAGAATTGCGAAGAAGAAGAAGAAGAAGAAGAAGAAGAAGAAGAAGAAGAAGAAGAAGAAGAAGAAGAATTGCGAAGAAGAAGACGAAGAAGAATTGCGAAGAAGAAGAAGAAGAATTGTGAAGAAGAATTGCGAAGAAGAATTGCGAAGAAGAAGACGAATAAGAATTGCGAAGAAGAAGAAGAAGAAGAAGAAGAATTGCGAAGAAGAAGAAGAAGAAGAATTGCGAAGAAGAAGACGAAGAAGAATTGCGAAGAAGAAGAATTGCGAAGAAGAAGAATTGCGAAGAAGAAGAATTGCGAAGAAGAAGAAGAAGAAGAAGACGAAGAAGAAGAAGAATTGCGAAGAAGAAGAAGAAGAAGAAGAAGAAGAAGAAAGAAGAAGAAGAAGAGAAGAAGAAAAGAAGAAGAAGAAGGAAATGAGGAAGAAACATCCCCCTAAACAAGCAAACAAAAAGTCACAGTTTACCAATCAAAAAACTCCCCCCCAAACAAGCAAACAAAAAGTCACAATTTACAAATAAAAACACTGCCCCCCCCCCCCCTTCCCCGCCACCCAAAAACTCCCATTCCCTTCAAAAAAGAAATAAATCCAAATAATGAAAACAGCAGCTACATATAAAGAAAAAACATATAAAGAAAACCAAACCAATCAGAAAAAAAACAAATAACCCTCACCCTAACCCACCTCCACAAAAAGCTCTCTTTAGACAATATTACACAAGCTTTGTAAAACAAACAATGACAATATAGTGGGCGAAAAACACCTCAACCAATTCACAAAATAAACAACAGAAATAAATGAAACAATCAATCAATCTCATCCAATTAGTAAAACAAACAACAGAGATATTGGGAGCAAAGCCCTTCTCCATCAATTCATAAAACAAACAACACAAATACAGGACCCCCCAAATATCACTCCCCCAGCTCACATATAACAACACCCCTACGACACACACACACACACACGCCCGCGCGCACACGCACACACACACACACACAAATACACACACACGCAGTAAACACAGCACACACATACTAACACACACACACAAACACACACACACACACTCAGCAGACCAACCGACCGACAGACAGATAGACAGACACACACACACAAACACAACACAACACACACAAACACACACAAACCCACACACACAAACACACACACACACAACACAACACACACACACACACACACACACACACACACACACACACACACACACACACACACACACACACACAACACACACCCACACGACACACTAAACACAACACAAACACACACAACACACACACACACACACACACACACCACACACACACACACACACACAAACACACACACACACACACACGTACGAAGTAACATCCAGCATACTGACCTCGGCAATGTCAATGCGGCCATCCTTGTTCTCATCAAAAGCGCTGAGTATCAACTGCTTGGCGTCCTGCAAGGCTGCCTGGGAAACCACCTGAAACCATCACACACAGTATTTATTTTATTTTATTTTTTATTTCATTCTTTCATAATTATCGAGGATAATGGGATAAGCACGCGTGTGCTTTTTTACATCCAGTCCCCGTGTGTATGCAGTTTTGTAAATCTTGTCATCTGTTCCCACCGGCACACGATGGCCTACTCTTGCGAAAAGCGGACAGGATTTAACGTGTGTGGAAGATGTTCTGCGTGCGTTCACACACGGGGCTACCTACGGTTTGTAGTCTCATCCGAAGGACTTGGTGCGACACTTCAGTGTTCACTTCATCATGTGATACCACCTGCAAGCATCACATACACAGTACAGTGCAGCACTTCAGTCTTCACTTCATCATGTGATACCACCTGCAAGCATCACACACAGAGTACAGTGCAGCACTTCAGTCTTCACTTCATCATGTGATAAGACCTGTAAGCATCACACACAGAGTACAGTATATTACTTTATTCTTCACTTCATCATGTGATAAGACCTGTAAGCATCACACACAGAGTACAGTATATTACTTTATTCTTCACTTCATCATGTGATAAGACCTGTAAGCATCAAAGACACACAGTACAGTACAACACTTCAATATTCACTTCATCATACGATACGACATGCAAGCATCAAAAACACACACACCTACACCTACACCCCCCCCCCTCCACCACCCCCACACACGAGTACAGTGCATCCCTTCATTCTTCACATCATTATGTAATACAATCTGCAAGCATCTTCACTTCATCGTACGATACGCCCTGCAAGCATCAAACACACACGCACACGCACACACACACACACACACACACACACACACACACACACACACACACAGGGTACATTCTTCACTCCTTGGCAATGAACAACCAGGGGTCGTCAGATTGGCCATCAAGACGAGAAGAAAAGAGCTAGAGGAGTTAAGAGTTCGAGAGACAATAAGAACAAAAGATGGGGAAGGGGAGAGAGAGAGGGGGGGGAGAGAGAGAGGGGGGGGGGGAAAGAGAGAGAGATTAAGAGAGAGAGAGAGAGAGAGAGAGAGAGAGAGAGAGAGAGAGAGAGAGAGAGAAGAGAGACAGAGAGAGAGAGAGAGAGAGAGAAGAGAGAGAGAGACAGACAGACAGACAGACAGACAGACAGACAGAGACAGAGAGACAGACAGAGAGAGAGAGAGAGAGAGAGAGAGAGAGAGAGAGAGAGAGAGAGAGACAGACAGACAGACAGACAGACAGACAGACAGACAGACAGACAGAGAGGGAGGAAGAGAGAGAGAGAGAGAGAGAGAGAGAGAGAGAGAGAGAGAGAGAGAGAGAGAGAGAGAGAGAGAGAGAGAGAGAGAGAGAGAGAGAGAGAGAGAGGGGGGAGAAAAGGGGAGGGTGTGGGGGAGAGGGGAGGGGTGACTAGGAAGGTATCGTGTTCGAAGGTGGGGGAGGGGTAGGGAGATTTACGATGGAGAAAGTAAAAGTTAAAAGCTACAGAGAGCGGTAGAGTAGGAAACTATGAAAGAGGAGGTAAGGTAAATGGAAAAGGAAAAGCAAAAGACAGAAAAAAAGACACAAAACAAAACAAAAACGAGAGAAAAAATAGAAAGAAAAAAGGAAAAGAAAGAAAAGAAAATGACAGAGAACAAAAACGAGTAAAGAAATGGTTGTAAGGAACTAAAATCTAAGAAAGGAAGAAAAGAAAAGAAAGCAGGAGAGATAGAAAATAGAAAACAACCGAAAAATCCACCGAAAAAAAAAATCCCAAACAATCGAGGAACCAACAAAGTAAAAGAAAGATAAAAAAGAAATGTCATGTATTCGGTTTGAACCAGAGAGAGAGAGAGAGAGAGAGAGAGGAGAGAGAGAGAGAGAGAGAGAGAGAGAGAGAGAGAGAGAGAGAGAGAGAGAGAGAGCTACAGGCAGAATAGAAAAACAGAAAGACAGAATGGAAATGTGATTTTTTCCCCACAATAATGGCTTTTCCCACCTTAGAGGAAAAACAGAAAACGTACACTGACAGTACAATCAGCCTTGCATTAAGGTACCCATATCTTTTGAAAACCAGAAAACAAAGGTTGAAAACAAATAACCAAAGAAACAACAACATACAATTCAAACGAGGACAACACCACAGCTAGCTTTAGAATCAAGGAAGACAAAATTCCTGCAAATATGAACTTTTTTCTAATTCTTTTTTCCCCTAAGGTAAAAAAAAAAACAACCCGCTTTATTTACACCAACTCAAAGTTCTTTTTGGACCGCTCCTTTTAGCTGTTAGGGATTGCGCAAGATGTTATGTGTTGTATCGTTTGCATTATGATGTTCTTGGCTCAGACACATTTTATCGTGCGCTGTCCCCCTTGTTGTTGTTGTTGTTGTTGTTGTTGTTGTTGTTGTTGTTGTTGTTGTTGTTGTTGTTGTTGTTCTTCTTTCTTCTTCTTCTTCTTCTTCTTCTTCTTCTTCTTCTTCTTCTTCTTCTTCTCCTCCTCCTCCTTCTCCTCCTCCTCCTCCTCCTTCTACGTCATCTTCTTCTTCTTCGTCTTCGTTATCGTAGGCGTCGAGTCCTTAGACAGTAGCTATTGTTGTCTGTCATATGAGCAAAAACGCGTTGCACTGCCGTTAAGCGCCTGACAAGTCAGGCCCAGCGCATCTGAATTCGGCTTTTAAGTGTTTCTGGAAGAAATGCAGGAGAATGGATCAAGAAGACAGAACAAAGACAAGGAGGCCACAGGAAAAACAGAACCTCTCAAAGCGTAACAACATTTTAATGTCGGCCTTGACACACAGCTTACATCAGTCACTGACAATGCTTTGGGCATGAGTCAACCCTGTCTGTATGAATAGGTTTTTGACGGAAACGATGGAAAGACAACATGAAAGAGTGGACTGGCCTTGAGTGGAACGATTTGCTACGGACAGCAGAGGACCACCGGGAGTGGAGGATGCTGGTTGCAAAATCTTCAGTGTTGCCCCCAAGGTCTACGAGACTACGGGATAGGTGAGGGTGATAGCCGAGCGGTTATGACCGAATCCAATCCATTGGGTCCATCAAGTCGTGAATTTGAATAACGGAGGCGTCTAATGGCTTAAGGGTGGGGATTTTTTACAATCTCCCAGGTCAACCATAAGTACAGATATGCCAGTGCATTCATCCCCTTCGTGCATGATAATGCACATGCAGAAGATCAAATAATTATGCACGTTGAAGATATCGTACTTTTATGTCAGCGTTCGGTTGGTTACGGAAACACGAATATACCCAGGATAAATCCCCGGAGTCGGAATGCGGCTACCTTCATGATGGGCCAAAAACGGTCACAATCACAAAATCTTACCTTCGGTAAACCCCGGAGTTTTAGCAGAGGAACGAAAAACAACAGTTCTTTTGTGCATATGAGAATAACACTGAAACTACAAGTCTGCGAGAGAAATCTCTTTTGCGAGAAAAAAACTCCTTTGCAAAACAATGCTATTTTTGCAAAAGAATGCTCCTTTGCGAGAGAATGCTCCTTTGCGAGAGAATGCTCCTTTGCGAAAGAATGTTCCTTTGCGAGCGAATGTTCCTGTGCGAAAGAATGTTCCTTTGCAAAAGAATGTTCCTTTGCAAAAGAATGTTCCTTTGCAAAAGAATGTTCCTTTGCGAGAGAATTCTCCTTTGCGAGAGACTGCCCCTCTGCAAAACAATGCTCCTTTGCGAGAAAATGTTCCTTTGCGAGAGAATTCTCCTTCCATTTAACCATAAAATATCTTTATTTTCCTCAGCACTACCCTCTTCCTCATTACAATGCTCCCCTCCCGCTTCCCTTCTTAAATGTTCAAAGCCTTTCCACAAGGCACGGCCGGAGTTCCCGATTCTATTACCCCTTACATGGAAAAACACAATAACCCCATTTTTGGAAAGCTGGGAGAAAACCTCTTTCAATAGACACAAAACGTTTTGCTTTTAAGTCGTGTTTAGCGGAGATCGCTTCAAAACTTTTACAATTTGCAAGAAAATACTTTAGAATCACACAACAAAAACAGGATTTTCTCCAAACTTTGATAGTGAGTGGATGGAAGTTATTGTGATTTGCCCAGTGCGGGCAGTTTTCGCTCGCTACGTGATGTCATTGCTTTCTGCGGCACAAAAACTCGTGACGCGACAGATGAAGGGTTCTTTTGGAACATGCACGTTCTGGACATGCGCTGTCTAAGGTAACGGCTTCTCCCGCCATGTTTTTCGTTACTTCTCTTTTTACCGTTATACTGACAAAACAAATGGTATAAAGGACAGTATTAGCTCTTGAGGAGCACATTTTCCCCAAAACGTTGTAAAAAGATTGTCACCGTCTGCATTATTCTGGGGAAAGAAAAATCTTTAAAAAAA
>CM060330.1:23637755-23645255 GCA_030674155.1 Stramonita haemastoma
TATATATATATATATATATATATATAGCATTCCCACCTTCTGGAAATTCTGTGCTAGGACTTCCCTCTTTTCTGTCCATTTCTTTGTTTCTGCTTTGTTCCTTTTCTTCCGCTCACCGTCTTCTTGTCTATTTTCTCTGGTCCATTCTCCTGCCTTTCTTTTCCCCGGAAAACTTACAACAGTTCTCTCCTACGCCGAAGTTGGATGCGCTGGGTCTGACTTGTCAGGTGCCGATGAGCAGTGAATTAACGCATTTTTTGCTAATAATTATGACAGAAATCAAACAGTAGTTGCTGTCTGAGCGTTCAAGAAGAAGAAGAGGATTCAGCTTGCCAAGGACACGCTACCTGTAATGTAAACAGTGCCCCGCGGCCCACAGTCGACTTCTGAAGAAGTTAAAGGGAAAGGTTAAGTCACAACGAACCAGAGTTACATACATGATTTCAGTTATTTATTTATTCTTTTATCTATTTATTCTTTTATATCGAGGATAACAGAATAAGCATTTATACGCTTTTTTTTTTTTTTTTTTTTTTTTTTTACATCCAGTCCCCATGTAGACTACATGCAGTTTTGTAAATGTCATCTGTTCCTACCGGCACACGACGGCCTACGCTTACGAAAAGCGGAACAGGATTTAGCGTGTGCGCAAGATGTTCTGCATACGTTCGCACACGGGGCCTCGGTTTATAGTTTCATCCAAAAGACTTTTGGGGGAAGTGGACAGAAGAAGTTTAAGGGTAAGGTTAAGTCAGAACAAACCAGAGTTGCATACGGGATTTCAGTTGATTGAGTGTCCCCAAAATTCAGAAAATAACATGTGGCCTAGTAGGGAGATGTGACATAAAGAGAAAGATGTACTGAACAGAATTCCCATGACTTGTGGGTTTGTTTATATATATATATATAATATATATATATATATAATATATATATATTATATATATATATATATATATATATATATATATATATATATATATATATATATATAATTCAATATACTCGCTTTTGGGTATACAACATACAAAAGACCATCAAAGCCATGAAACATCAAATGACACAGTCAAAGATCACATAGCCTTCAAGAAAATTTTTAACATGCTTAATTTTACGACCAAGTTCTTCTAATGAGACTATAAACTGAGCCCCTATGTGCAAATGCACACAAAACATCTTGCCAGCAGAACTTCTTGCTCACAAGTTAAATCCTGTTCCGCTTTTCCTAAGAGTAGTAGGCCATTGTGTTCCATACACTGACCCCCCACCATACTCCTCCCCCATCCCTACACCGACCCCCCACCCATACTCCTCCCCCATCCCTACACCTATCCCCACCTAAACCTCCTCCTTCCCTACACCTACCATACTACCCCCCACATGCTCCTCCCCTACCCCCCCCCCCCCCCCCCAACCTCTTTACCATTCCCTGCACATACTTCCCACTATACTCCTCCCCCTAAACCACCTCCTTCAATTCATCTACCCCTATCATACATTCTCTCTCTCTCTCAGTACATCTTGCCCACACGTTAAATCCTGTTCCGCTTTTCGTAAGAGTAGGCCATCGTGTGCCGGTGGGAACAGATGACATATACAAAACTGCGTACACACAGGGACTGGATGTAAAAAAGCACAAGAGTGCTTATCCCATTATCCTCGATATAAAAAAATAAATCAAATCTCTCTCTCTCTCTGTGTCTCTGTCTCTGTCTCTGTCTCTGTCTCTCTCTCTGTGCATGCCACTACACCTACCTCTATCATACCCCCCCCACCTAATCATCATCCTTCCCTACTCCTACCCCCCACCATACTCCTCTCCTTAAACTTCTTTCCCTACTTCTACTCCTATCATACCCCCCCCCCCCCCCCCTAAACATCCTCCTCCCCTACACCTACCCTACTCTCCTCCCCACCCCTAAACCTCCTCCTTCCCTACACCTCCCCTCCCCCCATACTCCTCACCTTTCCCTACACCTACCCTATCGAACTCCCCCCTAATCCTCCTCCTTCCCTACACATACCCCACCATACTCTTCCCCTAAATATCTCCCCCTTCCCAACACCTACCCCCACTATACACCTCCCCCACTATACTCCTCCCCTTCTCCACCCCTATCATACTCCCCCCTAAACCTCCAACTTCCCTACACCTACCCCCACCATACTCCTCCCCCTTCCCTATATCTTCCCCCCTCATACTCCTTCCCCTTTCCTACAGCTACCCCTCCACCATACTCCTCCCCCAAAACCTCCTCCTCCTCGTCCTTCCATACACCTGCCCCTTCCAAACTACCCCTCAACACACTCCTCCCCCTTCCCTACCCCCCACATGCTCCTCGCCCTAAACCTCTTTACCATTCCCTACACCAAGCCCACCATACTCCTCTTCCTTCCCTACACCTACCCCCATCATACTCCTCCTCCTCCCTCTAAGCATACCCCCCCCCCCTCCAAACCTCCTGCCTCCCTACATCTACCATCTATTAACCCATATTGACTTCATTATAAAAAGAATCTGGCTTCAGAGATCTGAACAGGAAATGTCAGTAGGCTATTCTCACTCAAAGACCACAGATTGTTGATATTGCTGAGTTTATTTCTCCGTCAGCTGTTGTTGTCTTATTGTAGGTTTTCTTTTGTATTATGTATTAAAAAATAATTTGGTTAGTTTTATTTTATTTTCGTTCTTGTTTAAGTCTAAAATTGCCTGTAGTAAACAGACAGACAGAACTGCATAAAAGCAAGTTTATTAGGGAAGGGAAGAAACACATCCAACTTACCGTAAACATTTATTATTTCCCTTGGCATTCCATCGGTATTTTGTTCTTCAATAAATCATTAGTATTCTTTTAGAAAATTCCTTGCACTAGTCTGCAGGCAAAGTTTGAATACATTTGTAAGTATTAGCAAGTCTATACTGGTATTGATTCGTTAAATTTCATACAGTTATTAAAAACCATCTTCAGTGCGGAGCTGTTATAATCTATGGTCACCATAAACAACATGGCGGACGAAGATGTTGTGATCGCAACTTATAGAAGTGATTGATGACGTATTTGGCACAGTCAGGCGTGCTTTGTGATTTTCTAGAGCATCAAAAGAGTTTTTATTCTTCAGTTGTTCTTTTCGGAGTGCTTATGATATGATCTAGACATCGCCTTTCGTAGATTTTGTTTTAATTCGAGTGTTAGTAGGACGGTTTGCCTTACTGTTTCAAAAGACGTTAGATTTAAACCGTGAACAGGGGTCATCATGGGTCCTCCAAAGGGACGCAAGAGAGGCCCAGCTGAAAGAGAAAAGAATTTCTTTAAGGTACTAATTAAGCTTTTCATTTCTTATTGTTTTATCTTTGTATGTATCATGTAGAATTGTAGTAATGCGTGCGAAAAAAGTGAGTATGATTTACTTAGTAGTTGTTTTGCTTAGTAGTAGAAGTAGTAGTAGTAGTAGTAGTAGTAGTAGTAGTAGTAGTAGTAGTAGTAGTAGTAGTAGTAGTAGGTAGGTAGCAGCAGCAGCAGCTATAGTAGTAGTAGTAGTAGTAGTAGTAGTAGTAGCAGCAGCAGCTATAGTAGTAGTAGCAGTAGTTGTAGTAGTTGTAGTAGTAGTTGATGAAGTAGTAGTAGTAGTAGTAGTAGTAGTAGTAGTAGTAGTAGTAGTAGTAGTAGTAGTAGTTGTATCGGAGGTAGTTGAAGTATATAGTAACTAAGTTAGTCATAGTAGTAAAAAGTGATAATAGACAGTTGATATTGTAAAGTATGTCATGAATATAGCCTTGTGGATGAGAACATTAAACTTCAGTCCTGTGGGTCCATGAAGTGCTGGGCTTAAATATTGGTAGCAGCATCTGGCAAAATTAAGACATAGTCTAAAATAAGACATAGTATGAGTGGGGATTTTTATGGTTCCCTGCATCAACTTTAAAATGCAGACCTGCCAGCACCTTGTCCATGCATGTGCATGCAGAATACCAACTGTGCACATCAAATATCTCAGAATTCATGATCAGTTTTATGGAAATGGGTAGGCTTCTGAGTGTGGTGTGTGTGTGTGTGTGTGTGTGTGTGTGTGTGTGTGTGTGTGTGTGTGTGTGTGTGTGTGTGTAAGATTCCACACTATGACTATATGTTCATTTTAATCACCTGAATTAACATCAGTATCATATATATGTGCTTCAGATGTTTTGTTGTCATTCCAGATTCAAGTGAAGTTGCTTCCCACAGATGAGGTGTTTGCCTTGAACCAGATTCACAGTGACATGAAAATCAGTGAACTGAAGGAGTATCTGGAATTTGCCACTGGTTTACCCACACACATTCAGCGTGTCAGCTATTTGGATGAAGGTTGGTTGGTGATTATTCAGTGTGTGTGTGTGTGTGTGTGTGTGTGTGTGTGTGTGTGTGTGTGTGTGTGTGTGTGCATGGCGCGCGTGTGTGTGTGTGTGTGTGTGTGTGGTGTTGATGTAATGATTCCAAAACATGATGAATTATTGTAAAATTAAAATTCAAGCAGCAAATCTTCAATCTTTAACTTTCACTTATTACAGATGTTTATTGCCTGATAGCTCTGATTTATGCTTTTAATAACAGTGATATATCTGGAGATATGTACCTTTTTGTAAACAAAAACTTAAATTATACTACTATACCCTCCTGCTTTCTCTCAGTTTTTTTTTAAATTTTTTTTTTTTTAACCTCTCACTGAAGTAACTAAGGTCTCATGTTGAAGAACATGTCATCAATTCTGTAAACTTCAAATAAGTGTTATAAAGACACTAAGTAATTTGCGCAAAACTAGTTGCGCTTACATTATTTTCATGTACACTAGTAGTTTTGGTAAAGATGCAACATCAAGAATGTTGTGATGCTTGATAAATTGCTTTAATTTAGTCACTATGCTTGTGACAAAACCTCCTGTCTTTTCTTGTATGAAACAATAAATAGATATTTTTTAGTACAAAGAGGTAGTTTGAATTATTTTTACTTTTTCTTTTTTTTTGAAAGAATCTTTGGAATAAGAATTAAAGCTTGCAGATCTTGAGTTTTTGCAAAATCAACATATTTTCTACCACTTTATATTTATATATATATATATATATATATCTATCTATCTATATATATATCTATATATATATCTATATATATATATATATATATATATATATATATATATATTATATATATATATATATATATATATATAATATATATATATGAATCTGAGGTCACCATGAGACCAGAGCAACTGCAGCCACCAGATTCGAGGTCATAATCCCAGCGTCAACCAGGCCCGAGGGATACAGACACCTGCAATGTTGTTTGTAATTTTGGCAACACTTTCAAACTTGCATCCTTAAAGTATATGAAGCTCGACTGTGTGGTCCCAGTCTTCCAACTGAGCCCACAGCACACTCACTATAGGTAGGAGCCGGCTGGAGTCTGAAAAATCTCTGTGACTTTTATGGGATTCAAACCCTTAACCTTCCTGTCTGAAATCCAATGCGCTAACCACTGTGCCATGGTGGCTGGTCTCCTTAGCGGTTTTAAGCTATAAAAAAAATGTTTTATAAATATGATTTTTGGTCTGGTTTGATATTCTTATTTTCTTCTTTTCCAGGGGAACTGCTAGATGACACAGATGTGCGGTCCAATGACATTGTGCCTGGGGCGACATTACACATGCGAGTGTGGCCAATGTGGACAACCCTTGTAGAAGCAGTGGCACAGAATGACATTGACCATGTGAGTATGGCATTATTGTAATCTTTTTGACTGTGGCTTTGTTGAATGCTTGGGTCATTATGTTGTATAATTTCTGAGTAAGCACATGACCCCTTTTCCCCTTACTGTGTGCAGGTGATGATGCTGGGAGTCACTAATCCCACAGAGTACTGCAGCCCCAACAGTGACTACATGACTGACCCCTTTTCCCCTTACTGTGTGCAGGTGATGATGCTGGGAGTCACTAATCCCACAGAGTACTGCAGCCCCAACAGTGACTACATGACTGACCCCTTTTCCCCTTACTGTGTGCAGGTGATGATGCTGGGAGTCACTAATCCCACAGAGTACTGCAGCCCCAACAGTGACTACATGACTGACCCCTTTTCCCCTTACTGTGTGCAGGTGATGATGCTGGGAGTCACTAATCCCACAGAGTACTGCAGCCCCAACAGTGACTACATGACTGACCCTTTTCCCCTTACTGTGTGCAGGTGATGATGCTGGGAGTCACTAATCCCACAGAGTACTGCAGCCCCAACAGTGACTACATGACTGACCCCTTTTCCCCTTACTGTGTGCAGGTGATGATGCTAGGAGTGACCAATCCCACAGAGTACCGCAGCCCCAACAGTGACTACATGACCAAGCGTGCCAGGAAGGCGTGGCTGGAGGAGAGGGCCTCTGTGGCCCTCAGCATGGCCGCCAACAGGGGCCTGGAGAAAATGTGCCTGTGTCTCATTCAGAGTGGTCAGTGTCTCCTACCATTTTGCTGACACCAATATTTTGTCTAAACTTTTAACCTGGGCCAGATATCATGCTGAGCTGATAAAAGTGTGTACATTTGAATGCACATGGTATTGGTGGACGATGATGATTTGATAGTTTCACTTTTCTCTTGTTTGTTTTTTTTGTTGTTGTTGTTGAGGTTTTTTGTTTTGTTTTTTTTCTATTGCTTTGACTTCTGTCCTAAATAATGATGATGATGATGATGATGATGATGTGTGTCTTTGATTTTACGTCTGTACACTTAAAGTGATATTAGACGAGGGAGGAGGGGGGGGGGGGGGGGGGGGGGGGGGGGGGTGCAATAAAGAGATAAGGGTTTTAAAAAAGTGTGTTGGTAATTATGTACATATGAAGACTGATTACAAAACTATATAACAAGAATGTTGCAAAACATGGCATAAGAAATGCAAATAATAACAAAAACAATCGAACAATAGAGAAGTTTAAAATCTAAAACTGTAAGCTGAACAATTGCAAACTACATGTAAAGGCTGCCATGAATAAAGCAAAAAGTACATTGCCGCAGTAGGGTGTTATAATTTCACAATCTTCACAGTAGTACTTTATAAAAAAGAGAATACTGGGGATCGCTTCAGAGACAATGCTATCTCACACAAGAACTTTGGATTGATTAATACTTCTTGCAGTGACTTATCTTGAAATGGTGGTAGAAATTTTTTTAAACCTTGACAATGATACAAAACATGAACATTGGAAAGTTTTTCACCGCATATACATTTTATATTTTTGGCAAATTTTGCTCGAAATGCATTTAATTTCAATCTGTGGATTAGAGAAACAATATTTCTAGTACTGGATTTTTGAAAGCCGTACTGAGGACAAAGGATGTTCTCAATATCAAGAACTGAATAAGTATGCTGGGAATAGCCAGCCTCTTCATGTTTCTTTTTTACATGATGATGTATTCATGATTATGATGATAATGATGAGGGTGACAAAAATGATGATGATGATGATAATGATTTTTGTT
>CM060330.1:23650255-23655255 GCA_030674155.1 Stramonita haemastoma
GGTGCGGTGTGGTGGGGTATGGTGCGGTGGGTGGGGTTGGGTGAGGTGGTGCGGTGGGGTGGGGTTGGGTGTGGTGTATTGTGGTGGTGGGGTGGGGTGCGGTGTGGTGGGGTGGGGTGGGGGGTGGAGTGTGGTGTGGTATGGTGTGTTGGGGTGGAGTGGTGTGGGTTGGAATAGGGTAGGGTAGGGCGGGATGTGATATTTTGTATTATGATGAGTTACATTATGCTGAGTTGTATTGTGCTGTGTTGTATAATGATGAGTTGTATTATGCTGTGGACATTTTTATCATAGTCAATTTCCATGGATGAAATTGGAACCCACTCTCCTTGGGGAGATTGCATTTCATGGTACATTAGCACCTGGACCATGTGTATGACAATTGTAGGCATATCATCTCTTCAGCGTTGACTGATATCTTATGATGTTGCAGTTGTCAGTAATCAATGTTTGACTCATTATTTGACTTCTTCAGGAAAATGACATGGCTTCTGTGTGTGAGCTTATTTTGATAGTGGTCAGAATTACACTGGAATACATCTTATAAATGAATATTTCTTTCTTTCAGCAGGTTATGTTACCAGAGTGGAAAGAAACAAAACAGAAAAAGAAAATAATGGAAGAAATAAACGTGATCTTGCAAAAATTTAACAATGGCATGAACAGCACAAAATGAGCTGTATTCCTTGACTGTTATTTTTCTCTTCTTTTGTATTTTTTTCTTATTTTGTTCTTTGGCTAGAGCTCCAAAGTTGACCAATAGTGAGATTAAAAATTTTTGGACCATTCTACCCCACCACCACCATTTACATAGCCACATTCCAACTTCGGGCATTGTGGCTAAACATAACATGTGTACTTGTGTTTTTTTCTTTAAATTTTGTCAACCATTCCTACCGGCACAAAATGACCTACTCTTCCAAAAGGCGGAATGGATTTTTTAACGTGTACACAAGATGTTCTGCATACATTCACACACACACCGGTCCTTATCAGAAAAGACTTAAAAAAAAACAACAATTGTTTAAGAACATACTAACTCAACATCATTCTTTCTGCGCTCTCTCTCTGTGCAGGAAAAAAGAAGAAAACGAGCGGCTGGGCTACGAACGCTGGCTGGCTCAGAGGCAGCAGGAGAAAGCTGACCGCCTGTCCCGCACAGTGACCGCCACGTCCCGATCGCGACGCGACCACACAGACAGGGAGGACGCCGAGACAGAGGACGGCGGCCCCCACACTATCGGAGCCCTGCGCTCCTATCTGCGCTCCTTGGGGCGCACCAAGGCGGGCATTCCCTATGAAAAGTGGCTGAACGACAAAGAGAAGGAGGTGAATGCCTTGCAGATGGGGAAACTGAGAGTGTAGGGAGAAAAAACAATCCGACTGCATTTTGTGTACGTTTTTGATGTTGATGATGACAATGATGATGATGAACTGTTGGAAGTTTTTTTTAAATTCTTGAGGTGGTTCTCTGCCTGTGTCTGACTATCATTATATACTTATCAATTGTAATTGTAATATACTTATTAATTGTAAAGGTTGTTGTTGGATGGTTTATTTGATTTATTTAGTTTCTTGGGATTTTTCAAAAATTATATAATGAACAGTTCTTTTTGTCTGTTCTGTATAGTTTGTACAATTCTATTGAATTTGGAAGACTTGTTTTTATAATCTGCTTTTTTTGGAGACTTTTTTTTTTTTCACATTAACAGCAGTTTGTGATAATAAAAATTTCTTTTTCTTGCCACTGCGGTTTATGTTGATAATGTTTGGGATGCTTTTGTGCAAGTACATGCACATACAGGTGTACACATATGCACATACTCACATACTCATGCACACACATATATGCATGTGCACACGCACAAACACACTCCCATCTAAAATCACTTATAGTGAACAGCCGTTGAATACAAGACAAATCAACACACACACACACACACACACACACACACACACACACACACACACACACACACACACACACACACACACACACATGCCCAAAAGAAAAGAAACGAAAAGAAAAACTATACACATAGACACTTAACCAGTGTACATCTTTTGATAACTCGTAAGAAAAAATAATAGTAAGCCACGTGTGCATATAATATAAGCACACCAAAATTGTGGCAGTTTCACATCAGCATAATATAATGCTGGTTGAACGGTCAAGGACAACTACTACTATGCATACGTATTGTTACCAACAAAAAATGATGTAGTACACACTTCAGTAAATATCTTTTACCGGGGAAAAAATCTATATACACACATCCATGAATGCAGCTTTTGTACTGGTTTCTGAACATCATGGATTTAAAAAAAAAAAAAAAGCAAAAAAATGCATTGTATACATACTTGAAAACTCATAATTCTCACTGTAGTAACCTGCATTGAATAAAAAAGAAAAAGATAAAAAGAAACCACCTAAAAATAAAAAGAATACATGCACGCACACACACATGCACGCACGCACACACACACGCACGCACATACCAACACAAAAATATACTTTTATTTATTATTTCATCTATTTTATTATTTTATATCGAGGATAATGGAATAAACAATCCTGTGCTTTTTTGCATCCAGTCCCCGTGTGTATGCAGTTTTGTAAACCTTGTCAGTTTTGTAAATCTTGTCATCTGTTTCTACCGGCACACAATAGCCTAGAAATGCGAAACAGGATTTAACGTGTGCGCAAGATGTCCTGTGTGTGTTTCGCACATGGGGCCTCGGTTTATAGTCTCATCCACAGGACTTTTGGGGAGAGTGGAGTTAGCGCTGATGTTAACTGGGGGGGAACGGGAATCGAACCGAGGTTGTCAAATTGCGAGTGCAATGTTCTGACCACTATGCTATCCCATACGTCTGCATACTAACACACACAAGAACACAAATTTTGTGATAATTTCACAACAGTAGGCCTACATCAAAATGCTGATGGAATTTTTTTTTTAAAAAAAGGAAAACAAACCTTAATAAAAAAAATAATAAAATAAACACACAGAGGCATCAACAACTGAAAACCATACTGTGACCATTGAATTAATAACACTAGAAAAAAAATAATATAGGCCTTGGCACTTTATTTACATCAATAACTGACACAGTGTTAGGCCTGGGGCTGAATCCTGTTTGACAGCATACTCCCTTATGGGGATGCCGGGGGCCTGTCAGTATAAATAGCACCCTTGTCTGGAATTTAATACTGTGCTAGGATTTCCCTCTTTTCTATCACTCTTTGTTTCTACCTTTTTCTTTTTCTTTCTGTCACATTATTCTGCTCTATTCTCTGTCTTTTTGGTCCATTCTCCTGCCTTTTTTTCCCCAGAAAAACTTAAAAGATATAACAATTCTCTGCTACTCCGGAGTCGGATGTGATGGGCCTAACTTGTCAGGCGCTTAACGGCAGCATGACGCATTTTCGCTCATGTGACCGACATCAGTGATTATTGTTCAAGCATTTGATGAAGAAGAAGAAAACGAAGAAGAGGAGGAGGAGGAGGAAGAAGAAGAAGAAGAAGAACAACAACAAGACTGCATACAGGTCTAGAAAGTAACCTCTGCATGTACTTCAGATAGCAGAAAGTGTTTCACAGTATTGTGATAAGAATTTCTGCTACAGGCACCCCCACTTCTGTTCAAATTTGCCAAAGGCTTGGCCTAAACTTGAGTGTGTGTGTGTGTGTGTGTGTGCATGCGTGCATGTGTGCGTGCGTGCGTGTGTGCGTGCGTGTGTGTGTGTGTGTATGTGTGTGTGTGGACGCCGAAAAGAGACATAAGTATTTAAAATTCTTCCAAATACTTTGGTTTAAAAGTGAACTTGCACAAGTTCCGTTCTTATACACAATATATTATGAAATGTCAGTCCCTCTAAGGAGTTTCACATACACGCATGCGCGCGTGCACGCACACATGCATGGACACACACACACGCGCGCGCGCACACACATATTCTAAATACTACACACACACTAGTCTGACGATCAGGAGAGGAAAGTCAGAAAGACCGAGTGTATTTAAACATACCAGGCATCTACCCCTAATCCAAATAGTTGCTACATGGTAGTATGTTAGAACTTCTTCTGTGCTTTCAATTGAAAAGAAAGAACCACCTTCTTAAGGTGGGAAGAGATTGGGGGAGGGGGTGAGGAACGGATAATTTGTCAACCAGCGCTGAATCACAATAAAAGCACTCAGGCACATTGCAGTCCACTTCCTGGTATTTGATCCTTGCCCCACCCACAGGCGAGTGGAAAAGTGATTCAGAATGATAAGATGGGGCTGGTAGCACTGACGTTCTGTACGTTGGGGACAACAGCCGAACAAACAGAGACATAGGTAATAGACACATTCAATAGTTTATCCGGCCTCACCTATGGGCATAGTTAACATCCTTCAGGCCAAAAGTATCACTTAAACTTCCCTACATGAATTCAGGACATCTTTCTTTATTCTTTTTTTCTTTTGTAAGAGATAGGGTGGGTGTTAAAGGGTTTGTCAATAGAAAGTAGAATACGATCAGCAATAAAAAGTTCAATTTGAACTCAATTCTCCGGCACAAGAGTAAGATTATGTCAAATATTTTGCGATATTTTCGAATGTTTATCTTTCTAAAGTGGAATATAATACAGTGTGTGTGTGTGTGTGTGTGTGTGTGTGTGTGTGTGTGTGTGTGTGTGTGTGTGTGTGTGTGTGTGTGTGTGTGTGTGTGTGTAGGGGGGGGGGTGTGCTGTGTGTGTGTGCGTGTGTGTGTGTTTGTATATGTGTGTGTGTGTTGGGGGGGGGGGGGGGCACGTTGTGTGGGTGGTGTTTATGTGTGTATGTATGTGTGTGTGCACGCGCGCGCGCGCGCGCGCTGTGTGTGTGTGTGTGTGTGTGTTATGCACTCCAACTTTTATAAGATTAGCAACAAAGTAAGACTCAAACCCTATATTACTGCAAATATAATTTATTATTGAAAAATGTCTGCTGCGCCACATTTGTCATTTGTA
>CM060330.1:23662755-23667755 GCA_030674155.1 Stramonita haemastoma
CCCTGTTTACAATACAAGATGATATATATGTTACGATATAAATAGACTTTTATCTATTGATTTTATACTAGTTTATGTCACAGCAGATTTCTCTGCGTGAAATTCGGGCTGCTCTCCCCGGGGAGAGCGCGTTGCCACAAGCACAGCGCCACCCATTTTTTTTTTTCTTTTTCCTGTTTGCAGCTGTATTTGTTTCCCTATCAGAGTGGCTTTTTCTACAGAATTTTGCCAGGGATAACTCTCTTGTTGCTGTGGGTTCTTTCACGTGCTCTAAATAATGATGTGTAACACACGGGACCTCGGTTTATCGACTCATCCGAAAGACTTGCACCCATACCACCACTCATGGTCTGATGGATGGGAGAACAATTTTGGGCCCAAACGGGATTTGAACCACCGCACACTCCAACACAGACTTTTCGCTTTCTAGACAGGCGTGTTACCTGTAGACCACTGATCCAGATGGAGAACGATACATCATATTACAATACTATTATGATACTCCACATGTGCAGCAACCTGTGACAACGTGCACATGCCGGTGTTTGAACTGCCTCCAGACTCCGCTCCCCTCTTCATGGCTCTGCCCTATGCCACTGATGCCACGTGAGTCTGTTAGCTGACTGGTTGTTCGTTCATGTATCAGTCTTTTTTCTTTTTTTTCTTTCTTTCTTTTTTTTCTTTATTATTATTATTATTTTTTTTTTATTAACCTCCTTTCTTTTTGTTACTCATTCTTTCCTTTCCGTCTGTCTTCCTTTTTTTTGGCCTCGTTTGTTTGTCATTCACTTGTTAATCGATGAGACTTTGAGTAATTTCTGTTGAATCTCCTTCTTTAATCTATCAGTCTGATAGTCCTTTGGATAAGACTATCAATCGTCTAGTCCTTAGGTTTGAATAATGAGTCCTTTGGATAAGACTGTCAATCAGCTAGTCCTTAGCTTTGGATAAGACTATCAATCTGCTAGTTTTGTTTAGACGTGCAAGAGTGATTGTTAAGAATCTTATACATCATTTCCTTTATATCCGGGGCGAGATAGCTCAGTGGTCAGAGCACAGGCTTTCCTCAAGGTAAGGTTAAATAACGTTGAGCATGGTTACCAAGTGGATGGGTGACGGTTTGCGCGCCTTGGCCTCAGTTCAGTCCCCCAGTTCACCCAGCTGCAAATGGGCACCTGCCCTCTATAGGGACAGGGACGGTAAAACAGCGAGGGAGAGGAGATGGGCACCACCCTCAATATGCTGGGCCCTTGAAGGAGCTGCGCTGAAGTCTCTGACATCTCGCTTCCCAATGACAACATGGGTTATGGGAACACCTTTACCTTTAACGTTGCCTTTCTTCCACAGGAAGGCTAGTTGCCCTGTGCAGTTCCGCAAAGAGGACAAATCGGGAGGACTGAGGGTGAACGTGGTGACAGAGAACAGCAAACGTCCCTCCTGCCGCTCCACTGCTGTGTCCGTCTACAAAGGCAAGTCAGCATTGCTGTACAACACTGTAGAAACAATAGCTATGAAACTAGTTCTAGGGACTGGGTAGCTTAGCGGTTAGAGCGTTGTACTTGCCATCTAACGGCCCTGGATCGAGCCAACACTGAGGCACACGTGGAAAGGAATTTTTTTTGAAAATTTGGTCCTGGAGTTAACATCAGTGCAGACTCCACTCCACTCACCCGGAAGTCTTTCGGATTAGACTATAAATTGAGGTCACGTGTACAAATGCATGCAGAACATCTTGCGTATATATCTTAAAACTTGTTCCACCTTTCGGGAATGTAGGTAGGCTATTGTGTACCTGTAGGAATGGATGATAAAATTTAGGCAGAATGAATGCATACTTTTGTCGTCTTTCTGGTGCTAGTACTACCCATTAGAAGAAGTTTTAAAAAGTTGTTGCATAAGTATTTATGTGTACAATTGAATACAATTTTGCCAAGTGCAAGACAAGATAATTTTAATTGCACGTTAATTGAAAAAAGAGTTTTTACATTATGTGATAGTTCAGTACAATCAAGAGCCTGGTTATATGATACATAATTTACCGAGTTTCTGAACTCTTATTTTTTTGTGTTTGCATTCACGCTCAAGAAACTGTGCATGAAAGTGTACTTCTGCTATATTATCCGGAATGTGAAAAAAACAGCGTTTATTCTTCTTTTTCGTCTTTAACCTTCAAACAGCAACTTTCATTTGTCTGTCCTATGAGCGAAAATGCGTTGCCCCGCGCTGCCGTTAAGCGCCTGATAAGCCAGGCCCAACGCAGCTGCGTTTATGATAACTATGACATGACCTTGTCTCTCTTTGATTAAATGTCTATTCACTCGAAGTGGTATCATATATATATATATATATATATATATATATATATATATATATATATATATATATATATATATATATATATATATATATATATATATTTATGTATGTATATTATATATATTATATATATATATGTTTCCTCAAAGTGATGATATATCTATATATATATATCTCTATATATCTATATATCTATATCTATATCTATATATATATATATACATGACCTTGCTCAGGTCCCGGGGTGACGACCTCTCCCCCGGTCAGCGCGGAGTGTTGGCGAGGCCTCATGCCCGCCTTCCTGTCTGACAGTGTGGACATCACCGCCACCTCCACTGCCGCCTCCCCACCAACACCACCCTCATTCAGGTCATCCCCACAGGTCAGGTTGATTAATTTAATTAATTATTTATTTATTTATTCTTTTATATCGAGGATAATGGAATAAGCATGCATATGCTTTTTTACATCCAGTCCCCGTGTGTATGCAGTTTTGTAAATCTTGTCATCTGTTCCCACCGGCACACGATGGCTTGCTTACTCTTACGAAAAGCGGAACAGGATTTAACGTGTAAGCAAGCTGTTCTGCGTGTGTTCGCACATGGGGCTTCGGTTTACAGTCTCATCCGAATGACTTTTGGGGAGAGTGGAGTCAGCACTGATGTAAACTCCAAAGGAAAAAACTCTCTCGAACGGGAATCGAACCCGGCTCGTCAAATTGTGAGCGCAATGTTCTGATCATTAGGTTATCCCGTCCCCCAGGTTAAGGGGCTATTTGAGAGTTTGCTTGTCTGGATTGTGGATGGATGGATAGATGGTTCTATGGATGGATGGATGGATTGGATGGATTGGATGAAATGGATGGATGGATGGATGGATGGATGGATGGATTGGATGGGTGGGTGGATGGATGGATGGATGGATAGATGGGAGTCTCTGCAGGTATTCTCCCTATGTCTGTCTCATATGTATATATAGGAAGGCGGCGTCTGATGTATTAAGGGTGAGGATTTCACAGTCTCCCAGGCCACCTTGTCTTTATTCCCTTTGTGTAAATGTACACGCAGAAGATCAAAAATGCACGTTAAAGATCCCGTAACTCATGTCAACGTTTGTTGGGTTACGGAAACACGAACATACCCAGCAAACATTCCCCGGAAACGAAATGCGGCTACCTTCATGGTGGGCAAGAAAAGTCTTATACGCAAAGTCTCACCATTGGTCAACATCGGACCTCTAGCCAAGAAATATATATATATATATATATATATATATATATATATATATATATATATATATATATATATATATATATATATATACATATCTATCTATCTATCTATCTATCTATCTATCTATCTATCTATCTATCTCTCTATCTATATATGAACGATTTTTTCTGTATTGATAGAATGAATAAGGTGTTTTTATACTGTTGAAAGAGTATAAAAGGGTTTTTCTGTGTGTATTTATGCCAGGGTGTAAGAGGACTTTTTTCTGTATTAATGATAGAGCGTCAGAAAGTTTTCTTCCGCACTGATGACACACTGTTCGAGGGTTTTTTTTCCTGTTAGTTGTATTGGAAAAAATGTGCTTTTTGTGCATTAAAACTATTAGATATATATTTTTTTACTTATCATTTATTTATTTATTTATTCTTTTATATCGAGGATGATGAAATAAGCACACATGTGCTTTTTTACATACAGTCCTCGTGTGTATGCAGTTTTGTAAATCTTGTCATCTGTTCCCACCGGCACACAATGGCCTGCTCTTACGAAAAGCGGAACAGGTTCTAACGTGTGCGCAAGATGTTCTGCGAGCGTTCGCAGACGGAGCCTCGGTTTATAGTCTCATCCAAAGGATTTTTGTGGAGAATATATATTATGATATATCTGATATAATAATTATATATTTATCCTTTTTCAGGCTCTACCTGTTCAGGTTCTGTGATACACAAACTAACCCAGAGGGCCACCAGCGGTACTGTCACTATTCCTGAAGAGAGTACTGGAACTGTGGCTCATTTTCAGAAGTGAGCTGTGTAAACTGTTCGTGAAAGGGCGTGGTTGTTTTTAGGTTTTGTTGGTTTCAGACGTCCTCTGTGGTGTGTGTGTGTGTGTGTGTGTGTGTGTGTGTGTGTGTGTGTGTGTGTGTGTGTGTGTGTGTGTGTGTGTGTGTGTGTGTGTGTGTGTGTGTGTGTGTGTGTTTGTGTGTGTATGTATGTGTGTATGTGTGTGTGTGTGTGTGCGTGTGTGTGTGCGTGTGTGTGTGCGTGTGTGTGTGTGTGTGTGTGTGTGTGTGTGTGTGTGTGTGTGTGTGTGTGTGTGTGTGTGATTTCCTATAATTTGATTTTATTTTTAAATCTGCGTTATTTTGCTTTGCTTTAAGTTATTTTACTTCTTTTCCGGTAATTCTATTTTATTTTCTTGATTATGTTTGGTTCATTATACTTTATTTCATTCATTTTAAGCGTCCTGTACTGTACTTGATAAATGTAGCCAAGGTGTACAGTATAGGGTTTTTCTTTGTGCAGTACGAAGCAATACTGATTACTTAATAAGCAGTTTCTGAAAACCACCTATATATTTATCAACGTGCTTTTTTCGAGTATCACTGTTGGTACATCAGATGGATTACAGACGTACACAAAAGTGGGACTAGCAAAAGTAAAGCAAACAATC
>CM060330.1:23672755-23707755 GCA_030674155.1 Stramonita haemastoma
GGGTTGTGTGTGTGGTGGGGGGTGGTAGTTGTGTGGTTGGGGTGTGTGTGTGTGTGTGTGTGTGTGTGTGTGTGTGTGGTGTGTGTGTGTGTGGTTAATGTGGTGGTCGTGGTTGGTGTGTGTGGTGTGGTGGGGTGGTGTGATGGTGTGGGGTGGTTGCGATGGTTGGTGTGTGTGTGTGTGTGTGTGTGTGTGTGTGTGTGTGTGTGTGTGTGTGTGTGTGTGTGCGTGGTAATGTGGTTAATGTGGTGGTGGTGATGGTGGTGGTTGCGGTGATGGTGGTGGTTGTTTTGGTGGTTGTGGTGATTGCGATTGTAGTGGTGGTGGAGGAATGGTGGAAGGGGTTGCGTGGTGACGGTTGTGGTGTGTTGTGTGTGTGTGTGTGGGGGGGGAGTGAATGTCTGTGTGTGTGTGAAAGACAGTCAGTCAGACAGTCAGTCAGACAGACAGACAGACAGACAGACAGACAGACAGACAGACAGACAGACAGAGACAGAGAGAGACAGAGAACATGTTTATGTGCGATTGGGTTTATGTATGTCAAAGTCAAAGTCATTTTTTAAAACATTCACACGGTATATGAAATATATATCAAATTATGTCATTGAAAGATTCCATTTTCTAGAGGTTTCGTATTCTTATTTTTTTTGTATTTGAGTCATTCATAAATCCTGTTTGAAATGATTGAGAAGTTGTAAGTGGTTACCTGCACTTGTTCTTTCCTTCATTGCTGTATTCTCATGAACACACACACACACACACATACACACACACACACACACACACACACACACACACACACACATACACACACACACACATACACACACACTCACTCACTCACACATACACACATATATCATATTATATATATACATATACATATATATATATATATATATATATATATATATATATATATATATATATATATATATATATATATATATATATGTATGTGTGTGTGTGTGTGTGTGCGTGCGTGCGTGCGTGCGTGCGTGTCTATATGTATGTTTAGAGGGAAAATGTATACAGAATTTTGTATTAGTCGGGCTAGGAGTGGCTCAAAGGCTGAAGCACCTACAAGAGGCAGATTTTGTTTTTTGTCAGGAGACGATGTGGACAGCGTGATCATCATCGTTGGCGCCACTTTGGGTGTCGTCATCATCGTTCTCTGCATCGTCATCATCTACTGTGCTGTCAAGAGAAAGCACACGGGGAGTGCAGTCATATGATTTGGTTTTATAGTTTAACAAATGAACAGTGTAGATGTCTGTTAGTGTCATATTCATATTGTTTTGTTTTACACTTCATTAATTTAATAATGTAGATGCCTGTCAGTGTCATAGCCATTTGATTTTGTTTTATACTATATCAATTTAACAGTGTAGATTTGTATCGATATCATAGTCACAGGACTTTGGTTAATGCTACATCAGTTTTAACAGTGTAGATATCTGTCAGTGTCAAAGTCACAGGATTTGTTTTACACCATGCCAGTTTGATACAGTAGATTGACGTTAGTGTCATAGTCATAATATAATTTGTTTATATACTAACCCATTTGATACTATAGATTTGTGTTAGTGTCATTGTCATATTGTTTATGTTTGTATCATGCCACTTTCAAACTTAGGTTTGTGTTGAGTGTTATATCCCTATTGAACATATCATGGGAAATCAGCAGAGGTGAAAATTTGTGTTCTTATTTTGCTGTAGTTATATTTTGGTCCCAGCGGAGATTTCCGATATAGGGACTGATTTGTTGTTACGCTTATGTTGTAGCTCTTACGTTCGTGTCGAGTATTTCTTTGATAGAAATAATCATAATGAAATTACTGCTTGTGTTTAGACTAAAATTATGACAAGATAATTATGTTGCTTGATGTTGTTTAAAGGAGACATTTTTTACTAGTTAAAATTGTAGTAGTAGTACTGTTTGCATAAGACCCTGTAATGCTTTGGAAAATCAGGTTCTCATTTAAGATGTTACTGTTAAAATCTGTTCTTTTGCTCTTGAGAAACGCTATGTCTTGGATGCTTTGAATTTTGTTTTCCAGCTTAATGTATAACTTGCTTTAAAAGGTATTTTCTGGTTAAAGATGCTGCCGAGCCTCTGGCATTTTGGTTCTGGTTGAAAATATTGCTTTGATTTAGAAATTTGTGTTTTATTATTATATCCTGCGTTTTAAAATTGTCACTTACCCTATAAGCACATAGTCTGACATGCTGTTTCTCGAACATGTCTTTCTTTCTTCGCAGGTTTTGGTGTAAGTTTTGTATTTGTTTTTAGAATTTATAATAGAACCTAAAATACCTTCTTGTTTTGTTTTAGTTTAAAATCATCATTGCTGATCTAAAGAAGTTAGCCAATCTGTGCATTTATTTTGACAGTTGTGTTCAAAGTTGGCGATTGTGTTTTGCAAAATAAAGATGGTCCATTTTACGATAATACAATCATTTTTCAACAGTTTTCGGTAAAAATGATTTTGAGTCAACGTTATGCAGACGGATGTGTTTATGTTCGGCAACATTAAAAAAAAAAAAACATTTATGAAGCTGTGTCAAAAATACTCCAACATTCTACCTGTAAATATTTCAAAGCTTTGAAATGACACTTTCTTTGAAATCCTTCACTCAAATGCCTGCAAGGGCGGTTGGAATGATTGCTTTTGTTTTGCACGACAGTAGACGATTTTCATACTTGTCTAATTTCTGCTACAAAGGTTGGGGTAATTAATATCATTTGTTTTAAGTCAATAAACAAAGAGATTCATTCTTGTCTGATTTCTGATTTATCTGTTGGCTTGTTGGTTTGTGTTTTATTTTGTTTTGTTTTTGGTGTGGTTTTGGGGTCATTGGCTTTTGTTTGTTGGGGTGGGGGGGTGGGGGGGGGGTGGAGGGGGGATGCAAATTTGCTGGATTTTTTGTGGGCTTTGGGTTGGGTTTCGGGGTGGGGGGGGGGGGAGGGGGTACGGCTATTTTGTTTTTGTTTTTTCGGGTTTTTTTTGGTTTGCGTCTTTTGTTGGGCTTTTTTGCTTGTTTTGGGATGGCGTTTTCGGCGTTGTTTTGGTTTGTTTAGTTTGTGATTTTTTAATGAGATTCTTTATGCTTTAAATGTTTACTTTGACGATATGTTGCTCTCTTGTTCTGCACACTCATAAATTATTGTTAGCGCCAGTTCCGCTGCCGACTATGGGGCAGTGGTCAGCACGTTTAGTTTCTGGCTTGACGATGGTGGGTTTGAATCCCATCAGTCAAACAGGCTGGGGTTTTTTTCAGCCCCAGCCTCTCGCTATCCAGTGCAGGTGTGTTTTGTATGGGCTCATTGGGGAAGACTGAAACTACACAGTCGAGCTTCATCCAATAAATTGGATGCCAAACTGAACGTTGCTCAAATTCTTTGACCAACACTGCAGGTGTCTGTATCTCTTGGGCCTAGATAACACCGGGATAAACCTACAGCAAGATAGTAATAATAACAAAAAACCAACAAAAGCGTACAGTTCAGCCCTGTTAATAGTCTGAAAGCTGACACACTTTTATATCGTCATTCTTACATCATCTTCGAGGTTCACAACAGGTGAAATTTTACAATTTCAAATTCCAAATTCCAATACTTTATTTTCTGAAAAACAGAGAAATTCACGCGGGTTACGAGCCACACATAAAAACACTAAACATGCAAATATAATAATTATCACGAAAAATACCACAACATAATATTCAAACATCAGCTCGCATCCATCCACAATATAAATGTTGCGTATTTTATCATGACCATTTTACTCATCATTAAGGTATCCACATTCCGACCTTGGGGAAGAGGTCAAACACGACAACAGTTTCCATGAGGTTTTATTTTGAATTCTGTCATGTTCCTATCGACACAAAATGGTCTACACAATTCAACAGCAGAAGTCTTTTTTTTTATAATTATGTGCACAAGATGTTCTGCGCATGTTCGCACACGGGGCCTCGATTCCTATTTTAATGCCAAGGGCTTTCAGGGAAGTGAAGTCAGTACTGGTGTTTCCTTCGGGGGCGGGGGGGGGGGGGGGGGGGGGGGGGGGTATCACTCCCGTTTATTTATTTATTTATTTATTTCATTCTTTTATATCGAGGATAATGGAATAAGCACTCATGTGCTTTTTTACATCCAGTCCCCGTGTGTATGCAGTTTTGTAAATGTCATCTGTTCCCACCGGCACACGTTGGCCTACTCTTACGAAAAGCGGAACAGGATTTAACGTGTGCGCAAGATGTTCTGCGTGCGTTCACACACGGCACCTAGGTTTAAAGTCTCATCCGACGGACTTTTGGGGAGAGGTGGGTGACAGCACTGATGTTAACTCCAGGAGAAAAATCTCCTCGAACAGGAATCGAACCCGGGTCGTCAAATTGCCGAGGCGCAATGGTTCTGACCACTAGGCTATGCAGTCCTCCAGTCTTGCTGTTTGTACTTTTTTTTATTTTTTTGTATTTTGTACGACTTTATGTCACAGCGATTTCTCTGCGTGAAATTCGGGCTGCTCTCCCCGGGGGAGAGCGCGTCGCCACAAGTGCAGCGCCTACCTACTTTTTACCCATCCCCCGCCGACTACACAGGCTATAACATCGGGGCTGTCTCCAACGGGAGCATCGGCAGTGGCTCGAACCTGGGTCGTCAGAGCACGAACTCAACACTCTAACCACTAGGATACCCCGTACCTTTGTGACGGTATGATGACAATGTATCTGAAAAAAGAAATTATCACGAGTCTGGATTTAAAAAAAAAAAAAAAGTTGACACATGGACGGATGAAATGCATGCAGTTAACAACAACAACAACAAAAAAGAATTCTTTGAGTTTTAATTAGCTGTAGCTCTTTAAGCTTTGAAGCCTGTGCTATTTTAGTGTCTTTGATGCTGCATCGTTTCATTACTTCAAACCCGTGTTAATGAGATTGGGTGATGTTAGTTGTTACACATTTTGGATGCATATAGTATTCACCCCCCTCTCTCCCTCTCCCTCTCTCTCACACACACACACACACACACACACACACACACACACACACACACACACACACACACACGCACACACACATACACTAGCACGTGGGAAAGCACTCACACGCACATACTGGCGCGTGCACACACATACTGGTGCGTACACACACACACGCGCGCGCACACACACACACATACATACATACACACACGTACACACACGCACGCACACACACATACACACACACTCATACACACACAATAATATAAACAACTTACAGCCAGTATGCACTCTCCCGACCCCCTTCACCCCTACAACCCTCCTCCTCATCTCTGTCCTCCCTCCCTCCCTCTCCATCTCCCTCCCCTTCCGCACCCTCTTGTTCCAGTGTTTATAAAGAACACGCGCCCTGGAGAAGCACATTCATTCTTACACACACCTCCACAAACACCACCCACAACACACACTCGACTCACCAACCACAAATATCACACGATCTCTGTACAGACATTGCTGAAACCTTGGGTGCAGCAGTATTCTAACCCCTGAAAACTTGGTTGGCAAAAAAAATATAACATCGCGATAGTCAAGCAGGGACAGAAAGTTTCACCAAACTCTCTCTTGTCTCTCAGTCTCTGTATCTGTCTGTTCTGTTCTGTCTGCCTGCTGTCTGTCTGTCTGTCTGTCTGTCTGTCTGTCTGTCTGTCTGTCTGTCTGTCTCTCTCTCTCTCCTCTCTCTCTCTCTTCTCTCTCTCCTCTCCTCTCTCTCTCTCCTTTCCGGACTGAAAACATACACAAGAGAGCTTCATACAGCTCAGCACAGTTATGGCCGAGGTGGAGTTTTTACCAAGAGCACAACAAATACGAATATCTGCAGTTCGTCATTCCAGACTTGAACACTATACCTCGTGGAAGAATTGTGACTGGGAAATTCAAGGAACAAGCTGCCAGACATGGATTCGAAGTTGTGAATTGTAAGTATGATGGCTTGTGACGTAATGTACCTGTTGGTGTATTGTTATTTTGATGGAAGAGAGGATAATTGTGTTTGTTTGTGTGCTTTGGAGCATAGAAGGCTCTGTAATGAGGTTCGTTCAGAAAATTGCCGAGTACTGCTGTATTTAGTTGTCCCCGAAAAAAAAACAAATAGTTGTTGCTTGCATGTTACGTTTGTTGTTTTTTTTAGTTACATGTTCTTTTTTTTTTGGTCTCTGTCTCTTTTGTTTCGGTTTGTCTCTGTCTCTTCTCTCTGGACCTGTCTTTGTCTGTCTGTCTGTCTCTGTTGTCTGTCTGACTCTTCACATATTTACCTTGACTAGTTTTTCAACAGAAAAGTTCCCGTAAAACAAACTTGTTTATAGATAACATCAAATACAGAGTAAAAAAAAAAAAGCATTTGATTCAACAATAAAAACGTAACTCTGGTCAAATCACATGTTACCTTTGTTGTTTTATAGTTACATGTTCATTTTTTGGGGGGGTATCTGTCTCTTTTTGTGTTCTGTTTGTTCACTGTCTCGCTCGCTCTTTGGGCGTGTCTTTGTCTGTCTGTCTGTCTCTGTTTCTGGATTGAAAATAACTAGCAAGGTAAATATGTGGAATAAGAGACAGACATAGTGGTGACAGAGACAGACAGACAAAGACAGGTCCAGAGAGAGATAGAGAGAGAGAGAGAGAGAGAGAGAGAGAGAGAGAGAGAGAGAGAGAGAGAGAGAGAGAGAGAGAGAGAGAGACAGAGGCAAACAGAAACAAAAAAGAGACAGATCCCCCCAAAAAAGAACATGTGACTAAAAAAAACAACAAACGTAACATGCAGGCAACAACTGCAAACACCAAATCAGTCTAATCAAAGAAGGGTATTACAGACAGACGTTTCCAATGCACCAGGAGCATATCTGATGCAGTATAGCCAAAGTTTTGATGTGGAACCAAAGTGAAAGATTACAGACAGTGCACAGCTGGACAGACTTAAGACAAGGGGGTCGTGTCTGCTACCCCTGTATTGCTTTCCTTGTTGTTATCACAACACTGGCAATCGATATAATGAATGAAAAAGCCAATGATCTACTTACTTTTTGAATTTTATAATCTTTTATTAGCTTGTGATGTGATTTTGATATCAGACTGTTGTTGTTTTATTTTCTGCAAACACTGTTAAGTAATCACTTACAAAGAACTGATGCATCACTTCATGTTTACGTTTATTTAGACGAAACTGATAATATAGCATTTAGAAAGGTGAAAGAGAGAGAGGAGGGGAGAGAGAGAGAGAGAGAGGAGAGAGAGGAGGAGGAGAGAGAGAGAGAGGGGGGGGGGGGGGGCGGTATTCAAGCGTTTGAGAAAGATGGATTTGGGTGGATGGACTATGTCTATTGTGAAAGCCTCTATTCCTATTTTTAAAATGGTACCCAGTCTGTGTAAACTCTGCTATTAGATATATTTCGACGCTGGTTTTGATCATTACAAATGGAAGAAAACAAACACTTCCATATGACTTAGATGCTAGAAGCAAGGAAACCTGGATGTCAGAAATACGTGTTTTCCTATGGAGTATTGGAGTAAAGGTTTTGTTATCCATAGTTAAACCAGAAAGATGAGATCGTTTGTAAAGTTCATATGTTTTCAAAAGAGGCTTAATGAATACATATCGCAACAACGGTCTGTTTATATCCCCCAATCGTTCACCTGTTCATCTGTCGGCAGTCATCCTTTGATGGAAGTCTCTCACGATGCATAATCCTGTTCCGCTATTCGTAAGAGTAGGCCGTCGTGTACGGTGGAAACATAATATGACAATATTTACAAATTGCATTCACACGGGGACTAGATGTAAAAAAAAAAAGCATATGAGTGATTATTCTATTATCCTTGATATAAAAGAATAAATGAAAATGAATAAATAAATAAATAACAATTATCCTTTCAGCCTAAGAACCTAACATGAGTCAGGAAGTATTGCAGAGGAAGTCTTACATACTGACAGTTTTTGATTGAACATGGCGTTCTCTGATTGAAAACTTTAGTAAAAGATAATGGACAGCTCTTTCTAGGTATCCTAAGAGTTTGTTTTTTAAAATATGATTTACATAGTGACTGCATGACACTTACCGGCTGTACAACAGCTATCAAAAAGTACTTTATGATTTGAACATCCAGAAAAAAAGATAATAATTCACAGGAATTACACCCTTGTTTCAGATAGATTCCATTCTGTACAAGAAGAGCGTGATGAATAGGATTAAAGTATACTTATATCCCCCAATGTCAGCTAGGAATGTTTGAAATAAAAACAGAGACCTGGCTGTGAAATCCTCTCGGGGGAAAAAAGAGTTTTATAAAATGCAAAAAGTTAAAAGAAGTTAAAGGAAAACGGATCCAGATTTGAATCAGCCATAAATCAGCAGTACCAAGAACTTAGTCAAGTATAGCATAGCCACTGCTCATATAATTACCCCCCCCCCCCCCACACACACACACAATACACACAAACACACACACATACACTATCACACACATGCACACACACCACTAGAATAAAAAAAATTGTCCACAAAATTGTTTAGTATCACTATAAAAAAAAACTCTACTGAGGGAACATACCCCAATTTGTGTTTATCTTCATGAGTTTCTGTATAACAGGTTTAACAGCTAGTGTTATATATACTTTCTTCATGCTACTATAAGTTCGAACAGAAAAAACACCCACCAAATCTCTGGTGTCATTGCTCTATTTGCAGATATCTGTGTTTCATCACCTGTCTGGGAAACCTCCTCCGTCATCTTCCAAGCGCTGGGTAAGCACATTCCCAACGAGGACATGCGACCTTGCCTAGACACCTTGACCCCATGGCCTTGGGTGGGCAAGGAAGGTCGTCGCGTTGGCAACGTCCTCTGTGACCTTGTCACGCATGACGGCACGCCAAATCTGACCTCGCCACGTCAGCTGATGAAAGCTCAACTGGACACGCTTTGGGAACGGCATGGGCTGGTGTTCAAATCAGCTTTCGAGTACGAGTTCGACGTGTTCACGATGGACACTTTAGAGCCTTTAGGTGGCAGGATTCCCTCTTGTCGGGATGTGAGGATCTGGGGGGAGCATCAAGACCTGTTCTGTGACCTGACTGACATGCTGGAGGCCGTAGGGGTGGAGGTGTCCTCCCTGACGGCAGAAGGTAGCCCGGACAGTGGGAGATCACCACAGAGCCCCAGGAAGGCGTCCGTGGAGGGGACGTGGCTTTCTACGTGAAGAACGCGGTGAAGGGCTTCTTCCAGACGCGTGGATACCGCGCCACCTTCATGTCCAAGCCCAGATGGAGCACATGGCCACAGGGCTGCACCTGAACCATTCTCTGTGGACCAGGGTCAGTTTTTGTTTGTAGCTATACATGGAAGTGATGGGGAAACAAATACAGTTGCATGCAGGAAAAAAGGGGGGAGAGCGCCGGGGCCCGAATTTCACGCAGAGAAATCTGCTGTGACATAAAGTGGTACAGAATACAAAAAAATACAGAATACAAGTATAAGAGTTTCTTGTGGTATAGATATGTTGGGTTTGTTGTATTCTGTGCCCCCTCCCCCCTTCTCCACCTCCTCCCCCCCTTCCCCGCGGTACTCTTCAAAATGAAAAAAAAAGAACTAATCTCCCCCTTAGGGGATCTCGGGAGCCTGGCAGCCATCTAGCAATCTCCACCTTCGGGAAACTTGTGCAAGAAATTCCCTATTTTCTATCCCTCCGTGTGTTTCTTCCTTTTTTCCTTGTCTTCGTGTCAGCTTCTTCTCGCTTTTGTTCTGCCGTCTTGGTCCATTCCCATAGATCCCCTGGCTTTTTTCTCAGAAAGACTTAGAGGATAATGACTCTCTCCCACAGCAAAGTCTGAGGCACTGAACCTGACTTGTCGGGCGCTAAACGACAGTGTAACGCATTTTCGCTGATATGACGAATAACAATAATCAATGTCTGAGCTTTCGACGAAGAACAAGAGGAAAACATGAAAATCTTTTTTTTCTTTAATTGCAGAAAAATCTTATTTTCATCAAAGGTACTCAAAACAGATTTTCTTGGATGTGGGACTTTCTTTCTTTCTTTTCTTTCTTTCTTTCTTTCTTCTTTCTTTCTTTTTCTTTCTTTCTTTCTTTCTTTCTTTCATCTTCCTTCCTTCGTTCGTTCCTTCCTTCTTTTCATCTCATCATCATTATCATCATCGCCGCCTTTCAGCTTTATCATTATTATTACCCCCAATTGTCATCACCACCGCCACTTCTTCTTCTTCTTCTTCTTCACATCATCATCATATCTCATCATCATCATCATCATCATCATCATCATCATCATCATGCATCACATCACCACCATCACCACCACCACCACCATCATCACCATCACCATCATCATCATCACCACCACCACCACCACCATCATCATCACCATCACCACCACCACCACCATCATCATCATCATCATCATCATCATCATCATCATCATTCATCATCATCATCACTACACAGACATTGACATTGATGATCTTTGCTGAATGCCATTCCCCAGAAAGGAGACCAGTTGCAGAGTGTGATGTCGGACACAGCAGATCCAGACCTGCTGTCCAGCACTGCACGACACTTTCTGGCCGGAGTCCTGACTCACGGCCCCCGCCCTCACAGCCCTCTGTTGTCCCACCCTCAACTGCTACAGACGCCTCTTCCAATTCGGTTCCCCAGGAAAAATCAACTGGGGCGTCGACAACCGCACTGCCATGGTCCGTGTCCACAATGCCCACGACAACGTGTTCTTTGAGAGTCGCCTGCCATCCGGACCCTGCAACCCCTACCTGGCCATTGCCGGCACAGTGGCTGCTGGTCTGGATGGAATCAGCAGAAAGCTGACCTGTCCTGAGGCCATGGCAGACAAGGAGGAGCTGCCCAGGTCTTTGGGAGAGGCTTTGAAGGCTTTGGAGCAGGACGAGCAGCTTGGGGGCCTGCTTGGGGATCAGTTTGTGCAGTGCTATCTCAAGAGTAAGAGGGAGTACGAGCTTCCTTTGTTAGATACTAAAGTCCTGAACACAGAGGAGAAGCAAATGAGAGTTTGAGAGGTATATGTACATGAAGAATTTATAGCGAGGTGTTGAGGAATATTACATGAGAATTTATAGCTGAGGAGTTGAGAGGAATAGTATATGAAGAATTTATAAATGAGAAAGTTGAGAAGAATATATACATGAAGAATTTATAGCTGAAGAATTTGACAGGAATATGTACATGAAGAATTTATTAATGAGAAAGTTGAGAAGAATATGTACATGAAGAATTTATAGCTGAAGAGTTTGACAGGAATATGTACATGAAGAATTTATTAATGAGAAAGTTGAGAAGAATATGTACATGAAGAATTTATAGCTGAAGAGTTTGACAGGAATATGTACATGAAGAATTTATTAATGAGAAAGTTGAGAAGAATATGTACATGAAGAATTTATAGCTGAGGACTTTGAGAGGAATGTGTACATGAAGAATTTATAACTGAGAAATAAAGGATAATTTGTACATGAAGAATTTATAACTGAGAAATAAAGGATAATTTGTACATGAAGAATTTATAACTGAGAAATAAAGGATAATTTGTACATGAAGAATTTATAACTGAGAATAAGATAATTTGTACATGAAGAATTTATAACTGAGAAATAAAGGAAAATTTGTACATGAAGATTTATAACTGAGAAATAAGGATATTTGTGCATGAAGAATTTATAACTGAGAAAATTCGAGGAATATGTACATGAAGAATTATAACTGAAAAGAAGGGGAACTTATACATAAAAAACATAACTGAGAAACGTGAGAGGAGTTTGTACATGGAGAGTTTATGACTGAGGAATTTGAAAAGAATATGCCCATGAAAAATTTAATAGAAATGTGTACATAAAGAATTTGTTCTCCAGCCATACAACGAATATGTTTTAATTATATCACTATACTTCCGGATGATTTAAAAGTCCCTCTCATGAAATCTAGAGCGCTAGACTCAAATCACCAATCCCAAAATGCGGGTTCAGGGCATTGAAAAGAGAGAACGATAAAGTAGAAAACCAACATGAAGAAATCAGTCCACGGCTCTCTCTAAAGTCTCAAATACCACATTTTCTATAAAAAAAAGAAGAAAAAAAGCAGGAAAATGTTTATAAAAACATGTTATTATAAATAGCCCAGTGCCATAAAGTGTCCTGTATTGTTAAACAACCATTTCAGAAAAAGTGCTCTCGAACCTGATGAAGTCTATAAAACTCATATTGAGTTGCGTTTACCTTTACTGAGTAACCAGATGACTATGTGGGATCCGCCAGCTTCCCATGGGCTCATTACAGATACATTATCGTGCTCAAAAGCCGTGCTATCTTCTGCTTGCTCTCTTCTCTCGTATGCTTTACACAGTCATAATGTGTATGGGAAAAGTAACGGCATACAATCATGTCCTTTCCAGCTCCTCTCGTGGGGCCGTTCAATTTGGTTCACAGGGTTATCTCCCTCGGCCACACACTCTTCCTTAGGTTGCTCTTAAGCGTGTATCTTTGAATTGAAGGATGTGTTTACTAGTATTGTTGTTGTTGGAGAAAGCTTGTGAATTGTATCGACTGGCATTTATGAAATTCGGGCTGCTTTTTGGGGGTGGGAGTTGGGGTGGGGTGGGGGGATTTCGTTGCCATTAGAGAGCCCTACTTTGGAGAGGGGGGGGGGGGGGGGGGGTGCTCTTTTCTTGCTTTTGTTTTATGCGCTGATTACAATGAGATCTGCTTCAGAATATATCCAAAAGTATCACCATACCACTTTTGGGTTCTTTTAGCTCTGTTAGATGTGTGATATGTTTTGCTTGCTCTCTCTCTCTCTCATCACACACACACATACACACACGCACATACGCACGCACGCACGCACACGCTCACACGCACGCACACACACATACCAGATGAATAAAACCCTTAATTTCAAGGAATAGCGTGATACAAAAGGCTTACGAAAATAACAAGGTGGCATACATCAAGGCAAAGGTGTTCATTAACCTATGTGGTCGTAGGGGAGCAAGGTATCGGAGACCTCAGCTTCTGTAGGGGCCAGCATATTGAGGGCGGCGCCCATCTCCTCTGATTGCTGCTTTACCTTCCCTGACCCTAAAGAGGGAAAGATACCCATTTACAGCTGGGTGAACTGAATGACTGTACTAAAACCAGGGCGCGCATACGGTCACCATTTCATTTGGTAACCACGCTCGATGCTGCTTAACATTGGCTTGAGGAAAGCGAGTGCTCTGCTCCGACCACTGAGCAAAACAAAGAATAACAGTGTGCCTTGTCGACGTGGTCTCTGAAAAACAACAACAACCAAAACTCAGCCTGAATTTCATTTATACTACTCAATACAATACAATACAATACAATACAATACAATACACAAAATACTTTTTTGGACTAGCATAGCACCGCTTTCAGCACTGCAATTGATCTCAAACGAGCCAAGCTTTGGTGGAAAAAGAGAACAGATTTTTTTAGCAGGTAATGCATGAAGTTTTGTATATGTATTTTGTACCACTTTATGTCACAGCCTACGCCTCTGCGTGAAATTCGGGCTGCTCTCCCCGGGGAGAGCGCGTCGCCACAAGTGCAGCGCCTACCCATTTTTTTTCTTTTTCTGCATGCAACTGTATTTTGTTTGAAACCTACATAGTCGTCTGATTACTCGCTTCTTCTTCGTCGAACGCTCAGACAGCAAATACTGTATCATGTGAGCAAAAGTGCATTGCACTAGAAGAAAAAAAAGGGCAGGAGAATGGACCAAGAAGGCAGGAAATAGATAAGGAGGTGACAGAAAGAAAAAGGAAACACGGCAGAAACAAAGAGAAGGATAGAAACTAAGGAAGTTTTAGCTGATAATTTCCAGAAGGTGGGGATGCTATTTATACTGACAAGCTCCCAGCATCCTGACGGGGAAGGTCACTCATTAAAGCTGACCCTGCACCGAGTTCCTAATTTGATTTTTAATTTTATACCACTTTATGTCACATCAGATTTCTCTGCGTGAAATTCGGGCTGCACTCCCTGGAGAGAGCGCTTCGCCACAAGTGCAGCGCCTACCCTTTTTTTTTTCTTCTTTTTTCCCTATCAGAGTGGCTTTTTTCTATACAATTTTGCCAGGGACAACCCTCTTGTTGCCGTGGGTTCTTTTACGTGCGCTAAATAATGATGTGTAACACACGGGACCTCAGTTTATCGTCTCATCCGAAAGACTAGCACCCAGACCACCACTTATGATCTAATGGACGGGGAACAAGTTTTGGGCCCAAACAGGATTCGAACCACCGCACACTCTGGACTTTTCGCTTTCTGGACAGGCGCGTTACCTCTAGACCATAGACGGCGGATGGTAAGTAAACTTTTAGCTGTGAGAATAACTTCAAATAACTGATGATAATTATTCTGTCCTTTAATGACCAACAGGTTTTAGCACATCAGAAGGTTCCCTTGTTGGGCATTCCTATAAATTCAAGGTGTCCCATAATATGTGATTTATTTATTCTTTTATATCGCGGATAATGGAATAAGCAATCACATGCCTTTTTACATGCAGTCCCCGTGTGTATGCGGTTTTGTAAATATCTGTTCCCACTGGCACACGATGGCCTTCTCTTACGAAAAGCGGAACAGGATTTAACGTGTGCGCAAGATGTTCTGCGTGCGTTCGCACACGGGGCCTAGGTTTAAAGTCTCATCCCAAAGACTTTTGGGGGGGGTGGGGGGGGGGAGTGGAGTCAGCACTGATGTTAACTCCAGAGGAAAAATCCTCTCGACCGGGAATCGAACCCGGGTTGTCAAATTGCGAGCGCAATGTTCTAACCACTAGGCTATATCCCGCCCCTCATGTGAGGTCACTGGAGAGTGGGCATGTCAGACACTTAAGAGCTTCTCCAGGGGCAGTATATTGAGGGCGCGCGGTGCCGTCTTCTTCTCCAATCAATGTTTGTTTTTTTTACCTTCCCTGACCCTGAAGAGCAAAGGTACCCATACACAGCTGGCTAAACTGAGGGTCTGAACTGAAGCCAAGGCGCACGAACAGTGACCCAAGGGGACGGATAGCCTGTCGGGGTCAGAACATTGCGCTGGACAATTTGACGACCCGGGTTCGAATCCGGTCGAGGAAATTTTCTCCTGGAGTTAACATCATTGCTGACTCCACTCTCCCCAAAAGTCTTTCGGGTGAGACTTTAAACCGAGGCCCCGTGTGCTAACGCACACAGAACATCTTGCAGCACACGTTAAATCCTGTTCTGCTTTTCGTAGAGTAGGCCATCGTGTGGCGGTGGGAACAGATGATATTTACAAATATGCATACACACGGGGACTGGATGTAAAAAAAGCACAAGAGTGCTTATTCCATTATCCTCGATATAAAAAAAATAAATCAAAATCAAACCAAACCCAGCCAAGACGGTAACCATGAACAATGCTGTCTAACCTTAACTAGGGAAGAGGGAGTGCTCTGACCGCTGAGTAATCAGTCCCCGGCATTTATATAAAACACTGTTTTCAAACACAGATGCAACTGGCAGCACGAATTTCGTGTTCATCTCCACTTTCTTCCCTGGCCTATCTCCTGTCTAAGGTAGATGCACTAAAAACCTAGTGGCACGGGATGTGTGGATATATTTCGGCTACTTCAGTTGATCACATGACAAGATTTACCACACTGCATACAGACGGGGACTGGATGTAAACAAAAAAGCACATGAGTGCTTAGTCAATTATCCTCGATATAAAAGAATGAATGAATAAATAAATAAGAATAGATCACCTAGTAGATCAGGAGTCCACAAGTAAGCACCTGCTTCAACGACCGAAATTTCCCTCCTATCCACTAGACCTTGCGAGGTTGTTCGGATACGGGTCTTCTGTATGACATGATAAACTGAGGTTTCGTGTGCAGCATGAATTCAGGGCACGCTAAAACAAAAATAAGACAAAGCTACAAGAGACTTTTCCCGTGCAAAATTCTATAGGAAAAAATCCACTCTCATAGGGAAGCAAATCAAATACATAATTATGCATCATAAATTATTTTTAGAAGTGTGGCACTACTCTTGTGGTGAAGCTCACTGCTCAGGAATAGCATCCCGATTTTTACGAAAAAATAATATACCGTGAGTGAATGTAATACACAATATAATTCAATATCAAACAACAGTACAATACAATACGATAAAATACGATACAATACAATGTGATACAATACAATACGACACAGTACCATATAATGACATTACAATACTATATGATACAATACAATATGATACAATGCAATACGTCACAGTACCATACAATGACATTACAATACAATACGATACAATACAATATGATACAATGCAATACGACACAGTACCATACAATGACATTACAATACGATACAATACAATATTATACGATGCAATACGATACAATGACATTTTTCTAGGACAAAACAGCTTTTTCCAAAAATCAATTTATTACCACACAAACACAATTTATATAGTTATAAAACACAATTTATAAAACCCCCACTGAAAAGAGTTGGTATTTATATACTGTTTAACTTTACTTCTCCTTACAAATATTCATAGAAAAACAAACTAAATTGTACAAAACAATGTTAGTAATCAAGCTCTTGGATAAAGATAATATACGTACATTTTCCTTTTAAATTCCTCTGATACAAATTCTTCACATACATCATTCCCTTCAAAGTTCTCATGTGTTAATTCTACACGTAAATGTTCATCTCAAATTCTTCAGTTATAAATTCTTCATGTACACAATTATACCTCTCAAATTATATGGTACAAATACATACAACTCTCAACTCCATAAGGTGAAAATTGTTCATGTACATAATCACCTCCAATTCCTCAGTTATAAATTGTTTATGTACATAGACCTAACAAAGTCCTCAGTAGAAATTCTTCACGTATATATTCATATCAAGTTTCCTAATTATGAATTCTGCACGTACAAAAACCTCTCATATTTCTCAGTTATAACTACTTCCAGTGTATCTATCTGTCTGTCTGTCTGTCTGTCTGTCTGTCTGTCTGTCTGTCCGTCCGTCCGTCCGTCCGTCCGTCCGTCCGTCCGTCCGTCTATCTATCTATCTATCTATATCTATCTATCTATCTATCTATCTATCTATCTATCTATCTATCTGTTGTGTGTGTGTGTGTGTGTGTGTGTGTGTGTGTGTGTGTGTGTGTGTGTGTGTGTGTGTGTGTGTGTGTGTGTATCTTCCTCCTAAATCCCACCGTTATGAATTCTTCATGTACATAAACCTCTAAGATTCCTCAGTTGTAAATTCTTCATGTGCATATCCTTTTCAACTTTCTCAGTTATAAATTCTTCATGTATATATTCCTCTCAAACACCTCGGCTATAAATTCTTCATGTACATATACCTCTCAAACTCTATTTGCTTCTCCTCTGTGTTCAGGACTTTAGTATCTAACAAAGGAAGCTCGTACTCCCTCTTACTCTTGAGATAGCACTGCACAAACTGATCCCCAAGCAGGCCCCCAAGCTGCTCGTCCTGCTCCAAAGCCTTCAAAGCCTCTCCCAAAGACCTGGGCAGCTCCTCCTTGTCTGCCATGGCCTCGGGACAGGTCAACTTTCTGCTGATTCCATCCAGACCAGCAGCCACTGTGCCGGCAATGGCCAGGTAGGGGTTGCAGGGTCCGGATGGCAGGCGACTCTCAAAGAACACGTTGTCGTGGGCATTGTGGACACGGACCATGGCAGTGCGGTTGTCGACGCCCCAGTTGATTTTTCCTGGGTAACCGAATTGGAAGAGACGTCTGTAGCAGTTGAGGGTGGGACAACAGAGGGCTGTGAGGGCGGGGGCGTGAGTCAGGACTCCGGCCAGAAAGTGTCGTGCAGTGCTGGACAGCAGGTCTGGATCTGCTGTGTCCGACATCACACTCTGCAACTGGTCTCCTTTCTGGGGAATGGCATTCAGCAAAGATCAATGTCAATGTCTGTGTGATGATGATGACAATGATGGTGATGATGATGATGACGACGACGACGATGATAGTGGTAAAGATGATGACGATCCGACGACGATGGTGATGATGTTTATGATGCTGATGACTATTATCATAGTGATAGTTACACAGGTGACAACAGGAGAAAGCGAAGAAGAGGAAGAAGAAGAGAGAAGAAGAAGAAGAAGAAGAAGAAGAAGAAGAAGAAGAAGAAGAAGAAGAATAAAAAGAAGAAGAAGAAGAAGAAGAAGAAGAAGAAGAAGAAGAAGAAGAAGAAGAAGAAGAAGAACAACAACAACAACAACAACAACAACAACAACTGCTCAACAACAACACAGATAACAACATGAAAAACAAAACCAAAAATGGAAAAGATCGTGGTGCTATAATACCTGCAGAAGTTTAAATCATGTATGTCAATGATTCCGTTAATCATGTCAGCATTTTGGGTTACAGGAACACAAAAATGTCAAGTATGGAACATGTATAAGGTAACCATTGGGGATTGAGACCTCAGCTTCTCTGGGGGACAGCATATTGAGAGTGGCGCCCATTTCTTTTCCCTCAATGCTTTGCATTCCCTGTCCCTAAGAGGGCAGGTACCCGTTTACAGCTGAGTGAACTTGGGGAATGTATTGAAGCTAAGGTGCACAAAATGATCCCCCTCTACTGGGTAATCAGCTTAATGCTGCCTAGCCTGGGCAAAGTGAGTGCTTTGACCACTTTAAACCATATCAACTCCAGATGGCATAATGGAATTTTAAATTCAGGACAGTCTGTGTGTGTAGCTGCTACCACAATGGGATTCCCCTCCAAAAAAAGTGAGTTAGCATGTTCGTCCTTGATGGGAAGGCAGAATACAACCCATTAACAATCACGCAACATTAAATTTGTACACTTCCACGAATACCTAGAATACCTACGAAAAACTTACCTTGGTCCACAAAGAGTGATTCAGATGCAATCCTGTGGCTGGGTACTTCAACTCGGGCTTGGACATGAAGGTGGCACGGTATCCCCGCGTCTGGAAGAAGCCCTTCACCGCGTTCTTCACATAGAAAGCCACGTCCCCTCCACGGACGCCTTCCTGGGGCTCTGTGGTGATCTCCCACTGTCCTGGTCTGAATTCTTGCATGAAGGAGGACACCTCCACCCCCATGATCTCCAAAATGTCAGTCAGGTCGCAGAACAGGTTTTGATGGTGCCCCCACACCCTGACATCCCAAGCTGAGGGACTTTTCCCACCTAAAGGCTCTAAAGTGTCCATCATGAACACGTCAAACTCATACTCGAAAGCTGACTTGAACACCAGCTTATGCCGTTCCCAAAGTGTGTCCAGTTGAACTTTCATCAGTTGACGTGGCGAGGTCAGATTTGGCGTACCATCATGCGCAACCAGGTCACAAAGAACGTTGCCAACACAACGGCCTCTATGAAAAACCCAAGGCCATGGGGTCAAGGTGTCAAGGCAAGGTCGCATGTCCTCATTGGGAATGTGCTTGCCCAGCACCTCAAAGATGGAGAAGGGGATTTCAAAGTTGGGCCCGGGAACACAGATAGCTGCAAAAGCTCGACACCATTGTTTTGAACACACCTAGCTGCCAGAGTCAGACCACTGCATCCATACTATCTTAACACATTAACTGTATGCGTTTATAATATCTAGTTTGAAAATAGATCCTTCTTTCCTCAACCATTTAATGCTGTTCAAGTAATACCACTCTTTAAATTTGGATACCCAAATAGTTCCTCAAATTATAGACCTATCTTTATCCCGCTCATGTTGTCTACGCCCATCAAAACACTTTACATGCAATCTTTAACCTCAATTCATTACCTATGATTTGTTTAACCAAAAGTCGGAGTTGATTTCGGAGGGAGCACTCCTGTCATACTCTGCTCACAAGTATCAGAGAACAGTGGCATGGAAACAATAATCACAACATATTATGGGCAATTATAATAGATTTAGGAGGCATTTGACACTATTGATTATGTTCTTCTACTAAAAAAAACCCCAACAACACAGATATGTATGGCCTGTGTTCTAAATCACTTGAACATGCATCTCCTTTCTTAGTAACAGGCAAGCAGTATGTCAAGATTTTGTTACCTCGCCCTTTATGCTGATTAATTATGGAGCTCCCCAGGGATCGATTTTAAGTCCTATTTTATTTTCAGTGTATGTAAACGCTCTTCCATAAGAAGTATAAACCTCATGTGAACTATATTTTGATGATACCATAATCCATGATAAAAGAATACTAGCCAACAAAATTACAAGATATATTGATGAACTTACCAAATGATTTCAACTTAATCATAATTACGGCTCTCCATCAAACTTATGATACTTACAACATGCCAAAGCAACAAAACAGTAACTTAAAGCACTTAATCTTAAAATCTATAACAAACACTTGGAGACGTGATTTCTCATAAATTGCTTAGTATATTTATTTATTTATTTATTTATTTATCTATTTATTCTTTTATATCGAGGATAACAGAATAAGCAATCATGTGCTTTTTTTCATCCGGTCCCCGTGTGTATGCAGTTTTGTAAATATTGTCATCTGTTCCCACCGGCACACGATGGTCTACTCTTACGAAAAGCGGAACAGGATTTAACGTGTGCGCAAGATGTTCTGCGTGCGTTCGCACACGGGGCCTCGGTTTAAAGTCTCATCCGAAGGACTTTTGGGGAGAGTGGAGTCAGCACTGATGTTAACTCCAGGAAGAAAATTTCCTCGACCGGACTCGAACATTGGTAGCTATTTATCTTCATCAACTGATTGTTTTTAGACTTTCAAAAAACTCGTCCCACAAAGTCTCTCAGCTCAACAGACAAAACCATTAATTTGCTGAAGCAACAACCCCACAAATGATTTGTTCATGCCTTTAAACAGCCTGGCATAGATTATGCCTACACGTGCTGGGGTTTGGATAGCAAAAATGATAGTAGAAAGTGCTCATTACTTCTTCATTGTTCCTTCTACACTGGACATGTTCTTGTTTGTGTGTTTTCTTGGTTTTGTTGTTGTTGTTGCTTTTGTTTTTTTTGGGGGGCGGGGGGAGGGGGGGGGGTTGGATTTCTTTTGGGTAGGGGGGCGGGGTTGCATATGTGACTTGTCAACTTTGCTTTCTGGAGAGAAGACATTTTTTGTGAAGAAAAATGCAGAGAGATAGTGGAAGGTGATGAGCACTGGAGAGAGTGAAAGACACAGGAAAGGGGGGGTTAGTGGGAATAGAACAGACCTACGTGATAAGGGTACTTTACACCTCTTTCTTTCCCTTGTTCGTCTTGACTGGGAAACCATTATTGAAGCAATTACCAGGTAAAAATATAATATTCACGTCTCTCTTTGATCACTGCAGGAAAAGATTTTGAAATAAAGGTCGAGTGAGAAACAGGAAAGAGAGAGGAGGGCAAATAATATACTCTTTCCTATTCCTGCTTAGGATCATTTACAACTTTATTGGAAATCATTTTTGACACCATTGTTTGAAAGTATGTTTCTATGGTTATTTGATTGTCAGCAAAATGTGCCTGCTGTATGCTCATGCACATACGTGCATGCGCACAAACTTGTTTGTATGAGTGTGTGGACATGTTTTGTGTCTGTGAATGTGTGTTTGCATAATTTTAATATGTGTGTTTCTGTGTGTGTGTGTGTGTGTGTGTGTGTGTGTGTGTGTGTGTGTGTGTGTGTGTGTGTGTGTGCCTGCCTGCCTGTCTGCCTGCCTGCCTGCCTGCCTGCCTGAGAAAGAGACTGAGAAAGAATGCAATAGGGATGGAGGAGGGGATTTTTAGGCAGAGGGAAGTTTGAGGGGAGGGAGGGGGGCTGAAAGGGAGTGGGCAGAAATGTGCAAGTTGATGTTTTTCTCTCTATTTTGCTCTGGTGGATCTATATTCTTATGCTCTCCACTGAAATAGAATATGTGAACTTTTGTTTGAAATGTTATGGATGTTTGCTTGTAAAGACCCTTTTCTTCTTGTTCCAACGCTCATACAACTATTGTTGTCTTTCATAATTATTAGCAAAGATGTGTCACACTGACGTTAAGCACCTGACAAGTCAGGCTCAGCGCATCCGACTCCGGCATAAGAGAGAATTGTTATCTTTTAAGTCTTTCTAGAAAAAAGGCAGGAGAATGGAACGAGAAAACAGAAAGTAGACAAGAAGAAGGTGACAGGAATAAAAGGAACAAGGCAGAAACAAAAAGAGTGACAGAAAAATTAAGAAATTTCCAGCACATAATTTCCAGAATAATTATGGGGATGGCATTTATACTGACAGGTCCCCCAAGGCATTCCTAGGAAGCAAGAACATTCTTTTGAGAGTACTCTTTTTGTCTTTCTTCATTCTGTTCATGTTTACACTGGTGTCCCTTATAGGGGCTATGTGCGTGCACCCTCGTTTATGTTTACGTGTTTTCTCACTTTTTGTTTGATTTTTTTCCCCAAGGAGAATTACACAAGGAAGAAAATTTAAGGAGAAAGTTTAATGAGGGATTCTATGGAACGTGGAAGGAATAATATATGTGCCATTTTTTTATATTATATATAGTGCACTCACACACACACACACACACACACACACACACACACACACACACACACACACATATATATATACATATATATATATATATATATATATATATATATATATATATACATACATACATACATACATACATACATACATATACATATATACATATATTGCATATATTTGCATATACGGGATGAGATAGCTCAGTGGTCAGAGCACTGGCTTTCCCCAAACCAGGTTAATTCCTCCAGCTGTGAATGGGTACCTGTCCTCTTTAGGGTCAGGGAGGGTAAAGCAGTGAGGGAGAGGAGATGGGCACCGCCCTCAATATGCTGGCCCCTAGAGAAGCCGAGGTCTCTGACGCCCCGCTCCCCTAGGACCACACAGGTTATGGGACACCGTTACCTTTTTCTATTTGCATAATTTAAATATATTCAATTGCTTGTGTCAAATTGATATTTACTAGCGAGTTGTTTGTCATTGGGGGTATGAGGTGGAGGGAGAAGAGAGCATGGTACCAAATAGCTTTGTGCCCATCCAATTACCTGTCATAAAAATATTTGTAATTGCATTTCTCTCTCTCTCTCTCTCTCTCTCTCTCTCTCTCTCTCTCTTCTCTCTCCTCTCTCTCTCTCTCTCTCTGGTGTGTGTGGATGGGGACTAAATGTAGAGAATCACATTAGTGCTTATTCAGTATTCTCGAAATAGAATTTGATTTGATTTGAGTTGATTTGATCTCCATCCCTCTCGCACACACGCGCACACACGCACACGCACACATGCGCGCGCGCGCGCACACACACACACACACACACACACACACACACACACACACACACACACACACACACACACAAAGACAGGTACAGACAGACAGAGACAAAGAAGAATTGACCTTATAAGCACAACTGAAAAAGTAGCACAACTGAATTTATCAAAGAAGCAACTAAGCACAGAGCTCTGCAAATATTCAGACCCAACATAATTACAGAATCTTAACACTCCTGACACAACAATATAATTTCATCCAGCTAAGAATTTTTTAAAATACCAAAAGAAATATACAACAAATAACCATACTCACAATTACCAATTTCGAATCCATGTCTAGCAACTTGTTCTTTGAATTTCCCCCACACAATCTTTCCACGAGGTATAGTATTCATATCTGGAATAACGAACTGCAGATATTCGTATTTGTGATGCTCTTGGAAAAAATCAAACTTGGCCATAGCTGTGAAGTTCTCTGCTGTGCGATTGTTAGGAGAAATAGAATTGAAGCCAGGAAGAGAGAGTGTGTCCATAATGTCTTTGTCTTGGATTGTATCGATTTTGAAATCTGACAATGCTGGTTTTCAAAAGTTAAGAAATTGAAAAAAAACACTGTTTCTCCTTTGTCTGGCCTGTTGACATTTTTGTTTGTTATCTTTTTTTTACAGGGAAAGCGGATGGAGTTGCTTTTTGTAATAATTGTGAGTACAGCTCTCTAATGTGTTCGCCTTTTATGAACACTGAAAGTGGGGAAGGGGTGGGGGGCAGACGAATGGGAGAAGAAGGATGGGGGGAAGAGGTAGGAAGGGGGAGGTGTAGGGGTGCCAGCAGACCAAGCATGCTGTTTATGAGTGTGTATAAAGGTGTGTGTGTGTGTGTGTGTGTGTGTGTGTGTGTGTGTGTGTGTGTGTGTGTGTGTGTGTGTTTATTTACTTATTTCTTTATTCTTTTATATCGAGGATAACGGGATAAGCACTTTTGTGCTTTTTTACATTCAGTCCCCGTGGGTATGCAGTTTTTGTAAATGTCATCTTTTCCCACCGGCACACGATGGCCTACTCTTACGAAAAAGTGGAACAGGATTTAACGTGTGCTCAAGATGTTCAGCGTGCATTCACACACGGGCCTCGGTTTATAGTCTTATCCGAAGGACTTTGGGGGAGAGTGGAGCAGCACTGATGTTAACTCCAGGAGAAAAATCTCCTCGAACAGGAATCGAACTCAGGTTGTCAAATTGCGAGCTCAATGTTCTGACCACTAGGCTATCCCCTCCCATGTGTGTGTGTGTGTGTGTGTGTGTGGTGTGTGTGTGTGTGTGTTGTGTGTGTGTGTTTATTTTTTATTATTTATTTATTCTTTTATATCGAGGATAACAGAATAAGCAATCATGTGCTTTTTTCATCGGTCCGTGTGTTTGCAGTTTTGTAAATATTGTCATCTGTTCCCACGCACACGATGGCTACTCTTACGAAAAGCGGAACAGGATTTAACGTGTGCGCAGATGTTCTGCGTGCGTTCGCACACGGGGCCTCGGTTTAAAGTCCATCCGAAGGACTTTGGGAGAGTGGAGTCAACACCTGTGTGTGTGTGTGTGTGTGTGTGTGTGTGTGGTGTGTGTGTGTGTGTGTGTTATAGAGAGGGTGGGGTGAGAGACAGACAGACAGAGACAGACAGACAGACAGACAACAGACCATATGGAGAGAGAATGTCAGCGTGTGTGTTAAAGAAGAAAGAAGAAGAAGAAGAAGAAGAAGAAGAAGAAGAAGAAGAAGAAGAAGAAGAATATAATGAGGGGGAGGAAGAAGAAGGAGGAGGAGGGGAGGAGGAGGAGAACAAGAGCAAGAAGAAAAACTAAGAAGGAAAAGACAATTATGATAGTGATGATGATGATGATGATGATGATGATGATGATGATGATGATGATGATGACGTCGATGATAATAATAATAATAATAATAATAATAATAATAATAATAATAAAAAAAAAATAATAATGATGATAATAATGATAATAATAATAATGAGGAAGAAGGGGGAGAAGGCGGATCCCGGTGTAAAAAATATCATAACAAATTCAAACGCCCATGTATACCAATGTTCACACTAAGAGACTACGGGTACGTAAGTACCCGTTCAGATTACGGTGCACTACATGTTCTAAAGTAGGAAACATGTACTCCTATGAGATTAGATTAGTTAAAAAGTTAAAGTCTGTCCCGAGCCATAAGGCCCATCAGGCCGGTGCTTATCCCGGTTTCTGTGGCGTTAAGCGACTGAGAGTCATAGACTCCCCCCTGGATAGGACGCCAGTCTATCGCAGGGTTAACCCCCAACACAAGGTTGGTACCCTTTTTACACCTGGGGTAAGAAAATATAACCAAACCAGTTACCTTTTCAACAAAACCCATACGTAAGGGCTAACCACCCTTTCAGATTACGGTGTACAAGCTCAAATAGGACACAGCTGCGCTAGAGATTAGATAAGTGAGGTCAAATGCACAGACATAACAGTGTCCTTGAATCGGTCCACACCACCAAATTGGCTCTGGTTTCCTGTTAACCCCATTGCTGGTTGAGTTCACAGATACAATACGTTATATTATTCAGATAAGTCCACTGTAGCCCCTATGCGAAAGGTTATTTATTTTATTTTTGCTATTTTATTCTTTAATATCGAGGATAATGGAATAAGCACTCATGTGCTTTTTTCATCCAGTCCCCGTGTGTAATTAAGTGTGCAAGATGTTCTGTTCGTTAGGATTGTGTACCAGTCAGGAGAGATAACACGAATATAATGAGTATCCTTAATCATAGAGTATCCCTTAATCATAGAGTATCCCTTAATCATAGAGTATCCCTTAATCGTAGAGTATCCATTAGTCATAGAGTATCCATTAGTCGTAGAGTATCCCTTAGTCATAGAGTACCCTTTCCTTTCCCCCTGTCAGGTGGGCCTTACTGTTACGTGGTCATACAAAGAGGAAGTCACGCAGACACCTCAGCTGGACTTTAGTCTTGGCTCTTAGTCTGGAGAGATTTCTGTCTGACCTGTTTCGAAGGTAAGATACCTTCAGCTGCAGGACCAAATGGTGTTTCAGCATCACAGCAAAGAAAATTCCAAACAGTCGTTATCATTATCGTCATTTATTATTATTATTATTATTATTATTATTATTATTATTATTATTATTATTACTATTATCATTACTATCATTCATCATCATCGTTGTTGTTGTACTTGTTATCATCATCGTCATAATCATCATCACCATCATTTTCATCATCATCATTATCACCAGCATAGTCATCATCACCAGCATGTCATGCATTCACATCATTCGTGATTGTGTGTTATTATGCAAAAATTCATTGAGGTGTCACAAGCAAAAATGGCTGCACAAACAGGCCATTCACAACACATTTCTCACAAACAGACAATGCAGTTAGCATGAATATCATGTCTATGTTTTTCTCTTTCCATAACATCTCTAAAGAAGAAATAAATGAACCAAGCCCAAACCACTCTGGCTGTGTTGGTATAGCAGTGCTTATTAATTCATCATATGCGATAACACTTAGACAACATCTTATCATTATAGAGAAATTTGTTACCCATCTGATTTTGCTTCTGCATAGTGAACAACTCCGTAACATACAAGCACAATAAACATTAACAACTGTGTAACACACAAGCACCATAAACATTAACAGCTCTGTAACACTCAGGCACGATCAACATTAACAACTCTAACACACAAGCACGGTAAACATTAACAGCTCTGTAACACACAAACGCAATAAGCATTCACAACTCCTTAAAATTCAAGCACAAGAAATACTAACACTTTCAAAACAGACAAGCACAATGAACGTTAACAACTCTGTAACATAGTTACAAGCACAAATTAACATTAAAATTCCATAGCATTCAAGCACAATACACATCAACAACTCTGTATCATACAAGCACACTGAAAATTCAATAACATTCAAGCGCAACACATATTAACAACTCCGTAGCATACAAGCGAAATAAACACTAACCACTAGCCACTCTTTAACACAGGCAAAGGTAAAGGTGTCCCATAACCTAGGCCATCGTAGGGAAGCGAGGCGTCAGAGACCTCAGCTTCTCTAGGGGCCACCATGTTGAGGGTGGCGCACATCCCTCCTGACCCTAAAGAGGGCAGGTGCGCATTTGTAGCTGGGTGAACTGGGGGACTGTGCTGAAGGCAAGGTGCGCAAACGGTCACCCAACCAACTGTTCACCACGATCGAGGCTGCTTAACTTGAATGGGGGAAAGCAAGCGCTCTGACCACTGAGCTACCCCGACCCACTCTTTAACATGCAAGCAAAATAAATATTTACAGCATTTTAACATGCAAGTAGAATTTACAGGGGGCTCAAGCCCCAATTACACACTGTTTCAATTTGTTTCTGTTTATATTCTTGACAGTAAAAGGACAGTAACTAACATAAAAACAGTCATTGGGATCAAGCTCCTAGTTATAAATTCTTCATCTAGATATTCCCCTAAATTCCTTAGTTATAAAATTTTCATGTACACATTCCTCTCAAAGTCCTCAGCTATAAACTCTTCATTTAGATATTCTTCTCAATCTTCTCATTAATAAATTCTTCATGTGCACATTCCTCTTAAATTCTTCAGCTATAAATCTTCATATACATATTCTTCTCAACTTTCTCATTTATAAATTCTTTATGTACATATTCTTCTCAACTTTCTCATTTATAAATTCTTCATGTACATATTCCTGTCAAACTCCTCAGCTATAAATTCTTCATGTACATATTCCTCTCAAATTCCATTTGCTTCTCCTCTGTGTTCAGGACTTTAGTATCTAACAAAGGAAGCTCGTACTCCCTCTTACTCTTGAGATAGCACTGCACAAACTGATCCCCAAGCAGGCCCCTAAGCTGCTCGTCCTGCTCCAAAGCCTTCAAAGCCTCTCCCAAAGACCTGGGCAGCTCCTCCTTGTTGCCATGGCCTCAGGACAGGTCAGCTTTCTGCTGATTCCATCCAGACCAGCAGCCACTGTGCCGGCAATGGCCAGGTAGGGGTTGCAGGGTCCGGATGGCAGGCGACTCTCAAAGAACACGTTGTCGTGGGCATTGTGGACACGGACCATGGCAGTGCGGTTGTCGACGCCCCAGTTGATTTTTCCTGGGGAACCGAAATGGAAGAGGCGTCTGTAGCAGTTGAGGGTGGGACAGCAGAGGGCTGTGAGGGTGGGGGCGTGAGTCAGGACTCCGGCCAGAAAGTGTCGTGCAGTGCTGGACAGCAGGTCTGGATCTGCTGTGTCCGACATCACACTCTCCAACTGGTCTCCTTTCTGGGGAATGGCATTCAGCATAGGTCATCATTGTCAATGTCTGTGTCATTTTGATGATAAAGATGATAGTGATGAGAATGAAGATTTTTTTGATCATCATAGTTTTGTTTGTTGTTAGTGGTGGGGGTGATGTTTGTGGTGGGGGGGGAGGCTGTCTATGCATCGCCTACTAACTCCAGAGAGCTATTTGTGTTGGAATTGGAATATGTCTTTTTTAGGTATATTTTCGTTATGGCTGTTAAATAATGTTTTGCTGATTAAGGTAGTTCCAACTGAGGTATTAACATACTGATTTTTGGCTCGAGGTTTGTATTTGTCACACAAGCAAAATCTTGTTGATCATGATCTTAAATAGGGTGAAACAAAAAGCAGAGTTTAAACTATCAGACTTTCAGAAAGGCTACGGAACAAACAGAGATACAATAGACACTGTATTTGTGCTGAACAACACCATTGAAGAGGTGAACACTACGAATTATGAACTTTTTAGAACTGCCATAGACTACTGCAAAGCCTTTCACACTGTGACTCACCGCATCATTTTGATACAATGTGTAAAAGAGGCTTTTCAAAACACAATATCTCCCAAATTTTCTCAGTTTATGAATGCCAGACGGGCACTTTCAGATGGGGCAACCAATATGAAATTTTCAACATCTCGAAAGGAGTTAGACAAGGATATATCCCTCTCACCTGGCCTTTTCAATATGTTCATAGAGCAAGTCATAAGAGAGTATTTTGCTAAAGACATAAAGATAGGTGGTAGAAACAGAACAAATCTGGCTACTCTGATAATACAGAGCAACTAGCTTCTAAGATTAACAACATAAAGAGTTTTCATAGACAATATGTAACAGGAAGAAGAGCTGGTCTCAAGCTCAATGCCAAAAAGACAAAAGTGCTGCATGTTGCCAGAACCAGCTGTCAAAAGGAACATGAAATAAAGACTGACAAAACTCCTATAGAAAATGTCATAGACTTTAAATATCTTGGTTCAGTCAAAAAAAAAAGAGGGATTGTGTATCAAGGACATACAGACAAGGATAGGCATGGCTGAAAGTAGAATGAGCCAGCTAGATCACATCTGGAAAGATCACGTCAATCCTTATCTGTTAGGATGTGTTGGCTGAGACCATTGGGCAGATGTACTGCAGGAGAAAACTAGGCACTATGAATCCATCAAATAAAAATCAGAGGAGAAGAAGAAGAAACACAGAGTTGAGATACTGCCTGGGTTGTACTTGTATTTCTATACCACTTTAAGTCGCGGCAGATTTCTCTACCTCAAATTCAACGTGCTCATCCCGAGGATAGCACGTTGTCTCAAGAGCAGCGCAACTCATTGACAGTCTTGTGTTCCTGTCTGCGTGTGTATTATTTGTTTCCCTACCAAAGTGGCTTTTTTTCTACAGACTTTTGCTAAGGACAACTCTCCTATGGCTTGGGGACTTTCATTATGTGTGCTTAATGCGTGTTGCACACAAGACCTTGGTTTATCAACTCATTCGAAAGACCAGCATACAGACCACCACTCATGGTCTTGTGGATGAGGGGAAAGTTCCGAGCACAATCGAGGATCGAACCAGGACCCGAATTGAACCCATACTTTTCGCTTTCTAGGCAGGTATGCTACCACTAGACCACCAATTCACATACAGAAGCCCACTCTTATGATATTAATGTCTGAGAAGGAAAGTGGTCAAACAGTTTGTTAAGACGTTCACCTGCCTAACAAGTAAACCGTGAGGTTCTGGGTTCGATTCCCAACCTTACCTTTTATCCCAGTTTGACGGGAAAATTAAACTAAATGTTGAATCTTTCAAAGGAGACTAAACCAGTCGAGCCTATGTGCTTTTGGACTTGTGCATGTCTAAAGAACCCACGACAATTAAAAATCCAAAAGAGCAGGGGGGTATCTTCTGACTATCCTCGCGAAATTGGTAGGTTCAGTTCTGGTCTGTATCGCTGAAGTGAGGATGCAGCTACCTAAGTAGTGGGAATAAAAATGGTCGGATATGCAAAACTCCCACCTTTGGTAAACTTCAAAGCTCTAGCTGGTGAACGAAAAATATATTACTCAGTGATGAGTATGATGATGATGATGATGATGATGTTGATGATGATGATGATGATGATGCAGCTGCTGCTGATGACGATGATGACGACGATGGCAATGCTGCTGCTGCTGCTGCTGCTTGCTGCTGCTGCTGCTGCTGCTACTACTACTACTACTACTTATATTATATTATTATATATTATATATTATTATTATTATTATTATATTTATTATTATTATTATTATTATTATTATTATTATTATTTTAATTATCATTATTATATTATTATATCATTATAATATAGTTTGATAAAATAGTATTTATTACTTTTTACTTTTTTATTATTGATTATTATTATTATTATTATTAAAGAGCACTTGCTTTCCCCTAGCCAAGAGTGGTTACCAATTGGATTGGTGACCCATTTGCGCATCTTGGCCTCAGTACAGTCCCCCAGTTCACCCAGCTGTAAATGGGTACCTACCCTCTTTATGGTTAGGGAAGGTAAAGCACCGAGGGAGAGATGGGCGCCACCCTCAATATGCTGGCCCCTTGAGAAGCTGAAGTCTCTGATGCCTCGCTCCCCTACGACCACATAGGTTATGGGGCATCTTTACCTTTTTATAGTAATGATAAACGTAATGATAATAATAATGACAGTAATAATATCCATATATCAACATGGTCCAGGACGAAAGCTATATCAGGCATTGATCTAAGCGAAGTGCCAAGGCCTACATCAATATGCTTTGAAATGATTTGACAAGTTACACGCAGATTGTCCTCCGCCATGACAGCTTCTAGTGTGACAATCTGTATCCTCCATTCAAAGAGGAAAAGATCCCCTGAAGACACATTAAGGCTGCCTATACTGTGAGGTACGTGTAAAGAACCCATACACGCAAACTCCTCATACAATGTGTAATAACAGTCTCACAGGGATTTCCCGCTGGGGAGAGTGAAACTGGTTGTATATAGTGGATGACCCCCAAGTTGCACAACAACAACAACAACAACAGCAACACCATCATCATCATCATCATCATCAACAAGGATAACAACGTCATCATTGTCACTCATCATCATCATCATCATCATCAAAATGATACAAACAAAAACTGACCCTGGTCCACAGAGAATGGTTCAGGTGCAGCCCTGTGGACATGTGCTCTATCTGAGGCTTGGACATGAAGGTGGCGCGGTATCCACGCGTCTGGAAGAAGCCCTTCACCGCGTTCTTCACGTAGAAAGCCACGTCCCCTCCACGGACGCCTTCCTGGGGCTCTGTGGTGATCTCCCACTGTCCTGGTCTGAATTCTGGCATGAGGGAGGACACTTCTACCCCCATGGCCTCCAACATGTCAGTCAGGTCGCAGAACAGGTCTTGATGCTCCCCCCAGACTCTGACATCCCAACAGGGTATAGTCGTGCCACCTAAAGGCTCTAAAGTGTCCATCGTGAACACGTTGAACTCGTATTCGAAAGCTGACTTGAACACCAGCTCATGCCGTTCCCAAAGCGTGTCTAGTTGAGCTTTCATCAGCTGACGTGGCGAGGTCAGATTTGGCGTGCCATCATGCGCGACAAGGTCACAGAGGACGTTGCCAACGCGACGACCTTCCTTGCCCACCCAAGGCCATGGGGTCAAGGTGTCAAGACAAGGTCGCATGTCCTCGTTGGGACAGTGTTTGCCCAGCACATCGGAGACGGAGAAGGGGGTTTCAAAGTTGGGCCCGAAACAACATATAGCTGCAAGAACAAACTGAACAATGTTTATTTGGAACACAGACAGCTGTAAAGGCACAGTGGCATTGTTTCCAACAAATAACTGCAACAGCACAATGGCATTGTGTTTAACAAATAACTTAGTTTTTAACAAATAACAGCAACAGCACAATGGCATTGTTTTTAACAAATAACTGCCACAGTACAGTGGCATTGTTTCCAACAAATAACTGCAACAACACAATTGTGTTGTTTCCAACAAATAACTGCAACAGCATTGTTTTTAACAAATAACTTTGTTTCCAACAAATAACTGCAACAGCGCAATGACATTGTTTTTAACAAATAACTTTGTTTCCAACAAATAACTGCAACAGCACAATGGCATTGTTTTTAACAAATAACTTTGTTTTCAACAAATAACTTAAACAGGAATATGGCATTGTTTCCTACAAATAACTGCAACAGCACAATGGCGTTGATTTTAGCAAATAACTTTGTTTTAACAATAATTGCAACAGCACAATGGCATTGTTTTTAACTCATAACTTTGTTTTTAACAAATAATTGCAACAGCACAATGGCATTGTTTTTAACTCATAACTTTGTTTTTAACAATAATTGCAACAGCACAATGGCATTGTTTTTAACTCATAACTTTGTTTTTAACAAATAATTGCAACAGCACAATGGCATTGTTTTTAACAAGTAACTTTGTTTTCAACAAATAACTTAACAGGAATATGGCATTGTTCTACAAATAACTGCAACAGCACAATGGCATGTTTTAACTAATAACTTTGTTTCAACAAATAACTAAACAGGAATATGGCATTGTTTCCCACAAATAACTGCAACAGCACAATGGCGTTGATTTTAGCAAATAACTTTGTTTTTAACAAATAACTGCAACAGCACAATGCATTAATTTTAACAAATAACTTTGCTTTCAACAAATAACTGTAACAGTGCAATGGCATTGAACTCACAGATAACTGTAACACTAGGGGGACATTGTTTTCAACACAGATCACTGTAACAGCACTAACACACACACACACACACACACACACACACACACACACACACACAACCACACACACACACACACAACCACACACACAAAACACACACACACACACACACACACACACACACACACACACGCACACGCACACACACACACACACACCAAACACATAAGCATACCTGACAATTCCAACCAAAGGGTAACTGCCATTGATCTAGCCTAGTCTCACCTGAATTAATGCTAACCTAGTCTCACCTGAATTAATGCTAACCTAGTCTCACCTGAATAATGCTAACCCTAGTCTCACCTGAATTAATGCTAACCCTAGTCTCACCTGAATTAATGCTAACCTAGTCTCACCTGAATTAATGCTAACCCTAGTCTCACCTGAATTAATGCAAACCCTAATCTCACCTGAAATACTTCCACAATGTGAATGAAATCCATTAACTGATTCCCTCAACAGCGAACATGTGCCAGTCAAGACTAGGGCGGAACTCAAAGATTATTAACGGATTCAACAGAAGATAAAGTAGGCTACCTAGATTGTATTGTAAACGTGCTAACTGGGTTACAAATCTTCTGCTATCATAATGAAGGAAGGTGTCAGGATGGTTAAGACGTTCGCCTGCCAACAAGAAAACCGTGAGGTTCTGGGTTTGCACCCAGCCTCGCCCTTTCTTCCCAGTTTGACGAAAAATCGAACTGAATGTCAAAGTCATTCGGATGAGACTATAAACCGAGGCCCTGTGTGCAAACGCACGCAGAACATCTTGCGCACACGTTAAAACCCCGTTCCGCCTTTCGGAAGAGCAGGCCATCGTGTGCCGGAAGGAGTGGATGACAAAATTATAAAACAAACCAGCATGCACACAAGTGTCGTGTTCAGACACCATCCCTGAGAAAAAAAATAATGGGTAGGCGCTGTACTTGTGGCGACGCGCTCTCCCCGGGGAGAGCAGCCCGAATCACGCAGAGAAATCTGCTGTGACATAAAAATTTAATGGGATATAAAAATGATATAACACGCCAGATATGGATGGCCAGTACATGAATAGTCTATATATACATCCTTTACAAATGCAGTTTTATGGGCAGCAAGTGATTCTATTCCTAAATATAAACACATAACATCTGATAAGAATATTGGCAATGTATGGTGGAATGATAACCGTCAAAAAGCAAAAGAAGAGAGAAAATCGAAACTAATAGCTCATCTAAGGAATAGATCTGAATCCAATTATAGGCCTACAGAAATGAAAAAAACAAAGCCCAAAACATATCTAACAGAACTAATGTTCGGGCAAAGAAAGAATATTGGTCGTCATTTTACATGTCAGAGGTGTCTAAACCTCAAAGAAAGGGGGGACGGGATAGCCTAGTGGTCAGAACATTGCGCTCGCAATTTGACCACCCGAGTTCGATTCCCGTTCGAGGGAGTTTTTGCCCTGGAGTTAACATCAG
>CM060330.1:23710255-23727755 GCA_030674155.1 Stramonita haemastoma
TTGTGAAGAGACCTTTAATCATTTTGAACACAGCTGCCAGACAGACAGACAGACAGACACACAGACAGAGGGAGAGACAGACACAGACACAGAGAAAGAGACTGAGACAGAGACAGGGTGATGGAGTTGAGAGGAGTTGGAGAGAGAGAGAGAGAGAGGAGAGAGAGAAGAGGAGACAAGACAAAAACAGAAGAGACAGACAGAGACAGACAGACAGACAGAGACATAGATGGGCAGAGACAGATCTATAGATCAGACAGAAAGTAAGAGACAAGCACAGAGACGAGATAGAGACCTAACAGGCACAACTGAAAAATCCAGTCAAACATGCAAGCACAAAAGTAGTACTTCTAACAACAAAACACAGACTTTCCCACTTTCCAGAACAAACATCATTACCGTTTCTCCAACCTCCTAACACAGAGACAAGCACAACATACCATCTCATCAACAATAATATATATATATATATAATAGATAATAGATAGATATATATAATATATACATATATATAACACACATATATATATATACATATATATATATTTCTTTGATGTGCAAAACAAGTATATATATATATATATAATATCACAAGCTAGCCTACTCACTCACCATTGCCGGTTTCGAATCCATTTCTGGCCACTTTCTCCTTGAATTTTCCAGTCACAATTTTTCCACGAGGTATAGTGTTGACATCTGGAATAACGAACTGTAGATATTCATATTTCTTATGCTCTTGGAAAAAATCGAACCGGGCCATAGTTGTGCAGAGTTGCTGTGTAGGCTAGCTTGCTTTCTGCTATGTGTGCTATGGGGTGGAGGAACTCAGCTAGCTGAACCAGTGTGCTGTGATTGTAGGCCTATGTGTCTCCTCCTGAATCGATTTTCTGAGTTGACAACTATTTTTTTTTTGAGGTCACAGGATTTGCAAAATATCCTTCTCCTTTGTCCTGTTTTCAGATGTGTGTGTGTGTGGTGTGTGTGTGTGAAGAGAGAGTGTGTGTGTGAGAGAGAGAGAGAACTTGGGTGTGTCTTTTAGTAGGCCTATGCAGCAGTGTGAAGGGAGGAAATGGGTAGAGGGTAAATGGAATGATGGTAGAGAGAGGAAAGTGGAGGTAAGAGATGGGAGGAAGGATGTGGTGTTTAGTGTGTGTGAGTTGGGTGGGGGGGGGGGTGGGTGTGTGTGGTGTGTGGTGTGTGGTGAACGTGTGTGGTTAATGTTGATGATGTGGTTGTGGGTAAGCTTTGTGTTTGTTGTTTGTTGCGTTGCACGTGTGTGGTGCGCATGTGTGTGTGTGAGTGTGTGTGTGTGTGTGGTGTGTGTGTGTGTGTGTGTGTGTGTGTAGCGCGTGCGGGTGTGTGTGTGTGTGTGTGTGTTGTGTGTGTGTTGTGTGTGTGTGTGTTGCGTGATGGTGCGTGGTGTATGTGTGTGTATGTGTGTATGTGTGTGTGTTGTGTGTGGTGTGTGTGTGTATGTTGTGTGGTGGTTGTGGTGGTAGTTGTGTTGTGTGTGTGTGGTCAGGTGTGTAGATGTCTTTAATTCACGTCCATACAACGATTTTATTGTGATTGTGAGTACTGCGCAGTGCGCCAAACTCTCATCTGTCACAATAACAATAATAATACATACTATAAAATAGAAGATTAAAGGAATTTAAGTGAATTAGCTGGAAAGGAAAACAGACAACAAACAACTAAAGATAATCTCTAGCACAACGACAGACAACAGGAAGATAATGCGCGACAAAGATTCATATTGCCGGAGATGGTGGAAGAATCACTTTCTGGGCACAAATAGTATGTGCTGATGTTTGTCTAAGATTTTTGATACATCAAACTCAAAATAAATTTTGTTCTTACAAAACAGCGGCCAGCTTCAAACTGTAAACACATACATATGTGACGTTCACCAGAAATGAGTATAATGGTCACTTATTGCGAGCATAGGCATAAGTTGTTGATTTAATATTGCTTTTTATATCTAAAAGATATTGTGACTTAATGAAATTATCAGTACAATTTGTATCCTTTTGTTTTGAACTTGGTTAAACACTCAAGAGATTTTTTTATACAACAGTGTCAATTCTTTGTATTGTTCATGGTACATTTACTTGATATAACCCATTTGAATTGTTTTCAATCCCTTTTTTTTTGCATTTCAAAGGCATTTCATGCAGATGATACTTTCCAACTAAAAATTCACATTGGGCAATGGAATTTATAGTGAAAGGGTAACACATAGTAGATTACTAAATTCAGTCAATGAATTATTGCTTCTGATTTCGCTAATTTTCCTACAGTAGGAAAATTTCACACTGCAAGCACTTAACACTGTACTTAGATAAGCCACAATATCAAGCTGAAATCAGAAAAGGTAATATCTAATTTTAGTATTATTCATGCCATTTATTCTAGATATCGCAAATGGAAAAATGGCATTTTTTTTCCTATATAGAAAGATTTTTTAATCTTGAGAGCTGGAATTGCATATCCCGCTCCTGCTTGATGATTTTCCAGCAGTGATCCATCAGTGTAAACTTGCAAATGTTCAGAATATTGCTCATAAAGACGACTTTTAATGTTAGAAGCTAGGATATGTGGATGCTCACTTTTTTTTAGATTTGTGTCATCAATGTCAAAGTCTGCTTGCTGCATCTCCCATGGTGGTATGGTTGGAATCAGTGGTCGAGATGCAATATCGTTTACATCAATTTCAGCTTCATCTAGATAGTCCAAAGTGTAAGTTCTAAGAGATTCAAGAGATGATATATTTTGTGCTCTTTTCGGATAATGTATACTAGATTGTGTATCTATTTCTGCTTTATTAAAGTTTGTAACAGTTTGACTTTTCACTACATATTTTGTTACTGACAACTTCCGAAATCCATCCAAAGGTAACACACCCATTTCTTTATAAGTACCAATGTTAGAAGTGTGGAGAGGAACCCCTAGTGCCAATTTGAATGCTTTACAATCAACACTTTGTAATTTTGCGAGCATAAACTTTGGCGCACTGAAATATGCCTCTTGCCCATAAGTCAATTTACTCCTCACAAGTGATACAGCCAAATGTTTGAGAGTAAAAATATCTTGACCCCAAGGCTGTTTGCTAACAACTTTCAAAATGTTAAGGCTTTTACGAGCTTTATCAAGAACATGTTCTATGTGGCATTTCCAGTTTAGCGTTGATGTGAGAAAAACTCCCAAAAATTTAACCAGATTTGTATACTGGATCTGAACATCACCTATTCTGAATACAGGCAGATTCTCAAGACTTGTTCCTTTACTAAAAAGCATCATATTTGTTTTTTCAGGTGAGAGTGCAAGACCGTTTTCCCTCATAAAAGTATACAAACTATCTAAATCAATTTGATATGCCTTCCGTATATGATTTATATCTCTTTTGGAAGATTTCTTTTTCATAGTAACATTAGCCCACATGCATATGTCATCTGCATACTGAACCACTGTGACATTTTTTGTCAAAGTGTCTGGAAGATCATGAATTAAAATATTGAATAGCATTGGCGCAATTACAGACCCCTGTGGGATTCCCATGTCAACAGATCTAGAAGTTGAATAGGTGCGTCCCACTTTAACTTGAATACTTCGACCTATAAGAAAATGTGTGTGTGTGTGTGTGCACGTGTGTGCGTGCGCATGTGAGTGTGTGTGCGCACGTGTGTGTGGTGTGTGTTTGTTTGTGTGTGTGTGTGTGTGTGTGTGTGTGTGTGTGTGTGTGTTGTGTGTGTATGTGTGTGGTGTGTGTGTGCCAGCGCGCGTGCGCGGGGTGTGTGTGTGTGTGTGTGATTGCGTGCATGGGTGCGTGGGTGTATGTGTGTGTATGTGTGTGTGTGTGTTTGTGGTGTGTGTGTGTGTGTGCGTGCATGCGTGTGTATGAGTGTGTGCGTGTGCATGCTTTCATGCGTGCATACGCACTGGCATTTATATTGGCATGTATGCGTGTGTTTACCTACATGCGTCTGTGCGTGCGTGCGTGTATATGTGTGTGCGTGCGTCTCTGTGCACCAGCTCACGTATATATATATATATATATATATATATATATATATATATATATATATATATATATATATATATATATATATATATATATTTTATATGCATGTATACATGTGTGCGAGTGCCTTGAATGTGCGTGGAGAGAGGAACAGACAGACAGACAAACTGACTAAGCGATATTCTCTGAGACATTGAAACAGACAGACAGACAGACAGAAAGACCTACAGACAGATCTCTGAGACATTGAGGCAGACAGACAGACAGTTGTCTACGATTTTATAGATACTTCACACTCAAATAAATCTTTGGTTCTTGCCCAAGGACCAGGCGGGCCAAGCCTTCAAACGTAGCAGTCATACATATGTGACGCTCCACCACGAAATGAGTCACTTAGCACCTGACTCACTTTTCTGCTAGGAGCCATTTTAGGCAGGTGGGGTCAAGTTGTTGATTTTCAGATTTTTTTTTTGATTATGAAATGTAGTCATTGTTTTACCTTGTAATGAAATATCAAGTCACAATTTTGTATCCTTTTGCTTTTAGACGTGTTTTAAAAACACTCAAACCCTCATTCTGACTATTTTTTTTATGATGCTTAACTTGTCAATTTCTCATTTTGCCATGTCCTGCAGTGTATCATTTCAACTTGTAATAACTTTTCATAGAATTGCCCGATTTTCAATCTGTTTTTTTTTGTTGGCATTGCATAGCCATTTTTATTGCAGATTAAAAACATGTCAATAACTAAAAATTCATCTCTGGTGCAATGCGACTTTATATGTGGCAGGACGTCACACATATTGTAGATTATACAACCTTCAGTCAGGGCAATTTTGTCTGCCTGATAATGTGGGTAAATTTCCTCAGTAGGGAGAACGTGTCACCACGAGAGCACTGCTCACCTGTAATTAGGTTAATTAAAGCCACAATATTTCATCTCGGGTATCCAGGTCAGGAGGGAAAGAGTATTTATTTATTTATTTATTTATTTATTCATTCATTTATTCTTGGATATCGCGGATAATGGAATAAGCACTCATGTGCATTGTTGTTGTTTTCGTTTAACAACCAGCCCCAGTGTGTATGCAATTTTGTAAATTTTGTCATCTGTTGCCACTGGCACACAATGGCCTGCTCTTACGAAACGTAGACGTGGCTTAGCCTGTCTGAGTGAAAGAAAGAGGGGATCCCCCTTAACCCTTGTTTTTAAAATTTTATTATTCATTTATTTATCTTGTTTTATATTTCGAGGCTGTTGGAATAAACACTCATGCGCTTTTTTTCCTTACATTCAGTCCCCGTGTGTATGCAGTTTTGTCAGTGTTTTCATCCGTTCCCACCGGCACACAATGGATTACTCTTCCGAGAAGCGGAACGGGTTTTAAGGTGTGGGCAAGATGTTCTGCGTGTGTTCACACACGGGACGCCTGTTTGCAGTCTCCTCCAAAGGACTTTTGGAGGGGGTGGAGTCGGCACTGATGTTAACTCCAGGGGAAAAATGTTTTTATTTTGTATTTTATATCACTTTATATCACAGCAGATTTCTCTGCGTGAAATTCTGAAATTCGGGCTGTGCTCCTCGGGAGACCGCGTGACCACTAGTGCAGGGCCTACTCATTTTTTTTTTCTTTTTCCTGCATGCAACTGTACTTGTTTCCCTATCAGAGTGGCTTTTTTCTACAGAGTTTTGCCAGGGTCAACCCCCTTGTTGCCGTGGGTTCTTTTACGAGCGCTAAATAGTGATGTGTAACACACACAGGACCTCGGTTTATCGTCTCATCCAAAAGACTAGCGCCCAGACCACCACTCAGGGTCTAATGGATGGGGGGAAAAGTTTTTAAAATCCTCTTGAGCAAGATTTAAACCCCAGTCAGCAGATCACGAGTGCATCACTCTGACCACCAGGCTATCCCGTCCCGTCCCCCGTGTGCCAGTGATGTGACGTCAGCTTCCCTACTGCTCCTTCAGTTTATTATTTTTTTCCCCACAATAAATGCAAATATTTAGATTTTTCATGAGAAAGATAACCATAGAATGAAAGCAAGGTTTATGATTTTACACTTTGAGAAATTTGAGCCTTGTGCTTCTCTCTCAACGTGATGATAACGACGACGATGAAGAGAAGGGAATAGAAGAGCAAGTGTAAGCGAATGATAATCATTTCAAATGCCTATGCGCGATGAGAGACCACTGGTACATATGTACCCATTGGGGTTACGAAGTTTTACAAAGTTAGCGTGGAGTTGAGTGCGCAGACACGACAGATAAAAACTCGCGATGGCCTTCAGCACCTTTTCTCAAGTGCAGTTAGGAGGGTCCTATTGCATGAAGATTTCACAAGGCCTATGTCATTTGAACTAGATATTGGCAGATAGATCTAATGCGCACATGTCGGAGATACTGAAAAGTGTAGTTAATTGTATTGTTTCTTTTTGTTGTTGTTTGTTAAGGCTTTTTTTTTTTAAGTGTGTGTGTGTGTGTGTGTGTGTGTGTGTGTTGAGGTTGTTGCTCTTCTTGTTTTGTTCTGTTTTTCTGGAGGGGGTAATTCAAGGTAATCGGAAAAAAAGTCACAGGCAAAAAGTCACAATGGTGGCTGTGTCATGTACTCTCTTCTACATCAAATAGTATGTGTGTGTGTATGCGTGTGTGTGTGTGTTTGTGTGTGTGTGTGTGTGTGTGTGTGTGGGTGGGTGGGTGAGAGAGGGAGAGAGAGAGAGAGAGAGAGAGAGAGAGACAGAGAGACAGAGACAGAGACAGATTTGATTTGATTTGATTTATTCTTTTATATCGAGGATAATGGAATAAGCACTCTTGTGCTTTTTTACATCCAGTCCCCATGTGTATGCAGCTTTGTAAATGTCATCTGTTCCCACCGGCACAGGATGGCCTACTCTTACGAAAAGCGGAACAGGATTGAACGTGTGGGCATGATGTTCTGCCCGGGCCTCGGTTTAAATTGAAGTCTCATCGGAAGGACTTTTGGAGAGAGTGGAGTCAGCACTGATGTTAACTCCAGCGGAATCGACGGGGGTCGTCAAATTGCCAGCGCAATGTTCTGACCACTAGGCTATCCCTCCCAAGAGAGAGGAGAGAGAGAGAGAGAGAGAGAGAGAGAGAGAGAGAGAGAGAGAGAGAGAGAGAGAGAGAGAGAGCACGCATATCACTTTCGACACACGATAATGTGACAAAAATATATTTTATATGCCTTTTCAGTTTTCCACAAAAAAGCTACGAACACACGTATGCATCCAAACTCAAGTACACACACACACACACATGCACAGAAACCCGTGTGAGTGCACGAGCACACACACACACACACACACGCACACACACACACACACACACACACACACACACACACACACACACACACACAACACACACACGCACGCACACACACACAGAGGCAGAAAGAGACAGACTGGTTCGTGGACAACAAAATTTTGAATATTCAATAGGGCCTATAGGTGGATCGGTGGTCTAGGTGGTAACGCGCCTTGCCTAGAAAGCAAAAAGTCCGGGTCGGAGTATGCGGTGGTTCGTACCCCGTTTGGGCCCAAAACTTTTTCCCGAACCATTAGAACCTGAGTGGTGGTCTGGGCGCTAGTCTTTCAGATGAGACGATAAACCGAGGTCCCGTGTGTTACACATCACTATTTAGCGCACGTAAAAGAACCCACGGCAACAAGGGGGCTGACCCTGGCAAAATTCTGTAGAAAAAAGCCACTCTGATAGGGAAATAAGCTGCATGCAGGAAAAAGAAAGAAAATGGGTAGGCGCTGGACATGTGGCGACGTGCTCTCCCTGTGGACAGCAGCCCGAATTTCACTCAGAGAAATCTGCTGTGACATAAAGTGGTACCAAATACAAACAAAAAAATACATGCTTTATTACTTCGGAGGAGGGGTGGTGGTGTAAAGAGTGGTGTTGTTGCCCGTTCCCCAGATTAACACCTTAAGGATCACCCACAGTAGGCACTGGGACTCACTTATCCCACCTGGGAATCCCTGTGAGATTGAAAGCACACATTGAGTAAGAAGTTTGCCAGTATGACTGCTTTCGGGAAGAATAGTGATAATAGATGAAGATAGGTACCTCTTGTTTTTTCTTCTTTTCTAACGTAACTGCATTGACTTCCCATTAAATGAACTTCGTCGTCGTCGTCGTCGTTGTCATCGTCCTCGTCGTTGTCCAACGTTCAGACAGCAACTACCGTTAGGGGGGCAGATAGCCTATGGTCAGAACATTGCGCTGGCAATTTGAAGACCCGGTTCGAGTCCGGTCGAGGAAATTTTCTTCCTGGAGTTAACATCAGTGCTGACTCCACTCTCCCCAAAAGTCCTTCGGATGAGACTTTAAACCGAGGCCCCGTGTGCGAACGCACGCAGAACATCTTGCGCACACGTTAAATCCTGTTCCGCTTTTCGTAAGAGTAGGCCATCGTGTGCCGGTGGGAACAGATGACAATATTTACAAAACTGCATACACACGGGGACCGGATGAAAAAAAGCACATGATTGCTTATTCTGTTATCCTCGATATAAAAGAATAAAATAAAAATAAATAAAAATAAAATATCTTAGGAGCGAACACGGGTTGCGTTGCCGTTAAACGCCTGACAAGTCAGGCCCAGCACATGTGACTTCGGCATGTCGTCCAATAATTGCGAACCAGATCTACTGTAAAATTTTAATTTCACTTAACCTTGTTTTGTGATATATAGGCCAATTAATTTTTTTAAACATTAATCACGGCTTCTCATTTCAGTCTCTTTAGTTCCCCAGTCAAAGTTCATGACCCGCAGCTGGCAGGGCGTTGATATACATAACACGGGAAAAAGGAAAGGCTGCACTAGGGGCTTGCCCTATTGCCGTGTTCAGCTGTAAATTACCATGGTTTCTTTCACACATCGTTTTGTCCAGTGAATCGTCCATAAAAAGACAAACAAAGCTTTCATTATAATCAGCTGTAAACAAGCTTTCTTTTGACACCAAACTCCATATACTTTCTTTCACACTGGTTGACGTGAGAGCAGTCAAAACATAGATGAAGATGAACAGGAGAGCGACAGACAGAAACACAATCACAAAAATCAGTCATTTTTAACTCTCTCTCTAAAAAACCACACATTTATAATGTACAAACAAAAAACGTAGAGAAGAAATTGAACATGTCTGCATGCAGGCTAATAAGGTTTTTTTGCTGAGAGTTTTTTTCTGTTGGCACAGCGAAGCCACTGTAGTAGGGTACCACCTGCAGCGGCGCTTGGAGCAGCGCGATACAGAGCGTGGGGTGAGTCTGGCAGTCATTAGTTTCGGCTAGGTATCTCACTTCACTCTAAACACTACTGAATAGTCATGGCGATTCAGCACGTACACAGTCCACTGTTTCATCAGATTTTAGTGGTTTCGCTACAGCTAAAGGTTTATTTAATAATTCCAGTACAGCTTATAATCACGAGCACACAGTAGAAAACAAATGTCTTGTCAGTGTCATCAGGCAGAAATAGCTCACAAATGACTGGGTTTAAAAAAAAATATATTTCATTGATGTTTCTGATACTATACAAAAAATCTTCTGATCATGTTGAAAAAAATGTTGTGATCAAAAGTGCGACTATTTCAGTGTTGTGAAAAAAGAACAAACCACACAGAAACCTACTCTTTGACATCAAGTAAAAACGAAAAAGAGAGTAACACACACACACACACACACACACACACACACACACACACACACACACACACACACACACACACACACACACACACACACACACACACAATACACACACACACACACACAAATACACACACACAAACATACACAGAGGAACAGACTCTCTCTCCACACACACACACACACACACACACACACACACACACACACACACGCACACACACACACACACACTCTCTCTCTCTCTCTCTCTCTCTCTCTCTCTCTCTCTCTCTCTCTGTTCTGTCTCTTTCCCTCTCTTTCTCTGTCATTCCCTCTCTCTCTATTGCTGCAGAAACACACACTGCACACACACACACACACACACACACACACACACACACACACACACACACACACACACACACACACTCTCTCTCTCTCTCTCTCTCTCTCTCTCTCTCTCTCTCTCTCTCTCTCTCTCTCTCTCTCTCTCTCTCTCTCTCTGTATTGCCGCAGAAATATACACCCACTTACGCGCGCGACACACACAGACACACACAGACACAGACACACACACACACACACACACACACACACACACACACACACTCACTCACTCACTCACTCACACATGCCCGCGCACAAACATGCGCGCACATGCATGCACACACACACTGATATGCGTATGCACGCAAGGCACGCAAGCACTCACGCATGTATTCACGCATGCACACACACCAACACACACACACACACAGCAACAAGCTGACACTCCGGGCTTTGTTTCTTGAGAGACACAATGGTTAAAAAAAAATTTTTAATAGTTAACACAAACTTACACCAACAAATTTACAACAAACAGGTAAAGCAAGTATAAAAGTTTTGTTCACTGAAGTATGATCATTGTAAAAAATGATGGGAATCTGGCAGCGTATGGTAAAAAATGCCTTCCATACAGAAATCTGCTCGGTGGCTAATAGACAGCAAAGAAGGAAAGTATAGCAGCATCGCCAGGTGCTGGACTCTGACCCCTGACCGCGCGGTGCCCTAGATAGGCCTAGCCTAGCGGTGGGATGGAATTTTGGGTTACGGAGTGCAGTGCCAGCCGCCAACTTAAGAGTCGGATTTTCCCTGTTTTGAGCAGCCATGTAATATTAGGTTCTTCAATGGATTTTAAAACATTAATACGTCTTTGTTTAATTATTTATTTATTCTTTTATATCGAGGATAACAGAATAAGCAATCATGTGCCTTTTTTTTTTCATCTGGTCCCCGTGTGTATGCAGTTTTTGTAAATATTGTCATCTGTTCCCACCGGTACACGATGGCCTACTCTTACGAAAAGCGGAACAGGATTTAACGTGTGCGCAAGATGTTCTGCGTGCGTTCGCACACGGGGCCTCGGTTTAAAGTCTCATCCGAAGGACTTTATGGGAGAATGGAGTCAGCACTGATGTTAACTCCAGGAAACAAAATTTCCTCGACCGGACTCGAACCTGGGTCGTCAAATTGCGAGCGCAATGTTCTGACCACTAGGCTATCCGTCCCTCATATCGTTAGCCTGTTTGAAATCGTTAGAGGCCTAGTTGGAAATCTATGGCAACTCTTGATATAATCATTAGAGCACTATTTATCCCGTCTTAAACGGGGGAGGGGGTGGTGGAGAATAGCCTAGTGGTCAGAACATTGCGCTGGCAATTTGACGACCTGAGTTCGATTCTGGCCCGTTTGATGGGATTTTTCCCCTGGAGTTAACATTAGTGCTGACTCCACTCTCCCCAAAAGTCTTTTGGATGAGATTTTAAACCCAGGCCCCGTGGGCGAACGCACGCAGAGGTTCGAGGATCGAGGTTCCTCCTCAGAACAACATTTTCAATAAAGATGTGTTCTCCAGTAGTCAAATATTGGTGCATATCAGTATGGCTGCATTTCTAAATATCTCTCTCTCTCTCTCTCTCTCTCTCTCTCTCTCTCTCTCTCTCTCTCTCTCTCTCTCTCTCTCTCTCTCTCTTTGTCTCTCTCACGGTCTGTCTGTCTGTCTCTTTTTTTAACCTTGGTTTTATCCCTGATAAGGGCGGGGACTGGATGTAAAAAAGTAAACGAGTGCTTATTCATTATCCTGGACTAAAAGAATTTGCCTTTGCCTTGCCTTTGACTTTGCCTCTCTCTCTGTCTCTGTCTCTCTTTTTACACACACACACACTTACACACACACACACAACATGCACAGGTGCTCTGCTGCTATCTTGGCCTGTGACGAACTGGGCCTGTGATTTTGATTTGATTTATTTTGATTTATTCTTTTATATCCACGATAACGAATAAACACTCTTGTGCTTTAAATTTTTTTTTTTTTTTTACATCCAGTCGTCGTGTGTATGCAGTTTTGTAAATGTCATCTGTTCCCACCGGCACACCATGGCGAACTGGGCAGTCCCCATCCACCACCACCCTCCCCCCATCGGCGTTTAGATTTGTACACACGCTTTACTTTGACTAAAATGTACAATTGACACTTTTCATCATATTTCTTTTATATGAAATACAATCCTTGATTATTAAAATAAATATGCACACCATTTTATGAAAGATCCATGGCAGATTGACTGTATTAAGTAAATGTGCCTTGAAAAGCGATGATTAAGCTTGATCAGAAAGAGTATTGTTGTCTTCGAGCCAGAGAGTTTTGTGTAACTCATTTTAGAATGTGAACCAAAAAAGATGGGACGTGTGTGTGTGTGTGTGTGTGTGTGTGTGTGTGTGTGTGTATGAGAGAGAGAGAGAGAGAGAGAGAGAGAGAGAGAGAGAGAGAGAGAGAGAGAGAGAGAGAGAGAGAGAGAGAGAGAGAGAGAGAGAGAGGAGAGAGAGAGAGAGAGTTATTTCCGTGTGTGTGTGTGTGTGTGTGTGTGTGTGTGTGTGTGTGTGTGTGTGTGTGTGTGTGTGTGACAAATGTTTCCGTCAGTTACAAAAAATCTTCTTTAGGGAAGTGCAATGTATAGTTTGACTAGTGCAGTTATGAGGTCCTTGATGTTTATCTTCTGATGTTATTGCTGGAATTCCCAAGCTGCTCTGTGGAAAGATTATTATAATGCCGAGAAAGTCAGGGCCCTGAGGTTCCTTGTTGAAGAATTGCTCAGACCACTCCTGTGATCCAGTTCAACTTGCACACAATGGCAGATCTGACGACACAAGTCTTGTCCAACACGTCGGACGGCAGCAAGGCAACAAAGTTGTAGGTACAAGGCCCTCATCTAAACTCTGTTTATCATCATGACATTCGTCAGGAGAGAGAGAGAGAGAGAGAGAGAGAGAGAGAGAGAGAGAGAGAGAGAGAGAGAGAGAGAGAGAGAGAGAGAGAGAGAGAGAGAGAGAGATTTGATTTGATTTATTCTTTTATATCGAGGATAATGGAATAAACACTCTTGTGCTTTTTTTCATCCAGTCCCCGTGTGTATGCAGTTTTGTAAATGTCATCTGTTCCCACCGGCACACGATGGCCTACTCTTACGAAAAGCAGAACAGGATTTAATGTGTGCGCAAGATGTTCTGCGTGCGTTCGCACACGGGGCCTCGGTTTAAAGTCTCATCCGAAGGACTTTGGGGGAGAGTGGAGTCAGCACTGATGTTAACTCCAGGAGAAAAATCTCCTCGACCGGATTCGAACCCGGGTCGTCAAATTGCCAGCGCAATGTTCTGAGAGAGAGAGAGAGAGAGAGAGAGAGAGAGAGAGAGAGAGAGAGAGAGAGAGAGAGAGGAGAGGAGAGGAGAGAGAGGAGAGAAGAGAGAAATGGGTGGGGTGGGGTGGGGAAGAGGGAGAGAGAGGGTGACGGGCTACTTCATTTGTTTGCAGTTGGTAAAATGATGCATACTTTTTTTTTGCTGCTGGTCACTCCAACTACGCACACTATGGGCTCTGCTGTGTGCATTCCAAGCTACGTCTGCATCTTGATCTGTCCAAAAAGTTCTTTGCTGGAGGACACGTCATGCGCCATGAAGCAGGACTCTGGAATAGCAGATGGTCTGACCTCTTCATGGAGACAACATACATGCGCTATAGCCATGGACCATCTGGGATCATTGGATCCACAGTGAATCAGTCCACACTGGTTATTTGGGCATACTCTCACAGTACAATGACGCCAATCCTGCACGATCTTCAGGAGGATGAAGAGGGGGAGGAGAATGCCACACAGCTGTTGAGTCTCCCAAAGAAGAACGCAATACTCGCCTGGAAGAAAATGCTTACAGACAGAGAGAAGATAAGAGAGAGACCCTTGTCAACATGCGTTGATGTGTTTGACATCAGTAAACACACAGAAAATGGCATCAGCGATATACATATATATTTATCCAGCAGTGTTGTAGATGAGCCCTCCCGTGTGTGTGTGTGTGTGTGTGTGTGGTGTGTGTGTTGTGTGTGGTGTGTGTGTGTGTGTGTGTGTGTGTGTGTGTGTGTGGCGCTGCGCGCGGGAGTCTGTGTTTGTGTGTATGTTCTTCAGCCTGAAATCTTTCCATCTTATATATCAGCAATGCCGATATAGGTGGCTACTTTAAAACGGTATACAGAGTGCTTCCTTGTCTGTGTGAAGTACGCCATCGTGTGCCGGCAGGAGCGGATGACAAAATTATTTTTTTAAAAAACCCAGCATGCACACAAGTGTCGTGTTTAGACACCATCCCTGAGGAAAAACCGGGGAGTTGAGAGTCCCAGGGCGGTTTGGGCTGTACATGGCAACGTTCTGGTGGCTCCTGCGACGGTACTGGAACCATTCGTATCGGTCATTGTCTTTCCAATGGATCATTCCAGGGCTGCTTCATGGGTAACAGTTTTTGCTTTTGAAAAATGCAATCAAAATTTCAAGTTGATAACTTTTTTTCATTCTAAATCAATCCCACAACCAACCAAACCTACCCCCTCAAAAAAACAAAAACAAAACAAAAACAAAACCACACAACAAAGACAAACAATAAAACCCCTGTACAAACTAGCTTGAATTGTCTTCCTTCCCTCCCATTTTCAATCTGCTATTTTAAAAAAAAGTCCATCCAGCGTCTTCACGTCTCTTTAACCAGAACAAAAAACGAACATTTTGATTATAAAATCAATCAATCAATCAATCAATCAGTCATGATGCATACAGCACAACCGACAATGAAGGCCCCTTATTTAATGCTGCTATCTCGTTGAAAGTCGAACTGAAAAATGCAGAATGTGCCTCTAGTGACAAGGCTGACTCTCCACACAGCTCTTGGTTTCGCTTCCCAGACAGACAGTCTGTGACGCTCCACCACATAAGGGAGTGCATTGCACCAGAGGTCAATTTTTAGTTATGACATTACTATTCATTGCAATGAAATGCTACACAATACAAAAATCAGACTTGAAAATCGAACGATTCTATCAAAAGTTATTACAACTTGAAATGCTAGACTGCACAAAATGTCGAAATGAGACATGGACAAGTTCAGCATCCTAACAGGTGGTCAGAATGAGGGCTTCACTTTTTCAAAGCACAGGTTAAAGACGAAAAGGAAACAGAATTATGCATTGATATTTCACTCCAAGTTAGAACAAGTGCTATAGTTTTATAATCAATCAAAATCTCAAAATCGACAACCTCACCCCCTACCTACCTTGAATGGCACCTAGTGGAAAAGTGGATTATGTGCTAACGCGACTCATTTCGTGGTGGAGCGTCCCCCCTGCCCACAGCCCAGTCCACCACAACAAACAGACACAGGCAAACCCCCTGTGTCTTTGGTGTCTTTAAGGGGTTTTCCTGTCCTTAACTGGCTCAAGACCTTCATCTGCGCACAAACCTGGTCCGGAAAAGTGACAGGGAGTCATTTCTATTCTTAAACTGCTTAACACATCACTTTATAACAAGACAGATGAAAACACAAACCGAAAATTAAAAAAAAAGATAAATTCTAAGATGTTAAGTATGAACAGTCAATAAATCCAGTGTTATTTAACAATCGACACATAACAATATAATAAAAGGTCCTGTGTGATGATAAAGAACTGAAGTCATAGAAATTAAGAAGAGCTTGTTTGATTAACATTAACAAATCGAGGCATAAACCCATTTTGATTGAAAAGTTCACTAGATGTTGAGTGTATCAGCCGAAAAAAAAAAAAATGCTGCCGAGGCCGTTTCATTGACAGTAGTGGTCAAGACACCATCCAGTGAGATAATGAACAGGCTTGATGACTAAACACTCCTGTATGGTGCTGACACGCCAGCAACAAGGAGGTGGACTGATCTGTGTGTGTGTGTGTGTGTGTGTGTGTGTGTGTGTGTGTGTGTGTGTGTGTGTGTGTGTGTGTGTGTGTGAGTGTGTGTGTGTGCGCGCGCGGCATGTGTGTGTGTTACATTCGAATTTGCTAAAACTATAAATTGTTATTGATGGCTTGTGTGTTGTATAGGTCGAATGCAAGCGCTTTGATTTGTTTTTACAAGATATAGCGCTATACAAATTCCATGTATTATTATTATTATTCATTATCTTAAACACGAATCTGGATTGTCTGAAGCAAATTTAAATGTTTAAAACCCCCGAGGTCGGAATGTGGCTAGCTGGCTGCTTTAATGGCGGACAAAAACAGTCACGCATGCAAACTCTGAAGTCAGAATGCGGCTACATAAATGGTGGGTTTAAACAGTCATAATACGCAACGTCTGGTAAACCTAGGAGCTCTAGTCACGGAGTGAACAAAAACTGCTCGAATCATTTTTGTGTATGTACGTCATAAATTCTTTTTTTTTAATTTTCTATTTACAAAAGTCATTCTTCGAAGTTGTGGACTAAAAAAAACAACCAGAAATGAAAAACCAGTAATGTGAAAGGACGTTTGCAAAGAGTTCCAACCCCCCCCCCCTCCCCTCCCCCCCAAAAAAAAGAAAAGAAAAGAAGAAGACCAAATCCAGTCACATAGGCACACTAAGTTTTGGACCATTTTGATAATTTTGATTCAAAAGCACTCAAATGAAAATCCCCACACACAGTCTTACTGCAACAGTTTCTTATAATGCTAATTAAAACCTCAACAGTCTTGAGTTCGATAATTATTATTCTTCAAACTGGACACTGGCCAAATCCTCAAACACACTGACTTCAAAACAACAATGTCTTTCCCAGGACTCATCCCGAGTACTGGCCCCTGTAATGCATCAGCTGCATGTAGTAATCCATCCACTGCGCCACCGCGGGGTCACTCAAGTTCAACCGGAAGGTGTAGCCATCAATCGTCACATCCGTCAAACCGTCACTTCCTACTGAGTTGCTTCCCCTGCTCGCTGCTGCGGGAAGATTGTGGTGGTGACGTTGATTGTTGTCGTCGTGGTTGTTGATGTGGACAGGGATGGTTGTGACTGGTGGTGTGGTGGTAGTCGTGTCTGGTTGGCGGGTGGGGTGGTGGTTTTCGTTCAGTCTGTGCCAGATGGTCCGTGTAATGGCCTTGAAGGCTGGCCAGTGGTCATCTACCACTCTGCACAGGCAGTCATAACTCTTTACATTACTCTGCACAGACAGTCATAACTCTTTACATTACTCTGCACAGACAGTCACGACTCTTTACATTACTCTGCACAGACAGTCATAACTCTTTACATTACTCTGCACAGCAAGTCATACTACTTTACATTACTCTGCACAGACAGTCACGACTCTTTACATTACTCTGCACAGACAGTCATAACTCTTTACATTACTCTGCACAGCAAGTCATGACTCTTTACACTACTCTGCACAGACTGTCATGACTCTTTACGTTACTCTGCACAGACTGTCATAACTTTTTGCATTACT
>CM060330.1:23732755-23735255 GCA_030674155.1 Stramonita haemastoma
AGCAGCAGAAGTAGCAGTGGCAGCAGCTGCAGCAGCAGCAGCAATAGCAGCAGCAGAAGTAGCAGTGGCAGCAGCTGCAGCAGCAGCAGCAATAGCAGCAGCAGAAGTAGCAGTGGCAGCAGCAGTAGCAGCAGCAGCAGAAGTAGCAGTGGCAACAGCAGCAGCAATAACAGCAGCAGCAGAAACAGCAGCAGAGGCAGTAGTAGCCAGCAGCGGCAGTAACAGGCCTTCTCCTCACCAGATCTTCCTCGTCCTCCAGAATAGCGGCGGAGTCATAGCCCCAGGGGTACAGGAAGAACTGCCCGAAGGAGTGCAGGGACATGTACACCGCGATGCGACTGCGCAGTCTCAGCAGCAGCGACCTCACGTTACGTGTTTCCGGTTCCGAAAAGCCTTGAGGCCCTGAGTAGTTGTCGTCACAAGGGTTGGAACTGCCGCCTTTGTCTGTCAATCATAGTGATTATTCAAAAGCAGTGATGATGATGGTGGTGGTGGTGGTGATGACGATGATGATGTTGATGATGATGATGATGATGATGATGATGATGATGGTGATGGTGGTGGTGATGATGGTGTGGTGGTGGTGGTGGTGGTGGGGATGATGATGATGATGATGATGATGATGAGGAGGAGGAGGAGGAGGAGGAGGAGGAGGAGGATCATCATCATCATCATCATGGTGGTGGGATGATGATGATGATGACGGTGTGGATGACAGTGGGGATGATGGTGAGGATGATGGTGATGATGGTGATGATGATGAGGATGGCGGCAGTGGTGAGGAGGATGAGGATGATGGAAAATGATGAGGATGATGGTAGTGATGATGATGATGATGATGATGATGATGATGATGATGATGATGATGATGGTGGTGGTGGTGGTGGTGGTTGAGAATGATGATGATGATGATGATGATGATGAAGAAGATGATAATGACGATAATGGTGGTGATGATGGTGAGTTAGGATGAGGTGAAAATGATGATGATGGTACTTATGGTACGGGTGATGGTGATGGTACTGCTGCTGATTTGGTTACCTACTTGGGTGTATTGTTGAATTCAAGTTGTTTATATTGCTGTTGGTATTCTTACAGATTCATTTGTTACTCCTTACGTCAAGCCAAGGGGAGTACTTGTTATTATTATTATTATTATTATTATTATTATTATTATTATTATTATTATCATTATTATATTATTATTATTATTATTATTATTATTATTTATTATTAATGTTATTATTATTATTATTATTATCATCATTATTATCATTATTATCATTACTATCATTATTATTATTATTATTATTATTAGGCAGCAGCAGCAGCAGCAGCAGCAGCAGCAGCAGCAGCAGCAGTAGTAGTAGTAGTAGTAGTAGTAGTAGTAGTAGTAGTAGTAGCAACAGCAGCAGCAGAAGCAGCAGTGTTATTATTATTATTATTGGTATAGTAGTAGTAGTAGTAGTAGTAGTAGTAGTAGTAGTAGTAGTAGTAGTAGTAGTAGTAGTAGTGGTAGTAATAGTAGTAGCAGCAGCAGCAGCAGCAGCAGCAGTAGTAGTAGTAGTAGTAGTAGTAGTAGTAGTAGTAGTAGTAGTAGTAGTAGTAGTAGTAGTAGTAGTAGTAGAAGTAGTAGCAGTAGCAGTAGCAGCAGCAGCAGCAGCAGCAGCAGCAGCACCAGCACCAGCACCAGCACCAGCAGCAATAGCGGTGACCTCAAACATGCTACCCTCACCAGCGCGGTCTGTCCACTCATAGCCGAAGTTTCTGTTCCCGTCCACACCGAAACAGTGGGACATGCCATGGGCATACAGCGACGTTCTGGTTTTTCTCCATAGCCGTGTAGACATCTGTAGCATAGCCCAGCCTAGATTACCATAGCATAACACAACACAGCACATATCATAGTAGTAGTAGTAGTATAGTAGTAGTAGTAGTAGTAGTAGTAGTAGTAGTAGTAGTAGTAGTAGTAGTAGTAGTAACATATTGCATGACAAAATAGCATTTCAAAACATAATCCTGATAGAAAGACCCTGTAAGTGCCGGTACGGTTTCAAGCTTTCACTGAAGTTTAATTTCGAAACCCTGCAGTCAACATTAGAACTAACTCCCCTCCCCCTCCCCTGAAAGTCTTTCCGATAAGACTTTAGACTGCGGCCCCGTGAGAGGACGCACAAACATCTGGCACACGAGTTAAAACCCCAACAGTGTTAAGGACCTTGCTGTTGGTCTTTATTACAGGCATAATTATTGGCTGTTGATCCCTTGTCAGGTTGGAATATTACTTCGGCTACACTGATGCTTTAGCTTGCGGGTCAAGCAGTATCTTCTATAGAGTGCTATAGTGGGAAGGAAATTATGCTAAATTTCACACATTAAAAAAAAAAATTAGAATATAAAAAATGCACTGTGTGCTTGTTTTAGGGTTGAGGGCATCGAGCAATTCCAGGTAATCACGAGAAAGTTGGAAATGATCATGAAATGAGGACTGCTTGTGTTC
>CM060330.1:23752755-23760255 GCA_030674155.1 Stramonita haemastoma
ACACTGTGCATCAATCGGTCTCCTCCTTTGAGGACAATCGCAGAGCGGCCCTTGAGGAGAGGCGAATGAGGAGGAAGAACCGCGTCCCCTCTACATCAACTCCAGAATCGACTTTCCACTGCAGCCGCTGCGGCCGGGTTTGTTTGTCACGCATTGGACTGAACAGCCACCAGCGAGCCTGCACCAGACGTGGACAGTGCCCTTAATCTTCGTTCGCGAAGCCAAGCCATGATGATGATGATGACCTTCTCTTCTGTAACTTACCTGTCCTGCTGCTGTTCCCACACCGCTCATTCATTCAGATCCTAGACAAGTCCAACATTACTCAGTCCAGAGTGCTAAATTCAACGCGCCTTTTCATTTTACCTAGTACAAATGGGGTCAGTTCCTGCTATAAATAAACAGCACCAGCTTGCCTAACCTTGGCGGGATGGGATGGATTAATTAGCAGCTGAGAGGAGCTGAAAGTGGGGGACACTGACAGCTGTGCTAGATGTACACAGGACCTCATGACCCATCTCACGGGGGCCAGAAGTTCACACAGCTAGGGAGCTAGCTCATTAATGTTGGTCCTCCGTTAGGTTAGGCTACCGACCAGAAAAAAGCCATTGCACTGTTGCTGTGTCATTATTAATGTAGGTGATGTTGAGTGGTGCCTGTTTTGATCCCAAGTACCTGGGACACCACTGGTGGCCTGTGCCCCTTAAGGTTAAGGTCTGTGCCCCCTACTGTTGGCAGTATGTGTATAGTCGTGGAGCCAGACTGAGTGCGAACTCGCACATTTTTTAAAATTTACTTTATTTTATTCTTTTATATCGAGGATAATGGGATAAGCACTCGTGTGCTTTTTTTTTTAATATTATTTTTAAAAAAAAATCTAGTCCCCGTGTGTATGCAGTTGTGCAAATACTGTCATCTGTTCCCACCGGCACACATTGGCCTACTCTTTCGAAAAGCGGAACAGGATTTAACGTGTGCGCAAGATGTTCTTCGTGCGTTCGCACACGGGGCCTCGGTTTATAGTCTCATCCGAAAGACTTTTGGGGAGAGTGGAGTCAGCACTGATGTTAACTCCAGGGGGAAAAATTCCCTCCAACGTGAATCAAACTCGGGTCGTCAAATTGCCAGCGCAATGTTCTGACCACTAGGCTATCCCGTTCCCTACACAGAGTGATGTCATGGCGACTACGATAACGTTTTTAAACGAAAATAATAGCCTGGTGGTTAGAACATTGCGTTCGGGATCTGACAGTCCGGGTTCGAGCCACCACTGAGAAACCCTCTCAAGTGGATTTTCCCCCTGGAGTTTTTTTTTTTTTTTTTTTAATATGGAATTTGTATAGCGCTATCTCTTGTAAAGACAAATCAAAGCGCTTGCATTTGACCTACAGAGCCACAGATCATGCTGCCACCAGGCGCAAAGATCCCAACTCACAACTCCCCGATTTTTCTTCAGGGATGGTGTCTAAACACGACACCTGTGTGCATGCTGGTTTGTTATAATTTTGTCATCCGCTCCTACCGGCACACGATGGCCTACTCTTCCGAAAGGTGGAACGGGGTTTTAACGTGTGCGCAAGATGTTCTGCGTGCATTCGCACACGGGGCCTCGGTTTCGAGTCTCATCCGAATGACTTAACATCAGTGCCGGTTGGCTCCACTCCCCCGAAAGTCCTTCGTTCGCGACTCTAAACTGAGGTCCTGTGTGTGCGAATGCCTACAGATCATCTTGCGAACACGTTAAAACTCACCCCGCTGTAGTAATAATAATAATGATAATGATAATAATACACGGAATTTATATAGCGCTAAATCTTATAAAGCAAACAAATCAAAGCGCTTGCCTTCAAATCAGCCACACACATGCAAACATTCACAAATGATTTAACAAATTATATATTTACGCAAACGGAAACAAACACACACATACACATACACCCACACCCACACCTACACACACCCCCACACCCCCACACCCACACCCACACCCACACACACACAACCGATACTGCTTAGTGATGAAGATGGAGGAGACTGAATAGGGACATATGTGAGGTGCGAGGTGTGCATTCTGGAAGTGTAGGTTGTTTATATGCCGGTGGGAACGGATAACAAAACTTACACAAAATTGCATGCACACGGGTGCTGGATGTAAAAAAAAAAAGCACATGAGAACTTATTAATTTAATTATTCTTAAAAGAATAATAAAAAAAATGTTAACAAAGTACTGACATGTAGGTGGAACAAAATTGAGGTGTCCTTGAGACCAACGTAATAGGGACCTCCAAATTACACAGATTAATTAAACAAAAAAAAGCAGAACAGTGGATAGTGATGAAACTGATGTAACATGATGTTATAGTCATGCAGCAGGTTTGAGACTTCTTGACAAGGTTGTATGCTCACTGCTTCTTCCTATCATAATAAATTATAGTATCCCCTGTGTCAACCGTGCCCGAGAGATACAGACACACTTGCAGTGTTGATCAAAACGTTTTGAAAATACTCTTCAAAATCACACCTATAAGTGGATGAAGCTTGACTGTGCGGTTCCAGTCTTCTCAATACACAACACACACACACACACACACACACACACACACACACACACACACACACACACACACACAGTACCACACACACACACACACACACACACACACACACAACACCACACACACCACACAACACACACACAAAACACACACAAACAAACACACACACACAAACACACACACACATTTATCAGACTCACTCTGTGTAGGAGGGGGGCCAGAATCTAAGAAACCCTGCTATAGGTAATATGACTCTCATGGAATTCAAACCCACGATTTTACAACCCAGAGGTCTTAGGGTGAAAAAAAAACTTGCTGCTCCGTGGCGGCTGGTTATCTACGCAATTATCTTCCGTTGCTTGGTTCGTAACAAAGCGTACAGATAATTGTGTTCATGCTTCACTTCATGTTATCTTTGTTCTTCTTCAGACCGAGCCTCTCTCTTAGATACTAGCAGCAACATCTCTGAACAGCTTTCATCCTTGGGTAGCATCAGAAAGCTGTAGCCAATTATTTTGGCCTTTGCTGATAACATGTGCATCAACTTGCGCGCGCTGTGAGTACTCACACGTCAGCCAGCCTGTGAAGAATACGACACAGACACACAGACACAGACACAACAGACACACACACACACACACACACACACAAAACACACACACACACACAAACACACAGACACAGACAGACACACATCCTCACATCTCTCTCTCTCTCTCTCTCTCTCTCTCTCTCTCTCTCTCTCTCTCCTACTCCCTCTCTACTCTCTGTCTGTCTGTCTGTCTGTCTGTCTGTCTCTGTCTCTCTCTCTAGCTCTTTCGCTCAAAATCAACTTTCGTATTAAATTTCGTATTTCGTTTTTATTGCAACATTAGAGTGATATGATCCATACACAATCGAATTCTATAGCATGTGACCAGTTACCCCAAAAGTAATTAGGCCTTAAGAACGAGACGAGTTTTCGGACGTGCGGGTGGAAGGGAATTGACAGCAGTGGGCAACAGCAGTGGTTAAAGGCCCCAGGACAACACACACGTCCCGATTGTCTGCGTCTGAAACAACATGGATATGCGCGTACACGCAGACGAACGCATACTGATACATGTGACGCTCCACCACATAAGAAGTCGCATTGCACCAGAGGTCAATTTTTAGTTATTGACATATAACTATTAATGTGCAATAAAATGGCTATACAATTAAAAAAAAAAGATTGAAAATCGGACATTTCTATCAAAGGTTATTACAACTTGAAAGGATACACTGCAGGAAATGACAAAATGAGAACTTGACAAGTTAAGCATCCTAATAGGTGGCTAGAATGAGGGCTGTGGTATTTTTTTTAAAACATGTTAAAAGGCAAAAGGAAACAAAACTATGCCTTGATATTTCACTACAAGGTAGAATAATGGCTATAGTTTTATAATCAATAAAAATCTTAAAATCGACAGCTTGACCCCCACCTGCCTTTAATTTAATGGCTGCTTGCGGAAAAGTGGGTCAGGTGCAAAGTGACTCATTTCGTGGTGGAGCGTCACAAATATACATACAACATATATTTTACATATACATGCATATATCATACATATTAATGCATACAGACAGACAAACATCTTGATTCTGTGCATCTGAAACAACATGGATATGCGTGTACACGCAGACGAACGCATACGTATAAATATACATATGCAACATATATAACATATACATACCTATATCACACATATCTAATGCATACAGACAGACAGACGTCTTGATTCTGTGCATCTGAAACATCATGGATATGCGTGCACATGCAGACGAACAATTAAGCGTATGCATAGAATCACATGAAGGTGAACGGACAAACACACAGACGCAGACAAAGAGACAGAGACTGATTAGCAGACAGACAGACAGACATCACACACATGCGCGCGCGTGTACACACACACATATACACACACAGACACGCACACTCACACGCACACACACAGAAACTGACACACACATACGCACGAGATGTTCTGCGTGCGTTTGCACACGGGGCCTAGGTTTAACAGTCTCACCTGAAGGACTTTTAGGGGAAGAGTGGAGTCAGCACTGATGTTCACTCCAGGAGAAAAAAAAAATCTCCTAGACCGGGAGTCGAACCCGGGTGGGTCGTCAAATTGCGAGCGCAAAATGTTCTGACCACTACTAGGCTATCCCTGTCCCTTCTGGACATGAGAAGCCTGGGGACAGAATGTCACAGAAGACAAAGTCCTTCGGATGAGACTATAAACCGAGGCCCCGTGTGTGAACGCGCGCAGAACATCTTGCTGCACACGTTAAATCCTGTTCCGCTTTTTCGTAAGAGTAGGCCATCGCGTGCCCGGTGTGAACAGATGACACTATTTACAAAACTGCATACACACGGAGACTGGATGTAAAAAAAAAAAAAAAGCACAAAGAGTGCTTACTTATCCCATTAGCCTTTGATATAAAAGAATAAAAAAAAAAAAATAATAAAAATAAAATAAAAAAAAACAGATAATAAAAGAAAAGAGTATCACCTCTTCTCGCCTCGGCTCTGTAGGCGGGTCCTTGACCCATACAACTGGTCATCACAGGGTTGGAGGCTGGACAGCGGACTTCACTGCGGTCCTTTTTGGCGGTGACGTACTCTGTGGACCTGACTGCCGTGCAGTTCATGCCTTTGATGTCACAGCACACGCCTGTCGTCATCACCCCTGAAATGACGTCACCAAAAGGAAAGTGATCAGTGAGGGTGTGTAACGTGAAAAGAGTTGTTACTAGAAGTTTGGGACTGTTGTCTTTATTATTTTTATTTATTTATCTTTTTTTTTTTTTAAGATTTAGGGGAAGGGGGGGGGGGGGGGGGTGTTCTTCTTCTTCTCCTCATTGGTTTAATGTCCGTTCACTACAAAGTGATTTAAACAATGGTACATTCACGTGAAGAATGCACTGACAAGGGGATGAGGGGAAAGGTGAAAGGATGAAGAATGTAATGGATGATGATAAGTTTATAAAAATTTCATTTACAGTAACTGTCCCACTGATGACTGGCAAATATACTTTCTGCAACTGATACTAGGACATGCGACTCGGAATCATACAGAACACTTTGGATATTTCCATATTTTTTCTTAGATCTATCCCTTTGCTTGTATATGGGGGGCGTTTTTGTGTCTTGTAAGTGCGATATAAAAAGAGAGCAATTACGGGGTGTTCTTTTGGGGGTGTATGTGCTTGTCTTTTTTTTTTCTTTTTGGGTTTTGTGTCTCGTTTGATTATTTTATAATGCCTTTGAGTGTTAGCGTAGACAATGATATGTGGTGTTTGTTTCTTGCTTTTGTTAGTGTTGTTGGTATTGTTTTGGCTATTGTTGTTGTTGCTGTTGGTGCTGTAATTATTGTGTTGGTGTTACTGTTGGCATTTGACCTGTGAACAACAGAAGGAACAAATCACGTAGAAAGCTCCATTGTAGATCCGAAGATTACACTACCCCCCCCCCAAAAAAAACACAAAAAAACCAAAAAAAAAAAACCGCAACAGTATAAGTTTGAATTCCTTCTTTTGTATTCTAAACAGACGCTTTTGATCAATTATCGTATGTGTAAAACTGGTCGTTTATGTTGCGCTTATCCCCGAAGTCGGAATGCAGCTACCTTCATGGTGGGCAACCCCCCCCCCCCCCTCCCCCCTAGTTTGCACACACAAAATCTCACTATTGGTGAATATCGGAGTTGTATAGCCGAGGAACCAAAACATTGTGATATTGTTTAGACTGAAAGTGAAGGACACTGGGTTTGTGCATAAGAGACATCGCTAATATTATCTTTCAAGACGCTTTCATACAAATCAATATCCGATTTAAATTACTTTACAGGATCCACACACACACAAAAACACACGGAATGAATAGGTCCGTTCTCATCTCCACCCTCTCTCTCTCTCTCTCTCTCTCTCTCATGACGCATTCAACTCCTTCTATTACCCCCTAACACCCCCCTCCCCTCCCCCCCTCTCCCCTCTCCAACACACAAGACGCAGACACTAGCACAAACCCACAGATAAGATAACCCCCCCCCCCCCCCCCCCCACCACACACAACCACACACACTCACTGTTAAAGGCTGGTATAACCAAAGCTGGTAGAACGAAAGCTGCACCTGCTTTATTTATTTATTTATTTTTTATCAACTTCTGATCCGTCTGTGTTTATAGTTGAAAGTGATCTGAATAGCTTGACTCCATGTGCGAATTCACTAGCCTAAGCTTATACAAGGCCGTCAGGTGAATGGTTTCTCGATAGATTTGTGTGACACATGTCAAACACCGACTGATTCATTTCTCTCCATTCAGGGGCACATGAAAAGGAAGGTTTAACAGCTAGAACATTTGCGTTAGAAGTTTAAGTCTTGGGATATTTTTATCTTATTTATTTATTTATTTATTTATTTATTCTTTTATATCGAGGATAGTGGAATAAGCACTCATGTGCTTTTTTTTTTTTTTTTACATCCTGTCTCCGTATGTATGCAGTTTTATAAATCTTGTCATCTGTTCCAACAGGCACGCAATGGCCTACTCTTACAAAAAGCGGAACAGGATTTAATGTGTGCGCAAGATGTTCTGCGTGTGTTCGCACACGGGGCCTCGGTTTATGAATATGTAAGAAGTGAAAATGTTTATAGAAGTCTGTGATTCAACTGACCTAACTTATTTAGCAAAGTTTATGTTCGATCTCAAGCTGTTAGACTGTTCGACTGTTCCTGTTATTTTTGTAATTTTTTTTCTGTCGTTCGTTTCTTACTGCCACGAATGGCATTTTTCGTTTTGTTCTTAAAATTTTCGTTCTAAAATGTTCGTTTGCAGATTCTTTGTCCAGTGTGGTTACAAACACTACAAAAATGAATTAAAAAAAAAAAAATTCGCCCCTCCTTCCACACTCCCTCCTCG
>CM060330.1:23765255-23767330 GCA_030674155.1 Stramonita haemastoma
GGACCACGAGATTGTAGTCACCCTTGAAGCCGTGTAGCCGGGCCTTGAGGTTGGTGCCTGAGTACTGGCTGAGGGAGAAGTTGAGGTGGGTATCCCATTCCTTTTTCACCAGGCAGGCGAAGCGTACACCCCCTTCTGCCAACTGTGTGGAGGAGGAGTACGATGCGATAACACATACAATGGTGATGCGATGAGGTAAAACTGTGTGGTACTATAATGCATGTCTTGTTCTGAAGTAATTTAAGGTAATGAGAGTCACAGCGCTGCGCTACATCAAAGCTGCTTTGCAATACACTACATCGACTAAAACTACATTGCGCTGTACTACACTGACTAAAAAACTACATTGCACTACACTACACCAACCAAAACTACGCTGCACTACACTACATCAAACTGCAACACACTAAACCAAACGATATTACACCATACCACACCATACCACACCCCACCCCACTACACTACACCACGTCACACCACACCACACCACACTACACTACACCACGTCACACCACACCACACAACACCACACTACACCAACCACACCACACCACACCACACTACACCACACCACACCACACCACACTACACCACACCACACCACACCACACCACACCACACTACACCACACCACACCACACTACACCACACCACACCACACCACACTACTCCACAACACGTCACACTACACTACACCACACACCACACCACACGATACCCACACCACACCACACCTCACCACACTACACCACCACACCCCACCCCACACCACACCACACCACACACCACACACACCACACCAAACCACACTACACCACACCACCACCACTCGACACCACACCACACCACACCACTCCACACCACCACACCTCACCTCAACCCACACCCCTCCCCCACACCCACCCAACCACCCCCTCCCCACCCCCACCCCCACCCAACCTCACCACCCACCCCCACCCACCCCCACCCAACAACCCTACTCACGGTAAATCGTCTCCATAAGCCAGTACTTGTTTTCATAGCGCTGTCGGATGTTCCAGTATCCCCAGAGTATAACACCCCTCATACAGGGTGAGCGAAAAACGCCCGTATAGCGTCTTCCAGCCAATCGGCGCGGATGACGTCATCGTTATGGCCGATATCGAACTCCGTCATCATGACCTCAATGTCTGACAGCACTTTGAACTTGTCCAGACGATGCTGACAGCAGGAAGAGAAGAGAGAGAAGATGGAAGATGGAAGAAAATGTAAGAAAAAGGAGAAATACAGGTATATGATTATACGTGTAGTGTTATAACTATGTTTGGTATGATGGTGTAAGGAATGAGAGGGAAAGAGAGAAAGGAAAGAATATGAAAAGGGAGAAAGAAGAAGTGGCATTACTACTACTACTACTAGTAGTAGTAGTAGTAGTAGTAGTAGTAGTAGTAGTAGTAGTAGTAGTAGTAGTAGTAGTAGTCGTCGTCGTCATCGTCGAAGTAGTAGTAGTAGTAGTAGCAGTAGTAGTAGTAGCAGCAACAGCAGCAGCAGCAGCAGCAGCAGCAGTAGCAGTAGCAGCACAGCAGCAGCAGCAGCAGCAGTAGTAGTAGTAGTAGTAGTAGTAGTAGTAGTAGTATTCCTAGTAGTAGTAGTAGTAGTAGTAGTAGTAGTAGTAGTAGTAGTAGTAGTAGTAGTAGTAGTAGTAGTAGTAGTAGTTGTAGTAGTAGTATTCCTAGTAGTAGTAGTAGCAGCAGCAGCAACAGCAAAAGTAGTAGAAGTAAGAGTGGTGGTAGTCGTAGAAGAAGAAGAAGAAGAAGAAGAAGAAGAAGAAGAAGAAGAAGAAGAAGAAGAAGAAGTAGTAGTAGTAGTAGTAGTAGTAGTAGTAGTAGTAGTAGTAGTAGTAGTAGTAGTAGCAGTAATAGTCCTAGTAGTAGTAGCAGCAGCAGCAGCAGCAGAAGGAAAAGCAGCAGTAGTAGTAGTAGTAGTAGTAGTAGTATAGTAGTAGTAGTAGTAGTAGTAGTAGTAGTAGTAGTAGTAGTAGCAGCTGTAGTAGTAGTATTCCTAGTAGTAGTAGTAGCAGCAGCAGCAACAGCAGT
>CM060330.1:23772430-23784930 GCA_030674155.1 Stramonita haemastoma
CACTGTAGCATACACGCACGCATTATGCGCACGCACGTAGAGAAGCCCACAGCAAAAAGAGAGCAGCAGTCCCTGAACCAAATCTGTAGAACAAAGTCACTCTGGTAGAGAAAACAAATGTACATCCAGACAGGAAATTAAGCACACACAAAAAAGTGTGGCCCTGCTCTTGTGGTGACAGTTTTTCCCAGGGAGAACACCCCAGTTTGAATCTTGCCCTGACTGATTTGGTATAGAATAGAACACAATACAATGCAATACAATACAATACAATACAATACAATACAATACAATACAATACAATACCATACAATACATTGCAATACAAAACAAAAATTGCAGCACTCTACACTACACTAGACTACACAACACTATACTACAATACCTTACACTACCTTACATTCCCCTCCACTCCACTCCACTGCACTCCACTGCACTCCACTCCACTCCAGTCCAGTCTTGCATGTGCACAGGAAAATTAAAAAGAACATACAGCGTGGGGACGGGATAGCCTAGTGGTCAGAACATTGCGCTCGCAATTTGACGACTCGAGTTCGATTCCCGTTGGAGGGGATTTTTCCCCTGGAGTTAACATCAGTGCTGACTCCACTCTCCCCAAAAGTCCTTCGGATGAGACTGTAAACCGAGGCCCCGTGTGCGAACGCACGCAGAACATCTTGCACACACGTTAAATCCTATTCCGCTTTTCGTAAGAGTAGGCCGTTGTGTGCCGGTGGGAATGGTTGACAATATTTACAAAACTGCATACACAGGGAGACTAGATGAAAAAAAGCACAGGAGTGCTTATCCCATTATCCTCAATATAAAAGAAAAAAAATGCAGCACACTACACCACACTACACTATACTACACAACACTATACAACACTACCTTACACTGTCTTACATTTCACTGCACTCCACTCCACTCCACTGCACTCCACTGCACTCCACTAGTCTTGAATGTGCACAGGAAAATGAAAAGACCATACAGTCTGAAGATTTCAATACACAACCCCAGTGCCCCCCCCCCCTTGCCCCGCCCCCCCCCCCCCAGTCCTCTCCCCACTCCCTCACCTTGTAGATGATGTTCACTGCCATGGCGGGAGCGATCCATTCTCTGGCATGCATGCCCGCTTCGATAACCACAACTTGTTTGTTGACGTCACGCGAATTCTTTTGACGTATCTGTCACAGAAAACATACCGGAGTGCGTCCACATGTATTTAAACACACATACACACATAATTATACCCATCATATATACGAAAACCTACACACACTCAGACACAGACACACACAGACACACACACACACACACACACACACACAAACACACACACATACACACACAGGCACACACACACACAAGCACACACACACACACAAACACACACACACACAAGCACACAAGCACAAAAGCACACACACACACACACACACACAAGAACACACACAGAAACACTCACCCACACAAACACACACATAAACACACACACACACACACACACACACACACACACACACACACACACACACACACACACACACACACAATGGAGTTAATATCACTGCTGACTCCACTCTCCCCAAAAGTTCTTCGGATGAGACAATAAACGTGTACAAACGCACGCAGAACATCTTGCCTACACGTCCTGTTCTGTTCCGCTTTTTGTAAGAGTAGGACATTATCTGCCGGTGGGAACAGATGACAAGATTAATATAACTGTACACATACAGGGACTAGATGTGAAAAAGCACAAGAATGCTTATTCTATTATCCTCGATATAAAAGAATAAATAGATGAATAAACATGGGTAAAAATAAAAGGTAAAAGGGGAAGGTGTCCCATTGCCTATGCGGTCGTAGGGGAGCAAGGTATCAGAGATCTCAGCTTCTCTAGGGGCCAGCATATTGAGGGCGGCACCCATCTCGCCTCCCTCGCTGCTTTACCTTCCCTGACCCTTAAGGAGGCAGGTAGCTATTTACAGCTTGGTGAACTGGGGGACTGTACAGAAGCCATGGCGCGCAAGCAAACGGTCAACCATCCAATTGGTAACCACGCTCGATGCTGCTTAACTTTGGTTGGGGGAAAGCCAATGCTCTGACCACTAAGCACACACACACACACACCCAGCCATATATATATATATATATATAGAGAGAGAGAGAGAGAGAGAGAGAGAGAGAGAGAGAGAGAGAGAGAGAGAGAGAGAGAGAGAGAGAGAGAGAGAGAGAGAGAGAGAGAGAGAAACAAAACCTCTTCCATGACACACAGAATCACGTCACATCAACATGACGTAGCTTACCGTGACGTAAGGCGTCACTCGTCTCCCGAACGTTCTTCCCAGATTTGACACGGTGACGTCAGCATGCGGGAGGTTAGCTCGTGCAACAAGACGTAGAAACTGGCGGATCTGTTATTGGAAAAAAAAAAAAAGTTTTAAAAACTGAAACTGTCACAGATTAAAGAATCAAGACTTTAATAAAGACAGCTTTGATGTCTCATAAAGAGAAATTCTGACGGTGCAGCCAGACTGATGATAAAACAATGTAACATTCAAAGCAAACTACTAAAAAACGCTTCAGACTCAAGTGTTGATTCTCAGCAACACGTCCTTGAACACATGCATCAGATACAAGAGACAGAAAAGAATAACAGTAAGAATAGAAGTGTTTAAAATCCTTTCTGCCCTAAACCTCCCAACCGCCCTTCCCCTGGGGGACGGGATATATAGCCTAGTGGTCAGAACATTGCGCTCGCACTTTGAAGATCCGGGTTCGATTCCCGGTCGAGGGGATTTTTCCTCTGGAGGTTGTTAACATCAGTGCTGACTCCGCACCTCCGAAAGGCTTTCGGATAAGACTATAAACCAATGCCCCGTAGGCGAACGCACGCAGAACAACTTACGAACACATTAAATCCTGTTCCGATTTTCGTAAGAGTAGGCCATTGTGTGCCGGTGTGAACAGATGACAAAATTTACAAAACTGCATACACAGGGGACTGAATGTAAAAAAGCAATATGGCTGCTTATTCCATTATCCTCGATAATAAAAGAATAAATAAATAAATAAATAAACCACACTGGTGAATTAAAGGTTGGGATTTTTTTGTTCAACGTCCAAAGTCCCCTCCATGAATATATAGATCTACACATGCATAGAATCAAACAAATATTCACGTTAAAGATCCCCGTAATGCATGTAAGCCTAGGCTAGGTTATAGATACATGAACATACCCAGCACGTCTCCTGTAAAAGGTAAAAGGCAGAAAGGTAAAGGTGTCCCATAAACTATGTGGTCGTTGGGGGGAGCGAGACATCAGAGACCTCAGCTTCTCTAAGGGGGCAGCATGTTGAGGGCGCGCGGCGCCCATCTCCTCTCCATTGCTGCTTTACCTTTCTCGAGCCTAAAGAGGGCAGGTACCCATTCTGTACAAAGGTACGCATCCTGTAAAAAAAAAAAAAAAAAAAAATCCCCATGCGGTCTGCTCTGAGGTTTTTTCCCCATCCATTCGACCCTGAGTGGTGGTCTGGGTACTAGTCTCTCGGATGAGACGATAAACCGAGGCCCCGTGTGTTAACACATCACTATTTAGCGCACGTAAAAGGACCCACAGCAACAAGGGGGTTGCTTAACTTACTTAATCCTCCTCGCTCCTGGTGGAGCAAAAGGCGCCAACAAGTCTCCTCCAGCCATCTCTGTCTTGGGCAAGCCAGCCGATCTCATTCCATGTTTTGCCCATTATTTTCATTTCTTCTTGTATAGTTCTCCTCCATGTACCTAACGGCCTGCCCCTCTTCCTTTTCCCAGGTGGTGCCCATCTGAGTACAGCATGTGGATGTCGGGTCTTGTTCATCCTGAGGACATGGCCCAGCCACCTCCATCGCCTTTGTTTCACTTCTTCTATGATGTTGTTGATGCCAGTCCTTTTGCTCACTTCTCTATTGGTAACATGTTGTTCCCAGTGGATCTTGAGGATGCGGCGAAGACACCTGCTTTCGAAGCCTCTGAGTCGGCTTTCAATCTTTTTGTTGGTTCTCCAGGTCTCTGAGGCGTAGAGGAGGACTGAGCGGACGTTTGATTTGTACACTTTTATTTTTGTATTGGTCTGCAAGCCTGTTGACTTCCAGATGTTTTGCAGTCTGTTGAAGGCCTGTGCTGCAAGACCAATTCTAGTTGAGACCTCCTTCTCAATATCACTGTTGGACGAGATGTAGCTGCCAAGGTACTTGAAGTGTTGTACTTCTTCCAAGTTGACCCTGGCAAAATTCTGTAGAAAACTGTGATAGGGAAACAAATAGAGTTGCATGCAGGAAAAAGAAAAAAAAATGGGTAGGCGCTGCACCTGTGGCGACGCGCTCCCCCCCCCCCCCCCCCCCCCCCCCCCCCCCCCGGGAAAGCAGCCCGAATTTCACGCAGATTTGATTTGATCTGATTTGATTTGATTTATTCTTTTATATCGAGGATAATGGAATAAGCACTCTTGTGATTTTTTTTTTTACATCCAGTCCCTGTGTGTATGCAGAGAAATCTGCTGTGACATAAAGTGGTACAAAATACAAAATACAAAATACAGCAGAAGACCAGGCACTGCACATTCTACCCAATATGGGAACACGGGGCAGCAGCACATACACACAGGACACGGACGAAAGAGGATTGAAAACACGCCACAACAAACCCTGATGTCAAAACGAGAGGAAATATATCAACAGTCAGAGATATCACACTTAACTACCTGTCGAAAACGTAGGTAACGTCGTGTCACTGTTTCAGGCGCCATTTTCACAGACCGCCGATGTCGAGAACCCGGATGTTGATGATCCATGTACACGGTGCGCTCTAGTAACCTGGTAATCAAGGAAAAAGCTACAGTATGGTGTAAAGTACTCACTGAGACACAGACACAAACACATATACAGACACGAACATAGAGACACAGACACACAGACACACAGACACACACACACACACACACACACACATATATATATATATATATATATATATATATATATATATATATATATATATATATATATATATATATATATATCAGAGAGAGAGAGAGAGAGAGAGAGAGAGAGAGAGAGAGAGAGAGAGAGAGAGAGAGAGAGAGACAGAGACAGAGACAGAGACAGACAGACAGACAGACAGACAGACAGACAGACAGTCAGTCGTCCTTGGCAAAATTCAGTTGAGAAAAGCACATACAAACAGGGGAAAAAAAATGGGTGGCGTTGGTCTTGTGGCCACCCATTCTTCTTAGGGAGAGCAACCCGAATTTCTCGCAGAGAAATCTACCGTAACTTCAAGTGGTATACAATACAACACAATACAATTGTGTGTATATATATATATATCAGTCAGTCAGTCAGTCCCATGTCCCAAAGGACGTAGGGGGGACATGAGAGAAGACGCAACAGAGATCTTTTTCCATGCTTCACGATCCTGTGTGGCTAGTAGGAGGTGTTGTAGGGGTTGGGCGGTCCAGTCTTTGATGTTGTCAACCCATGATTTCTTTTGGCGGCCTCTTCTTCTCTTGCCCTCGACTGTTCCTTGCAGGATGGTTTTTGCTAGGGTGTTGTGTCTTGTGGTGTGACCAAACCACATCAGCTTTCTCCTCTTTATGGTGGAGAGCAAAGGCTCTTGGGGGCCCACACGCTTTTTGATTTCTTCTTTCACATAGTTATTGGTCTTGTTTCTTTGTATGATATTTTGAGAAGTCTTCTGTGGCACTTGTTCTCGAATGCTTGGATTCTCCTCTCTAACTCTCTCTCTCTCTCTCTCTCTCTCTCCTCTCTCTCTCTCTCTCTCTATATCTATATATATATATATATATATGTGTGTGTGTGTGTGTGTGTGTGTGTGTGTGTGTGTGTGTGTGTGTGTGTGTGTGTGTGTGTGTATGTGTAAATGTGTGTGATGAGAAGGGTATTGACAGTACAATTTGCACTACTACAATGAAAGCAACAAGAAGCCCCATGGTAGATAGTGTGGAATAGAAGCACAGCGAACATAATTATGCAATACAGACAGATAGACGGGCAAGACAGACAGATTGACAAACAGGTATACGCACAGCTAACCAGAGGGACATAGACACACAGCTAAAACTTATCTCCCACTGAAGAAAACTTAATGCTCTACCTTTGCACATCAGAAACTTTGACGGTGTATGACGCGCCTCTCGTCTCCACAAAATTGATGACGCCGTTCAGTTGTTGGGGGGCTACCATGACGTCAACAGTCCCTTGGAAAGGCCCTCTCCACACATCCAGCTGCCATGATGACGTCAAAAAAACGAGTCATAGAATAATCAGAAATTTACGTCAAAATGTACAATAATTTTTTTTTTAATGTAAAATAAAAACAAATGAAAAGGGACATGAACACAGGTATCTACATTCTAGTTTTTGCTTCAGATTTTTTTTTAAGGTAGAAGTTTATACACTAACTTGAGAATCTAAATTGCACTTTTTTTTGTCAAATATAAAGAAATCTCTACGAGTTTCTATATTTTAATTTGTTTAATTCTTTTTTCCTGTCAACATCAGATATTTACGTAAGAATTTTTATTTCAGTTAAGACTTCTTCGTAAGAATAAAAACACATACTCTAGAATTTGCATTGTAGTCTTAGTAAGTTAGTAGCAACATATAGATACTGAATCTAAAACTGTTTTAGCTTTATTTGAAAAATTAAAATATGATACACAGGAAACGAAAAAGAGACACAAATTTGGCCCCTCTTGGAAAAAAAAAAGCACCACTAAAAGGCTGAAGTTAAATCAAGCAAGGGGGAGGGATAGCCTAGTGGGTAGAGTATTGAGTTATTGATCTGACGAACCAGGTTTGATCCAGCAATGAGGCACACATTCAAGGAGACTTTTCCCTTGGAGTTATCATCAGTAGTAACTCCACTCATCCGAAAGTCCTTTCAATGAGACTATTAAACCTACACCTTGTGTGCAAATGCACACAGAACGTCATGCGCACACGTTAAACCCTATTCTACCTTTCGGAAGAGTAGGCCATTGCTTGTATATCAGTCCGAATAACCAAATGAAAATAAAATGTCAGTGCGAATGACCAATTTAAAAAAAAAATGCATGCACACTTGGGTCATATTGGAAATCTTCCCAGAAGTCGAATTCAGCTACCTTAATAATGGTGGGCAAAAACGGTGGCATACCCAAAAATCTCACCATTGGGGGACTTCGGAGCTCTAGCTGAGGAACGACCCCCCCCCCCCCCTTCCACACACACAGACACAGACACACAGACACACAGACACACACACACACACACACACACACACAACACACACACACACACACACACACACACACACACACACACACACACACAGAAAACACAACCACAACACACACACACACACACACACACACCACACACAACACACACCACACACACACACACACACACACACACACACACACACACACACACACACACACACACACACACACACACACACACACACACACACACACACACACACACACACACACACACACACCACAAACCCTGAACAGTACAGCTCAGAGGAAAACGCTATGTACAGAAATAAGGGGCGGTGGTTTAAAGCATCTCTACTCATTGTTCCCTTGCTTGGGAGTTGGTCAGCAGCTGGGGTTTCCTCTCAAAAGAGGTTTGTCCCCTGATCCCATCTCACAATGATCTCTGGGATAAGACAATGAAAGGATGAATGAGGTGCCGTCCCTAGAGCGGGGTTGAGGTACCATGGATCTCCTAGTTGGTCCATCTTGGGCCAGTCGCATGCACTAAGCTAACAGCTTTCTGCCTGTCCAGTCTTTGACATCCTCTGTCCATTGATGTCTTTGTCTTCCTCTACCTCTCTTTCCTTCCACTTTCCCTGTCAGCACTGTTTTAGGGAGACAGCAGTGTCTCATTATAATTATAGCCAAAATAAGAGAGTTAAAAAAAGAACAACAACTTTGGCTCTTTTAAATGGTTTGTTTTGGATACCTAGTATGAAGACCTGTTTATAAATTGTGGTATTTTGTCTTTCTACCTTATTTCTGTCATTTTCTGAAGATCCTCATTTCGAATGCTTTTATCATTCTGTTACTTTGCAAAATGTCCAACTTTCAGCTCTGTAGATACTTTAAGTCAAACTTTAGCACAGCTCCCAGCTACAACTTACATGCAACATTGCATTTTATGACTAAGGCAAAAATGGTGTTCATCTGTCAGGGTTTATAGTTTGCCCTAGTGTGTAGTGCAAGATAACTGAAGTGGTACAGGCACGTCACACGAACATCTGGACTGGACAAGACTGTATTACAGGGAGTGGTACAAGGATGAAGACAAAAAGGCAGACAGAAAAAAACAAAACAATAGGAAGACAACATCAGAGAGTGGACTGGCATTGGGTGGAACGATTTGCTACAGAAAGCACAGAAACTGTAGAGAGTGGAGGAAGCTGGTTTGCAAAATCTTCATTAGTTCCCCCACAGTCCGCGAGACTACGGGACAGGAAAGGATGTTATTTATTATTTTATTTATTCATTCTTTTACCAATTTAATTTTTTTTTATCGAGGATAATGGAATAAGCACTCATGCGCTTCTCTGACATCCAGTCCCCGTGTGTATGCACTTTTGTAAATGTCATCTGTTCCCATCAACACACAATGGCCTGCTCTTACGAAAAGCAGAACAGGATTTAACACGTGTGCAGCATGATGTTCTGCGTGGGCTCGCACACGGGGCCTCTGTTCATAGTCTCATCCGAAGGGAGGTATAGTGGTGCATGATGCGGTGTATGAAAGTTTAGGGACTGTCGAAGGTGTATTCTTCTGTCTGGAGATGCTGGTTTTTTTTATCATTTACCTGATATTTGCGGAGAAGCTCCCGGAGGTGAGAAGCAGCCAGGTGTGGTTGTAGAACCGAATCTCTAGAACTTGGTAGCTGAGAAATGATGATGGCAGAGAAAAGAATTAAAAGTGTATAATATATTGACACATGCAAACCTCTCTCTCTCTCTGTCTCTCTTCTCTCTCTCTCTCTCTCTCTCTCTCTCTCTCTCTCTCTCTCTCTCTCTCTCTCTCTCTCTCTCTCTCTCTCTCTCTCTCTCTCTCTTCGAGTTCGAGTTCCTCTCTCTTCTCTCTCTCTCTCTCTCTCTCTCTCTCTCTCTCTCTCTCTCTCTCTCTCTCTCTCTCTCTCTCTCTCTCTCTCTCACACACACACACACACACACACACACACACACACACACACACACACACACACACACACACACACACACACACATGACCCGGGTTCGAGTCCAGTCGAGGAAATTTTCTTCCTGGAGTTAACATCAGTGCTGACTCCACTCTCCCCAAAAGTCCTTCGGATGAGACTTTAAACCGAGGCCCCGTGTGCGAACGCACGCAGAACATCTTGCGCACACGTTAAATCCTGTTCCGCTTTTCGTAAGAGTAGGCCATCGTGTGCCGGTGGGAACGGGAACAGATGACAAGATTTAGAAAACTGCATACACACGGGGACCGGATGAAAAAAAAGCACATGATTGCTTATTCTGTTATGCTCGATATAAAAGAATAAATAAATAAATACATAAAATAAACGCACGCACACGCACACACATACACGCACACACATGCACACACACACACACCACACACACACACACACACACGCACGCACGCACGCACACACACACACACGCACTCACACACACACACAAACACACACACGCACACACGCAAGCACACACACACACACGCACACACACACACGCACACACACACACACACACACACACACACACACACCACACACACACACACACACACACACACACACAAGCGTGCGCGAAATACAATGAAGGAAAGAAAGTACGAATGTTTCAATGCAAATCTACACACGGATAAGGTGGAGTGACTTTACAGAGAGAGAGGAGAGGAGAGAGAGAGAGAGAGAGAGAGAGAGAGGAGAGAGAGAGAGAGAGAGAGAGAGAGAGAGAGAGAGAGAATGTATGAATAGACACAGACGCAAAGGCATTAAGCAAACAACCAACCAGCCGAGTCGCCAGCCAGCTTCCCAAGCAACCAGTTATTGAACCAGCCAACCAACCAACCAGCCAACCAACCAACCAAGCAGCCAATCTAACATTAAGTAAACTTACCCGCTGAGAGGTGAAGATGACGCATTTTCATTCATCGGAAATGACGCAATAGTCAGTAACAGCCACGATAGAACCACAAAGTGACACACCACCTTGGTCTCCATCTTCATTTCCTGAAAGAGAGAGAGAGAGAGAGAGAGGAGAGGAGAGAGAGAGAGAGAGAGAGAGAGAGAGAGAGGACATAAACGATATTATGATTAATTCTGCAATGTTATTATATACGTCGTCTAAAAAAAAAAAAAAAAAAGATATTTCATAGTATGAAATTCGTGGGGAGAAAAATCCTCTGATGTGTTCATGTCAATAATATACTTGTGATAATTATATAAAATTTACACATTTTACTGTGATAATTCAATTTTCCTTAACTAACGTGCCTTTTCAGAATCATGTCACTAATACTATGCTTAAAAAGAATTTCTGCCACTACGAGACTGAAAACACTCGCAATAACATTTCATATACATGAACAATGTAGGTAGGTCTACCTATGGAAGGGGGACGGAACAGCCTTAGTGGTTAGAGCTCGTGATTTGAAGGCCTAGGTTCAAACCCCTACCGAGGCACCCACTCAAGGAAAAAAATGTTTCCCTGCAGTTAACACCAATACCACCCCTACTCCTCCAACAGGTCTCCAGCTAGGACTATAAACCGAGGTCGAATATGAGAACACACGCAAAAAAAAAAAAAAAAAAAAAAATGCGTACTGGTTAGAAAACCCGTTACAAATTTAATAAAAGTAGGCCATCGCATGCCACCAGAAACGGATAACAGTTTATTTTTAAAAGAATGCAAACACATTGATGTCATTGTTAAAACATCATCCATGAAGTCGGAATGTGGCTACCATAATGGTGGGCAAAAAGGAAACAAAACGGTCGCGTACGCAAAAAAATAATCTCACCCTGGGTGAAACTGGCAGCTCCAGCTCAATAACGAAAGTATTCTAAAGGAAAGTCTATGTGGTAGGTACATTCTGCACATGCACACAATCGAGTCAATAGAAATAATATAATCTATACAGATATAATATGGGAAAGAAAACATTCAGTCACTGATGTAAAAGACAGTGAGTCCTCTCTATGAAAGGGAATACACAAAACAGACAAAAATTATTCCGAGTTCCACAGTCTTCGAAAACATACATACAAACACAAAATGAAAACGCTGTCTCAAAATTCCTTTCCTTTAGGAAGATACGCACAAACCTTTACTCAAAACACTATCAAAGGATCCCTCTCTTTAGAAAACACACACACACACATACGTGCACACACACACGCACACACACACACACACACGCGTGCACACACACACACACGCACACACATACACGCACACACACACGCACACACACGCACACACACACGCACACACACACAGATTGGGAACATATGACAAAATTTACAAAACTGCATGTACACGGGGACTGGAAGTAAAAAAGCACATGCGTGCCTTTTCTATTATACTCCCCAAAAAGAACGAATAAAAAAAATAAACACACACACACATGCCATCTAAAACTCCCTCTCTTTAGAAACGTACACACGAACACACAGTCAGAAAGAACACTATCTGAGAATCCCTCTCTCACAAACACACACACGAACACAGTCAGAACACTAAGAATCCCTCTTTTAGAAACGCACACACGAACACACATTTCTAGAACACTATCTAAGAATCCCTTTCTTTACAAACGCACAAACACACAGAATACCGCCTAAGAATCCGTCTCTTTACAAAAGCACACACTTAGAACACTATCTAAGAATCTCTTTCTCCAGAAAAGCCCACAGGAACACACACTCATAACACTATCATAGAATGCACTCTTTAAAAACGCACACACACAACACACAGAACATAATATCTAAAAATCTATGTATCTACAAACGCGTACATAGTCCTTCCGATGAGACTATAAAACCAAGGCCTCGTGTGCAAAACATCTTGTACGCACGTTAAAACCCGTTCTACCTTTCGGATCAGTAGGCCGTCCACGCCAATAGGAATGGATGAGGAAAATATAATAATTTAACAAAGAAAAAAAAATGCATGCACACTTGTGTTTTGTCGAAACATTATCCCCAAAGTCGGAATGCAGCTACCTTAATGGTGAGCAAAAAACGGGTGTGCATACACAAAACTCTCACCATGGAGCTCTAACCGAGAAACGGGGAAATACAGACACAACAACAGCACTTACTTCAAACTCTCTATAAAAACCACTCTCTCTAGAAACGCAAACAAGAATACACACCGAAATAGCTAAGAGTATCTCTCAATAAAAAACAACAACACCCCAACAACCCT
>CM060330.1:23787430-23792248 GCA_030674155.1 Stramonita haemastoma
CAGAGAGTTTAAAGACTGGGTGAGGTTTTGACGCTTTTGTCTATTGGTAATCAACATAAATTTAGTTTTATTGGGATGTAGAGACATGTGGTTTAAGTGTGTCCACTGAATAAGGTTATTGATACTTTTTTGCATTGTATGATAAACCTCACGCGCATCAGAGTTCATTGTTTCAAGGGAGGTGTCATCAGCAAACATGTCGCATTGAGTACCTGTGGATAAAGGAAGATCATTAATGTAAAGTAGAAAAAGTAGGGGACCCAAAACTGAACCCTGAGGCACACCATAAGTGTTTGGGAGAAAATCAGAGATAGATCCATTTAAAGATACTTTCTGTTGTCTATCAGAAAGGAAAGAGGAGATCAACTCAAGAGTACTACGGGATAATTTGTAAAGTGCTAATTTTTTAAGAATAAGTTTGTGATTTATAACACCAAATGCCTTTGCAAAATCAACAAACAGTATTCCAGTAAATTGCTTTCTATTTATATTTGATAGCCAGCGATCAACCAGCTTTGTTAAAGCTGTGTGACAGGAATGATATTCTCTAAATCCAGACTGGTTGGGGTGTATGAGATCATGTTGATTTAAGTGAGAAAGAAGACACTTATAAATATGTTGCTCCAGAGGCTTAGAAAGAACAGATAAAATAGAAATTGGTCTGTAGTTGGATGGATCGGTCTTGTTTCCAGATTTATATATGGGAATAATTTTTGCTTGGTTAAAACCTTTAGGGAAATAGTTTTTATCAATGCAAAGATTATAAACATATGTAAGAGTTTCTGCTATGATTGGTGCTGAAAGCTTAAGAATTTTTCCATCAATTCCATCAATGCCACGGGTGCTTGTCTGTTTGAGCTTTCTTAAAGCAGTGTAAACTTCTTGAACGCATAGGGGTTGTATTTTTGCAAAAAGGCAAATATTTTTGTCTTTACAATACTTTTGCAGTTCATGTAAATTATTTTCTTTCGAGTAGTCATTTTGAATTACTTGTTTTGCTACAGTTGAAAAATGGTAGTTTAGTTTGTCAGCTGATGTATCATTTTGCGTACTGGTTGAACTGTTGACATTTTTATTTGTTAATTGATGCATGGCTTTCCAGATTAGTCTACCATTGTTCTTCTTGCTCAGTGCATTTAGAAAATATTTCTTTTTTTCTGTTTGAATGAGGGAAACTACTTTATTTCTCTGCCTTTTATAATTTTCACGGGAGCTATGTTTCAGCAAATAATCTCTATGGTAAATGGCTTTCTGTATTTCATCTGTCAGCCATGGAGGTTTTATCCTATATTGAACTCTCTTCGTTTGCAGTGGAGTATGTTTGTTGTATATGCCATAAAAAATCTTGTACCATACTTCTAATGCCATATCAGGGTCTGTATACTGATATACGCTATTGAGAGAAGAATGTGTAAGATCATAAATAAACTTTTCACTATCGAATTTTGAAAAATTTCGAAACACAATAGTTTTATGATTTAACTTTGGTATTTTTGTGCCTTTTTTTGACCATGTAAAACAAATCAGATAATGATCGCTGCAACCACACTCAGGGACAGATGTTTCAATAATAGTCTTAGGATCAGATACATATAAATGGTCAATAAGAGTTTTAGAGACACTAGTTACTCGCGTTGGTGATTGTATTAACTGTGTTAGTCCATAAGATTTATACGTTAGATTCCAATGCTTATTGTCTTTTAGTAAATCTATATTGAAGTCTCCTAATACGATGATATCTTTACATTGAGTGTATGCGTGGTCCATCATTGAAATAAAACGATTGTTTCCAATCAATTCTTTCCGATGGATTTCTGTATAGTAAACAGATTAGAAATGGCTTGGTAAATTTTATTTGAATTTCGACCCAGAGTGCTTCTACGTTATGTTGCTCTAAGGTATCTATTCTTTTGAATCTCAGTGACTCATGCATATAAAGGAGTAAACCGGTTTCCTTGTTTTGTAATGGATCCTTGCGAACTGCAATGTACCCAGGGAATGATATATCACTATCGGAAATCTGGGAGGAAAGACGAGATTCTGAAAATCCAAATACATGAAAACTCTTTCCTGAATTTGTCAAAATAGAAGATATCTCAGTTAATTTGTTTATCATATGATTTATATTTAAATGACCTACTCTGAGTCCCTCTTCCTTTAGCCAGGAATTATTGCTGTCTGACATTGTGATACAGCATTAAAGAAGAAACATGATGAAGGACCAATTTAGTTATGATTTATAATCTGTTGAGAACCTTAGAAATGTATGCGAATTTGGTATTTTGAAGAAAACACCAAAAATGCACATGCTTACACTGATCCCAAGGGATAACGTGAATCACAAAAAGGAAAAATAAAAATCAATGTGAAAAGTCTTCAGCAAAGAAATATGAATAACAAGTGACCAAAGTAATGATATGTAGTTGCAGGATGAAACTGAAATGATCAACTACTCAATACACAATGCACAAAAGCTCAGATTTTCAATGTACACTCACAAAAAGACACAAAGGTGAACCACACTCACAATCGGTGCCAACTGGGAAAGGCCCAAAAAGAATTAATTCCCAATCTCACTCAAACAAACAAAAAACCTCACACACAACAACAACAAATAAACAAAATAAACACTGAAAAGAAACAAAGTAAAAACCAACAACAAAAGCTACAGCTTACTGCTAAAGGCAAATTATCAAGTTTTTTCGCTAAGTGATGAAAGAAAAGAAAAAGCAAATTAACACAATTATCCCAAAATTTGTAATTCAAGGTCACAGTAAGTCACAAGTTCACTTTTCCAAGGACAATAATTATATAATCTACCACCCTCAGTAATCATTGACTAGTGCCCAGCCCGGTATTTCATCCATGCATACCATGCATCACATACTTATGCCTAGGAGTCTTCAGGAGATTCCCAGAGGGAAATACATCCAAATACTCACATGCATGCACCCACCCACACACCCACCCACACTCACACACACACACACACACACACACACACACACAATCTCTGACATTACCCTCAGGCTAACATGGAGTACTAAACAGATGGTTTAAAAATCATGTTTACATTGGACAATTTGACATGGATAGTGAGGATGGCTGTTGATACAACAACTGGGATGCCATGGCCAGTAAATCAACAGCAAAAGGATGTATGTATCTGTGACTGGCAGAAAAGTCTGGAGGCATAGAAACAGTCTGGTTAGTTGCTTGCTGAAGTTTAGGGGCTACATGAGAAGTGTGTCTGTAATGACCTCTGTCATGTCTGAATTGGTGAGGAAAGGGCAGATTTGTTTCTGTTGGGCGGACATTACGGGAGAAAGCATCTCTGGGATGACTACTGTCCTGAGTGGGATGGGGAGGTAGGGGCATGGGTGCTTTCCTTCCATTGATATCATGGGGGGAAACCATCAACAGTTGACGGTATATGTGAAGACCTGAAGTTTGTCCGTCCAGGATGTGAATTAAGATTGGGGTAATGAAGAAGAGATGATGGGGGTGGGCAGTTCCGGGTGTTGTGAGAAGTGTCAGCCTGGGGATCATGGTAGTGAGGTTCCATCAGATCTGCACCATTGTAGGTAGTTGGTACAGTTCTTCTTTCAAAGTTGGAACCAGAATGGAATTTCCTTGTGAAGTTTAGTTCATGGGGCATAGTGTTGTTCCTTGGCTTTTTTACATTGGACAATGAGGACTGCGGCATACCCACTTCAATGTTTTGCTGCTGATCTTGCTGAATTGACCAAGATGCCTTTATGTTGGTGGCAAGTCTTGCGGTTCCCTTAGCACTTGGATGGACTAAATCTTGGTAGAGGGCAAGCCGAGGGGCACCTGCTGGGGTTGTGAAAGTAGTGGTGTGGTCAATGAACTTCATTTCCAATTGTTCACAGGCGGTCTGGAGGTTGCTGTTAGAGGGACGGATGGCGTTGTTGAGATGATGTCGACCTCTGGCAGGGATGATGGAGCTGAATGCTAACTTGGCCCTTGGGAAGACATCCTGGCAGCGGCGTACCAGTTTCGCCCATTCTTCTGTTTGAACAGGTCCCGATGAGTAGGAGTTAACACCAATATGGACAACAACATATTTGATGTCTGGGAAACTTTGTTTGGAATTGAACCAAACAGATAAGTCATTGACAGTTAACCCTGGAACACAGATCTTGAACACTTCCTTGTTGCGGGGGGGAACAGTCTTCTTGGATTCACAAATCGAAGTATAGAATCGCCCATGAGAAGGATTGTTGTTTGATTAGGAATAGACAATTGGTCTAAAACATCACTTGGGGATGTTTTGAGTGGTGCTTGGGGCAATCTGGAGCCTGGAGACCAATCTGGGACTTCCTTTTGCACATGTCTGGTTTCTCTTTTGCTCATTTCCTCTGTGTCTTCAAGAACAGAATAGGTATTTGAAGTGGAAATGGAGTATTGTGGTCTTTCAACTAGTTTATCTTCACAAGGTTCATTTCTGGTATGAGCTGCAGGATGGCTTTTGACTTGAGAGTGTGGACCCTCTGAAGGAGAAAGAGTACCATTGGGATGGTCTTTGGTGACAGCTATATCAGGGCCATGATGTTGGCCCTGATGTTCCGGGTCTTCAGTGTAGGAAACTGGACAGGTAGTACTGGTTGTTCAGCAAAAGGTGTTTGCGTTGCTTCATTTTTTGTTGGTTTTGGTTTGTGGATGTTTTTGAACTCAGAAAAGCATTGATCCCAGTTGAGATTTTAGAGAAACTAGACCTTTTTTCCAAAGATCCACTCTTCTGATTAAGGTCTGCAATGTCCGATGTGAGTTCCTTTACTTCAGTGTCAAATACTT
>CM060330.1:23802348-23807348 GCA_030674155.1 Stramonita haemastoma
TGTTTGGGTGTAGGTAGTTTGACGGGTAGACTTGTGTAGGTCTATCTCTGTCTGTCCGTCTGGCTGCCTGTTTGTCTGTCTGTCTGTCTGTCTGTCTGCCTGTCTCACTCTCTCTCTCTCTCTTTCTCTGTCTGTCTCTGTCTGTCTCTGTGTCTATGTCTCCCTCTTCCCCTTTCTCTTTGGCCTTTCTCTCTGTCTCTCTTTCGATCTCTTTCTCTGTACGTACACCGTTCTCTCTCTGTGTGTCCCTCTCTCTCTTTCCCCATCTATCTTTCACTCTCTCTCTCTCTCATTCCCAACCGCTTCCACTCTCCGTCTTTGTCTGCCTGCCTGTCTGCCTCCCTTTCTGTCTGCGTGTGTGTGTGTGTGTGTGTGTGTGTGTGTGTGTGTGTGTGTGTGTGTGTGTGTGTGTGTGTGTGTGTGTGTGTGTGTGTGTGTGTGTGTGTGTGTGTGTGTGTGTGTGTGTGTTTCTATCTATCTGTCTCTCTATCTCTGAAAACTCACATGCAACTTGTTTTTGTCCATCTCCAGTGCGTTTGCATGACGTTCTTTCTTCCAAAGGAACAGCTGAAAATAAAGGCAGTAGATGGTTAGTTTTTACATGGGTTTTACATAGGTTGTAAAACATCAGTTCTTGTAAAACTTAGAATAGGTGGTTAAAATCGGTTGCTGTATAACTGTGCACAGGTAGTAGAATCAGTTCTTGTATAGCTTTACATAAGCGGTAAAATCAGTTCTTGCATAGCTTTACAACGGTGATAAAAACAACAACAACCCAGTTCTTGTAGAACTGTGCACAGGTGGTACAAATCAGTTCCTGTATAGGGATGCACTCTCTCTCCCTCCATCCATCCTTCCCTCCCCCGCCCCCCCCCCCCCCTCTCTCTCTGTCTCTCATTCTCTCTTCCTTAGTCTGGTGACCGTTGGGGTACCCCTGAAAACTTGACAAACAGTTCCCGGCATTCCTCTCAATGTTTTGCCTTTCTCTGGGTTGTCCATTTGCTGATGTAGTGCCCCCATCCTTGGTCTGCCTATTTTTCTTTCTCCTTGGACAGTGCCTTGCAGTATTGATTTTGCAAGTCCTTTTGTTCTTGTGATATACCCATTCCATTTAAGTTTACAGTTTTTTTACGATTGTTGAAAGGTTTTCGTAGGGCCCAATGGTTTGCTGGATTCTGTTATGCATGTTTTCGTTGATTATGTGTTATGATATTACGCTCTGATTTGTACATCTGAAAATGTGGTTTGTGTTTATTTCATAGTTCTGTGTTGCATAATGCTAAAATATGAGCTAAAACTTGTCCCAGTTTTTCATTATTTTTGTAATATTTTAAACAAGCGTGGACCAGACACTGGAAGGATGATACATGCCAAGGTGATGAGATGATTTCGCAAACTTCTTTGTATTTCATAAAAAGATCACACAGACAACGAGAAGTGAAAACCAGAATCGAAAACACAATCGGACCATATGAAGAACTCCTAACTACAGTAAGAAAAAAAATGCAAAAGGAAGTAGCACGTTACACGAACATCTGGACTGGCCAAGACCGTCCTACAGGGAAGAGTACAAGGAGGTGTGTGTGTGTGTGTTGGGGGGGGGGGGGGGGACGAAGAAGAATACAGCAAAAACGAGCGATGGGAAGACATTATCAGAGAGTGGACTAGCCTTGAGTGGAGCAACACACTACTGAGAGCCACGAGAAGTGGAGGAAGCTGGTTACAAAATCTCCAGCGGTGTTCCAACGCTCTACTAGACTAAGGATAGGTGATGGTGAGGTGAAACAAAGTGCTATGTGCAATATCAAGTTCTTGCTTTCCTGGTTTTTCCCTAAAGTGTTGTGGTTACTGTGATCCCTCTGTGGCACGTGAGTTATGTTTATTGCACATGTTTATGTCTGTTGTAAACCTCCTAGCAGTCATTCATTTGGCTAGATCAAAACCATTTTCTACATCATTGGCTGGTCATCTATTCCACTCCACTCCACTCCACTTCACTCCACTCCACTCCACTCCACTCCACCCGTTCGCGTGTGCGTGCGTGCGTGCGTGCGTGCGTGCGTGCGTGTGTGTGTGTGTGTGTGTGTGTGTGTGTGTGTGTGTGTGTGTGTGTGTGTGTGTGTGTGTGTGTGTGTGTGAGTGTAAGTGTAAGTGTAAGTGTAAGTGTGTGTGTGTTGTAAGTGTGTAAGCGTGTAAGCCTGTAAGTGTGTGTGTGTGCGTGCTTGTGTGAGTGTATGTGTGCGCGTGCGTGCTTGTGTGTGTATGTATGTGCATGCACACTTGTGTGTGTATGTTTGTGTTCATGTGCATGCGTGCGTGTGTGTGCGTGCGTGTGTGTACGTGTGTGCGTGAATGTGCACGTACACGTATGTGTGCACACCCTTGTGTGATACATGTGCGTGTATTGTGTAAGCCGTGCACGTACATGCACACGCATAGGGGGATGGGATAGTCTGGTGGTCAAAGTGACACATTCGTGATCTGCTGACCTGCGTTCGAATCTCGTTCAAGAGGATGTTCTCCTCTGAAGTTAACATCAGTGCCGACTTCACTCCCCCTAAAAGCTCTTCGAATGAGACTATAAACCCAGGTCCCGTGTGAGAACGCACAAATACCATCTTGCGCGCACGTCAAAACCTGTTCCGCTTTTCAGAAGAGTAGGCTATTGTGTGGCGGTGGGAACAGATGACAAAAATGACAAAACTGTATACACACGGCGACGGGAATATTAAAAAAGTACATGAATGCTTATTCCTTTATCCTCGAAATAAAAGATAGATAGATAAATAGATAGTTAAATACATAAATATATAAGTAAAAAGATAAATACAATAAATAATACAAAAAAATTTCACCTGCGATACTTTCAGTGCACGTGCGTGCGCCTAGGTACGCTAAACCTAATATCGTTTTCACCATTTACACATAAGCGGTGATGATAATCGTCTCTCTTTGTTTTGTTTTTTGTTTTTTTCTCTCTACAAGCTTACAACACCATTGTGATAAGCAATAAATGCACAGAAAATCGCGCACACAGGCCCAACTCAAAACACAGCAAAAAAAACAGACACCTCTCTCTCTCTCTCTCTCTCTCTCTCTCTCTCTCTCTCTCTCTCTCTCTCTCTCCTCTCTCTCTCTCTCTCTCTCTCTCTCTCTCTCTCTCTCTCTCTCTCTCTCTCTCTTCTCTCTCTCTCTCTCTTCTCTCTCTCTCTCTTCTTTCTCTCCCCCCCCCCAGGGCAAATCTTCAAAGACTGTACAAATCTATTCTGATTTAGCTATCGCCGCATAGACGGCGTGGATGATTGCTGTCAGTATGGCAACATTTTCTCCTGGAAATAAAAGCAGTGTTCTTCTATGTTAGTGCAACCGTGCGAATGTACAGAGGCCATAAACAAACTGAGTGTAGGACAGATGTGGAGAATGGGTTGGTATTATTGACTTCCATGTTGGAATGAGTATATCATCATCATCATCATCATCGTCATTATCACTACTGTCAGCGTGTATGTGGATATATAAGTGAGTTGGGGGTGATACTGTTGTATAGTTATCTTGGTTTTTTGTATAATTATTTGGAATGTTAGTTTGTCAAAAAAGGGAAATATTAAAGTGAAGTGAATGATTGAAAATTTTTGGCAAAGTGAGAGAAATTTTCTTCTCTTTTTATATTTATTTTTTGTAAACGTTTCTTTTCTTTTTTCATTATTTTTATTATATATATATATATATATATGTATATATATATATATATATATATATATATATATTTATATATATATATATATAATATATATATAAGCCAGCAAACCAGCCAGCCAAACCACCCACCCACCTACCCAACCAACCCACCAACCAACCAACCAACAAAAACCCTACCACTGTGACAAAAGACAAGTATGTCTTACTATCATTGTCCACCACGGATTGCATGATGAACTCCGGGGGTTCGGGGTCATCCAGGAAGACGAAGCTGAGACTGGCTTTAGCCGGCTGCCACAAGTAGCCATCTTTGTCGTTCAGCAACCGGATGTAACCCGAGAGGGCATAGCCTCGTCCTGGCTTCAGCCCGTACACCATTTGCATAGCGCCATTGGTGTTGGTTTTCCTGGAAGGTACGTTCGATTAGGAGAGAAGTTTGAATATTACAGGTGTATTGATGATGGTGAGAGGTAAGAAGGAAGGTGGCAGGATGGTTTTGATATTCACTTTCCTAACAAGTGAAACTTGAGGTTCTGGGCTCGATTCTCAACTTACTCTTTCTTCCCAGTTTGACGGGAGAAATATACTGAATGTCAAGTATTTTGGAAGAAACTCAAGACCAATAGGACCCGTGCTCTTACGGATTTATGCACACCAAAAGAACACAGGACAGCTGATTCCCGCTCGAGAGGATTTTCCCTTGGAGTTAACTTCAGTGCTGACTCCACTCTCCCCAAAAGTCCTTCGGATGAGACTGTAAACCGAGGCCCCGACTGCTAACGCAAGCAGAACATCTTGCACACACGTTAAACCTGTTCCGCTTTTCATAAGAGTAGGCCATCGTGTGCCAGTGGGAACAGATGACACGATTTACAAAAACTGCATACACACGGGGACTGGATGAAAAAAATGACATGAGTGCTTATTCCATTATCCTTGATATAAATGAATGAATGAATAAATGAACAAATGAATAAATAATAAATAAATAAATAAATAAATAAATAAATAAATACATAAATAAATAAATAAATAAATAAATAAATAAACAAATAAATAAAAGTAGGAAAGAACACACGGATGTACCTCCCGACAGCCCTGATGAAATTGGTAGGTTCAATTCCCAACTGTATTCCCGATGTTAGAAAGTGAGTACCTTAATGGTGGGGAAAAAACGATCGATCAAATACACAAACATCTGACATTGGTTAACCCGGAGTTATAGCCAGGGAGCGCAAAAACAACAACAAACAAAACAAACAAAAAGAAAGAAAACAACAAAAAGATAACGATGGGTAAGT
>CM060330.1:23812348-23814848 GCA_030674155.1 Stramonita haemastoma
ACTCAGGAAGGTCATCGCGTTCTCAGAGAAAAAAAATTATTAACAGCACATAACATGAGATAAAACGAGGACCAGATTCCCCAAAACAACTTTGTTCTCACCTATGAAATCGTCGCTCATATCAGACAGAAAATACCTGACACTTGAAGCCAACGACACAGATTCATAGATACGATGCAGTTTAAGACTCTTGTTACCCTAATTAAGGATTTTTTTCTTGATGACAAAAAGTAGACTAGAGAAAAATTAACAAAGAAAAAATGGACTGAAGACAAAGAAATACATTAAAATTCCTAAAAACCAAAAACAATATCCATTTCATTAGAAAAAAAAGAGGACAAAACCAAAAAAAAAATTATGAAAAGGATGAACAAAAGGTGATAAGCAGAACGAGAAGGAAGATAGACAGTAGGGAGAAAAGAAGAAATGAAATAAAAGAGTCAATAACAGGGAAAAGAAGAAATAAACCAAAGCAAAAGTGACTGTTTTGTGTTGACGGTAGTACAGTATAGCACGTTCAGGTAAGGTATGAATTTTATTATCGCAAAGAAAGAAACAATAATTAAAAACAGTACAGATTCAGTACTTTTCAAACAAGGAAGAAAAACTTAGGAGAAAATCCCAAGAAAAAGGAGAAATAAAAAAAATAACTGTTAAAGAAAGAAAGATGAACACAATGCTAAGACAACAGGATGGAAGAACAATAAAATAGTGAGAAAAAAAAAAGAGAGAAAAAGAAAGAAAAGAAAAAAAAAGTAAAGCACGAAAAGAAAAGAAAAGAAAAGAAAAAAAGAGACATGAAGTAATCAAAGAAGGAGAAAGACAGAAAGAAATGGGAAAATTGATGGTATTGGAAAGATAGGCATAGTATGGCATGGTATCGTATGGTATAAAGTAGGATGGTTTGGTACAGTATAACGTGGCGTGTTATGGTATGGTATGGAATTATACGTGTATAAATTTTGTGGTATGATATCTAGTATGACATGTAGTAATATTGTATGGTATTATATGGCATGATAGCATATGGTGTGGTATGATATGTTATGGCGTGGTGTTGTATGTTATGGTAAAAATAAAACTAGGCAGAAAGTGGATCAGTGGTCTAGAGGTGACGCACATGCCTAAAAAGCGAAAAGTCCGGGTCGAAAGTGTGCGGTGGTTTGATCCCGTTTGGATCCGAAACTTTTCCCCCCATTCATTAGACCATGAGTTATGGTCTGGGTACTAGTCTTTCGGTTGAGACAATAAACTGAGGTCCAGTGTGTTACACATAGTCATTTAGCGCACGTAAAAGAATCCACGGCAACAAGACAGTTGTTCCTGGCAAAATCAGGTAGAAAAAAAGCCACTCTGGTCAGAAAAGAAATACAGTTGCAGACAGGACAGAAACAAATGGGTGGCGCTGCTGTTGTGGTGACACCCTTTCCTTAGGGAGAGCAACCCGAATTTCACGCAGTGAAATCTGCCGTGCCTTAAAGTGGTGTGATATAAAATGAAATGTGAAGTGAAATGAAATAAAACGAAACAAAGAAAAGGATAGAAAAGAGGGAATTCCTAGCACAGTATTTCGAGAAGGTGGGGATGCTATTCATACTGATAGGCCCCTGGGCATCCTTACGTGTGGAAAATGACTGGATACATGCATGAATGAAGGAAGGAATGAAGAAAGGAAGGAAAGAAAGAAGTAAGAAAGGAAGCAAATAAATAACTGACAGAGGGAAGGAAGGAAGGGGGAAGGAAGGAGGTAAGGAGAGAAAAGAAGGAAAGAAAGAATAGAAGATAGCAAGAAGGAAGTAAGGAACGAAAAAAGCAAAGACAGAAAAGAAGGAAGGCAGGTAAGAATGGATGAATCAATCAATCAATCAAGAAAGGGGGGTTGGGGGAAGTAAGGAAGAAACGACGGAAAGGAATAAATGAATGAACGAAGGAAGGAATGAAAGAAGGTAGGGAGTAGGGAGGGACAGAAAGAAAATAAAGAAAGAGCTAATGAAGGAAAGACAAAGAAGAAGGAAAACAGGTATAAATGAAGGAAGGAAGGAAGGAAGGAAGGAGCAAAGAAAGGAAGCATAGGAGGAAGCAAGGAGAGAAGGGAGGAAGATGGAAAACCAAAGGAACGAATTAAAAGAAAAGTACTAGATGGTATGGCACAGTGTGGTGGGGTATAGTGGTATAGTATGTTATGGTGTGGTATGGTGTGGTGTGGTATGATACGTTATGAGTGGGATGGTATGGCTAGCATATTATGAAATGCATGGCATGGCATAGAGTTGGTGAATATGATATGGTATTGAATGGTATGGCATGTTAAGGTAGAATAATGGTATGTTTTTTTACCTGTAAAAATTATTTTTTCGACAAAATGTTTTTATGGATTCCCTTGCATAAGCAACCTACACAAAAGACTTCCGCTTATCATCTCATTTGAAAGACTAGCACTCAGGCAATCATTCATAGTCATGTAGATTAATATATGAAAAAGAACCCCTTTAAAGAGTGT
>CM060330.1:23819848-23824848 GCA_030674155.1 Stramonita haemastoma
ACACATACACACACACACAAACACACACATACACGCACACTCACACACAAACAGACACATACACACACACATACATACATACACACAAACACATCAATCACGCTCTCACATACAAGGTAAACTACTAAGCAGGACTACAGTGGTCTTTTTATTTGCAGGTCTTCACAAGGGGAAATGAGGGAGACCGCCACTACAGAGAACACGGAGGGACGGAGCCGCTACAAATTATGACAAAAGGGCCGGGCTTTCTCTGACCACCTGTGACTATAAAGTAGCCCCTGCATCTGGTTATATATACAGACACAGATCTACAGACGAGATATCACATACACACACACACACACGCGGGCGCGCGCGCGTGCAAAAATACCACACGCACACACACGCTCGCGCGCGCGTGCGCACACACCAACCACACACACACACACACACACACACACTATCTATCACTGGATCAGTAGTTGTCTTAACCATCGCGATTGTTGGACATTGTGTTAGCGCTTATAAGAAGTCCGATATTTCAGTACTTATAGTTTGTTAAAGTTAGTTTTATATATTAACTTTGTTATCTGGCATTGGTTTCAGCTATTGTTCATTTCTTTTTTGTTCACGTGGGTTTCTTGTTGTTGTCTAAAATCACTTAATGTGAATAGACGTTAAACTGAAGAACACACACAGGACAGGATATAGCCTAGTGGTCAGAACTTCGATTCCCGTTCGAGGGGATTTTTCCTCTGGAGTTAACATCAGTGCTGACTCCACTCCCCCCAAAAGTCTTTCGGATGAGACTAAAAACCGAGGCCCCGTGAGTGAACACATACAAAGCATCTTGTGCACACTTTAAATCCTGTTCCACTTTTTGTAAGAGTAGGGCATCGTGTGCCGGTGGGAACAGATATTTACACAACTGCATACACACGGGGACTAGATGAAAAAAAGCACATGAGTGCTTATCCCATTATCCTCGAAATAAAAGAATGAATTATGAAATAAAAATAAAATAAAACATAAATATAAACACACACACACACACACACGCGCACGCAAATAGCATAGGTATTCCCTTATCCATTCATGAGGGCTATAACATGTTACAAAATGCATGTTGGAAACACTTTCAAAAAAAGTACAAGATATCGGTTTTCCCTGGAATGATGATGTAGCATATCTATTATCTTTTGTTAAGATCAAATGCTGTAATTCATATAAATATAGAAATGTTGTATCTCTTATCTACAGGATTAAGCTCAACGCTTTTAGAACTAAATTTTAAAAAAAGGCAATATGCATATGTTGGGAAAATACTACTATTGTGCGCATTCTTTTAGAATGCAGATATATGAAAAACCCCTTTATCTGTTCTCGGTTTGTTGCTAACAGTAAATTATACTGGACGTTCTATTTATGAAAAAAATATGCTGTCATTATGTCACAATCCCATTATCAGATTCTTATAGTATAATGCTTTTTACTAGTTCGATAAATTGCAAAGCTAGTTTTTAAGCCGTTTTTTGTTTTAGCAAAGCTAGTGTTTAAGATGTTTTTTTCTGAAAACATTCTCGTTTAATGGTTTTTATTCTTGTTTCTTGTAGTTGTTTAAGGTGGGTATTCATTTATGTGCATACCTCCATCCTCTCTCCCTCCCCCAAACTCACACACACACACACGCGCGCGCACGCGCGCACACGCACACACACATACACACACACACACACACACCACCTGCACGCACTTTCCCGTCTGACATTACTAATTAGTGGAAGCACGTTAAAATGAAGAACTAACACACACACGCACACACACATACACACACACGTGTGCGCACGCACACACGCACGCTCGCACCCACGCACGCATGCATGCACCTACGCACGCATGCACGCAAACAGGCACAGAGATTAAATTAATGAATAATCTTTATTTTTCAAGAGTTGCAAATAAGTATTCACATGCATACTTTCTTCCATCCCTTGCCCGGATTAGGGACTATCAAGACAGCAACAACCAAAACAAAAAAAAGAAACCCAAAACAAAACAAAAAGGAAAGAAACAAACAAAACCACCCCATAACCAAAACAAACAAAAACAGCAGCCCTTTATCCAAGAAAAACCACCACCAATAACAAGTGTTCATGTATATAATTATTCAACAAGCACATAATCCGGAACTGAATACATTGATAAGTATTAAAAAAAAGGAAAGAGATATATATGTATTCAACAAACACATAATCACCACCTGACTCTAACATTAATGTAAAAAAAAAAAAACAACACACCACGATACACTGATTACAATAAAGGAAATCAAATGGATTTGAATAGAGAGGAGAAAGTAGAGAAGAGTGCAGACCAAGCCAAAAAACAACCCCCCAATGGTATATATCAAAACATGTTCATCAATCTTTCTTATTTTAAAACAGTATTTCAAACTAAAAAAAACCAACCAAACAAAGTAACTACCAACAACAAATAAAGCCATTAAAAAACTCAACAACGTAAAAATGCAATGCTCTATGAAATATCCAAACATAACATTCTTTTTTCAAGTTTTGTTAGTAAAGGGGGAACACACGCACAAGTATAACAGAAAAAAACAACAAAGTCGAAACTAAAAAGCTAAACTAAAAATAACAAAACCAAAACAACCCACCACACCAAAACACAACAAAAAATGTCCTTATTAGACGACAAGAATACAATTTCTAATTCAAGCAGAAACCAAAGATTGTTTTTAATCTAATAATGAGTTTATAATAATTTATGTGACAGTGAAAGAAAGAAATTACAGGATGAGAGAGAGAGAGAGAGAGAGAGAGAGAGAGAGAGAGAGAGAGAGAGAGAGAGAGAGAGAGAGAGAGAGAGAGAGAGAGAGAGAGAGAGAGAGTTATTAGTCTATGAAGTATCCGACATGACTATGTATCCACACGTACAAGAATATTGCTACCATTGTAGCAGTGGCTAACAAACCACACAAAGTTGGGCAGAATCGTTACCAGCAGCCACTAACACAAGCAATGAGCAATGTCATCAAAAGCAGAGAAAAAGAATATGTCTGTAAAGGAAAAAAAAATCTCATAGAGACGTTCGCACACATGCTCATATGTAAGAATCCACACAAGGACACACACAAAGACACACACACACACACACACACACACACACACACACACACACACACACACACACCACACACACACACACACGCACGCACACACACACACACACACACACACACACACGCACGCACACACACAAACATACACACAAACGTAGGTCCTCACACACATACACATTTGCACACACATACAAACAGACAAACATGCGCACACATATGTACAAAAACGTGTACAAAGTAAGTGTATACTTGCTAACTCACAAAGACAAGTGTAAACGTGCAGATGGGGCGCGCGTACACACACACACACACAACACACATCACACACACACACACACACACACACACACACACACACACACAACACACACACACACACACTTACATACAGAGAAACAAACAAACATAGACACAAACACACACATGTATATATAAGTAGAAACAAACAACAACAACAACAACAACAAAATATATATAGGTATATATATAGGTATATAATCTCATATATATATATATATATATATATATATATAATATATATATATATATATATATGTATATATGTGTGGTAAATATGCATCTATAATATATATATATATACATATATATATATATATATATATATATATATAATATATATATATATATATATATATATATATATATATATATATATATTATATATAGTACTGCCAAAGTCCTTGGTACAAAGCAAATAGCTGCAGTGCAATTTTCTGCCTTTTGTAGGTGCAATGCCTATGTTCACCCCCCTCCCCCCCTCCCCAGAGAGAGAAGAGAGAGAGAGAGAGAGAGAGAGAGAGAGAGAGAGAGAGAGAGAGAGAGAGAGAGAGAGAGAGAGAGAGAGAGAGAGAGAGAGAGAGAGAGAGAGAAGAGAGAGAGAGAGAGAAAGAGAGAGAGAGAGAGAGAGAGAGAGAGAGAGAGAGAGAGAGAGAGAGAGAGAGAGAGAGAGAGAGAGAGAGAGAGAGAGAGAGAGAGAGAGAGAGAGAGAGAGAGAGAGAGAACAATAAGGATAAGGGTGACCACAATTTTTTTGCTTTAAGCTGGTAGGTTCATGTAGCACCGAAACCTCCCAGTGCAACTGAAACCGCGGCATTGATCTTCCTAATGTACAGCCAAACACGAAAGTCTTTACTGTCCAGATATGTTAGGGCATTCCAGCCTTTCTTACGTCAGTCTTTGTCACACACTGTTAGGCCTAGCAATGATAGATCTAGAGTAAGACTGAAGTGTTGCTAAATCCCTTGACCCATGCAATAGGGTCTCAGTGTGTCCTGGATTGACTTCCCATTCTGCAAACTGGTGAGTTTGACACATTCCTCTTTTACATGTTTTTCTCTTTCTGTTTGACAAACCAGTACACACATACTGGCCAGTGTCTAATTGGCATGCATGCTGGATCACATGCTCAGACTCACACATCACAATATCTTCACCATCTGAGTTATGTAGACAGATTTTCTGAAGTGTGTGTTTCTTTGGCTGTCTCTCAGTCTTTTCTGTAGGGATCTATCAGTCAGAGGAGCCACATACCGTTTGACAAATCTTGTGTCAAATGCACCAACAATATTATCACAGTTCACCCCAGGCTGCAAAACACACATATCAGCTACAATCAGACATGCAGGGGGTTCTAAATCAACAGATGAAGGCAACACAACTGATGTTTTCATGTTGGTGTCCTGTGAGTGTACTGTTGGTAGGTCTACTCCATGTGTATCTATCTGCACATGCTGCTCTCAGCTGTTCTACACCACTGTCAGGCAGACTCGAGGCACTGAAGATACAGTCACTTTCACACACAACACTTGCTTGCTTCTCTTTATGCTTCTGGAATGCTCCAGGTCGCGGCGAAATTGGGATA
>CM060330.1:23851457-23856457 GCA_030674155.1 Stramonita haemastoma
GCCTGTCTCACTCTCTCTCTCTCTCTCTTTCTCTGTCTGTCTCTGTCTGTCTCTGTGTCTATGTCTCCCTCTTCCCCTTTCTCTTTGGCCTTTCTCTCTGTCTCTCTTTCGATCTCTTTCTCTGTACGTACACCGTTCTCTCTCTCTGTGTCCCTCTCTCTCTTTCCCCCTCTATATTTCACTCTCTCTCTCATTCCCAACCGCCTCCACTCTCCCTCTTTGTCTGCCTGCCTGTCTGCCTCCCTTTCTGTCTGCGTGTGTGTGTGTGTGTGTGTGTGTGTGTGTGTGTGTGTGTGTGTGTGTGTGTGTGTGTGTGTGTGTGTGTGTGTGTGTGTGTGTGTGTGTGTGTATATGTGTGTGTGTGTGTGTGTGTGTGTGTGTGTGTGTTTCTTTCTATCTGTCTCTCTATCTCTGAAAACTCACATGCAACTTGTTTTTGTCCATCTCCAGTGCGTTTGCATGACGTTCTTTCTTCCAAAGGAACAGCTGAAAATAAAGGCAGTAGATGGTTAGTTTTTACATGGATTTTACATAGGTTGTAAAACATCAGTTCTTGTAAAACTTAGAATAGGTGGTTAAAATCGGTTGTTGTATAACTGTGCACAGGTAGTAGAATCAGTTCTTGTATAGCTTTACATAAGTGGTAAAATCAGTTCTTGCACAGCTTTACAACGGTAAAAAAAAAAACAAACAAACCAATTCTTGTAGAACTGTGCACAGGTGGTACAAATCAGTTCCTGTATAGGGATGCACTCTCTCTCCCTCCATCCATCCTTCCCTCCCCGCCCCCCCTCTCTCTGTCTCTCATTCTCTCTCTTCCTTAGTCTGGTGACCGTTGGGGCACCCCTGAAAACTTGACAAACAGTTCCTGGCATTCCTCTCAATGTTTTGCCTTTCTCTGGGTTTGTCCATTCGCTGATGTAATGCCCCCATCCTTGGTCTGCCTATTTTTCTTTCTCCTTGGACAGTGCCTTGCAGTATTGATTTTGCAAGTCCTTTTGTTCTTGTGATATACCCATTCCGTTTAAGTTTACAGTTTTTTACGATTGTTAAAAGGTTTTCGTAGGGCCCAATGGTTTGCTGGATTCTGTTATGCATGTTTTCGTTGATTATGTGTTATGATATTACGCTCTGATTTGTACATAGGAAAATGTGGTTTGTGTTTATTTCACAGTTCTGTGTTGCATAATGCTAAAATATGAGCTAAAACTTGTCCCAGTTTTTCATTATTTTTGGAATATTTTAAACAAGCGTGGACCAGACACTGAAAGGATGATACATGCCAAGGTGATGAGATGATTTCGCAAACTTCTTTGTATTTCATAAAAAGATCACACAGACAACGAGAAGTGAAAACCAGAATCGAAAACACAATCGGACCATATGAAGAACTCCTAACTACAGTAAGAAAAAAAATGCAAAAGGAAGTAGCACGTTACACGAACATCTGGACTGGCCAAGACCGTCCTACAGGGAAGAGTACAAGGAGGTGTGTTGTGTGTGTTGGGGGGGGGGGGGGGGGACGAAGAAGAATACAGCAAAAACGAGCGATGGGAAGACATTATCAGAGAGTGGACTAGCCTTGAGTGGAGCAACACACTACTGAGAGCCACGAGAAGTGGAGGAAGCTGGTTACAAAATCTCCAGCGGTGTTCCAACGCTCTACTAGACTAAGGATAGGTGATGGTGAGGTGAAACAAAAGTGCTATGTGCAATATCAAGTTCTTGCTTTCCTGGTTTTTCCCTAAAGTGTTGTGGTTACTGTGATCCCTCTGTGGCACGTGAGTTATGTTTATTGCACATGTTTATGTCTGTTGTAAACCTCCTAGCAGTCATTCATTTGGCTAGATCAAAACCATTTTCTACATCATTGGCTGGTCATCTATTCCACTCCACTCCACTCCACTCCACTTTACTCTACTCCACTCCACCCGTTCGCGTGTGTGCGTGCGTGCGTGCGTGCGTGCGTGTGTGTGTGTGTGTGTGTGTGTGTGTGTGTGTGTGTGTGTGTGTAAGTGTAAGTGTAAGTGTAAGTGTAAGTGTGTGTGTGTAAGTGTGTAAGCGTGTAAGCCTGTAAGTGTGTGTGTGCGTGCTTGTGTGAGTGTATGTGTGCGCGTGCGTGCTTGTGTGTGTATGTATGTGCATGCACACTTGTGTGTGTATGTTTGTGTTCATGTGCATGCTTGCGTGTGTGTGCGTGCGTGTGTGTACGTGTGTGCGTGAATGTGCACGTACACGTATGTGTGCACACCCTTGTGTGATACATGTGCGTGTATTGTGTAAGCCGTGCACGTACATGCACACGCATAGGGGGATGGGATAGTCTGGTGGTCAAAGTGACACATTCGTGATCTGCTGACCTGCGTTCGAATCTCGTTCAAGAGGATGTTCTCCTCTGAAGTTAACATCAGTGCCGACTTCACTCCCCCTAAAAGCTCTTCGAATGAGACTATAAACCCAGGTCCCGTGTGAGAACGCACAAATACCATCTTGCGCGCACGTCAAAACCTGTTCCGCTTTTCAGAAGAGTAGGCTATTGTGTGGCGGTGGGAACAGATGACAAAAATGACAAAACTGTATACACACGGCGACGGGAATATTAAAAAAGTACATGAATGCTCAAGATAGATAGATAAATTTATTTATTTTATTTATTTATTCTTTTATATCGAGGATAACAGAATAAGCAATCATGTGCTTTTTTTCATCCGGTCCCCGTGTGTATGCAGTTTTGTGAATATTGTCATCTGTTCCCTAATAGATAGTTAAATACATAAATATATTATAAGTAAAAAGATAAATACAATAAATAATACAACAAATATCACCTGCGATACTTTCAGTGCACGTGCGTATAGCTACGCCAAAACCTAATATCGTTTTCACCATTTACACATAAGCGGTGATGATAATCGTCTCTTTGTTTTGTTTTTTGTTTTTTTCTCTCTACAAGCTTATAACACCATTGTGATAAGCAATAAATGCACAGAAAATCGCCCACACTGGCCCAACTCAAAACACAGCAAAAACAGATACCTCCTACTCCCCCCGCCCCCCTCCCCGAGGCAAATCTTCAAAGACTCTACAAATCTATTCTGATTTAGCTATCGCCGCATAGACGGCGCGGATGATTGCTCTCAGTATGGCAACATTTTCTCCTGGAAATAAAAGCAGTGTTCTTCTATGTTAGTGCAACCGTGCGAATGTACAGAGGCCATAAACAAACTGAGTGTAGGACAGATGTGGAGAATGGGTTGGTATTATTGACTTCCATGTTGGAATGAGTATATCATCATCATCATCATCGTCATTATCACTACTGTCAGCGTGTATGTGGATATATAAGTGTGAGTTGGGGGTGATACTGTTGTGTAGTTATCTTGGTTTTTTTGTATAATTATTTGGAATGTTAGTTTGTCAAAAAAGGGAAATATTAAAGTGAAGTGAATGATTGAAAATTTTTGGCAAAGTGAGAGAAATTTTCTTCTTTTTTTTACATTTATTTTTTGTAAACGTTTCTTTTCTTTTTTCATTATTTTTATTATATATATATATATATATATATATATATATATATATATATATATATATATATATATATAGGCCAGCAAACCAGCCAGCCAACCACCCACCCACCCAACCAACCAACCCACCAACCAACCAACCAACAAAAACCCTACCACTGTGACAAAAGACAAGTATGTCTTACTATCATTGTCCACTACAGACTGCATGATGAACTCTGGGGGTTCGGGGTCATCCAGAAAGACGAAGCTGAGACTGGCTTTAGCCGGCTGCCACAAGTAGCCATCTTTGTCGTTCAGCAGCCGGATGTAACCCGAGAGGGCATAGCCTCGTCCTGGCTTCAGCCCGTACACCATTTGCATAGCGCCATTGGTGTTGGTTTTCCTGGAAGGTACGTTCGATTAGGAGAGAAGTTTGAATATTACAGGTGTATTGATGATGGTGAGAGGTAAGAAGGAAGGTGGCAGGATGGTTTTGATATTCACTTTCCTAACAAGTGAAACTTGAGGTTCTGGGCTCGATTCTCAACTTACTCTTTCTTCCCAGTTTAACGGGAGAATTAGACTGAATGTCAAGTATTTCGGAAGAAACTCAAGACCAATAGGACCCGTGCCCTTACGGATTTATGCACACCAAAAGAACACATGACAGCTGATTCCCGTGCGAGGGGATTTTCACCTGGAGTTAACATCAGTGCTGACTCCACTCTCCCCCAAAAGTCCTTCGGATGAGACTTTAAACCTAGGCCCCGAGTGCTAACGCACGCAGAACGTCTTGCGCACACGTTAAATCCTGTTCCGCTTTTCGTAAAACAAGGCCGTCGTGTGCCGGTGGGAACAGATGACAAGATTTACAAAACTGTATACACACGGGGACTGGATGTAAAAATGATAAGAGTGCTTATTCCATTATCCTCGATATAAATGAATAAATAAGTAGCTAAATATATAAATAAATAAAAGTAGGAAAGAACACAGAGATACCTTCCGACGGCTTTGATGAAAATGGTAGGTTTAATTCTCATCTGTTTTCCCGATATTAGAAAGCGAGTACCTTAATGGCGGGGAAAAACAGTCGAACACTCAAAAAGCTGACATTGGTTAACCCCGGAGTTATTACCAGGGAACGCAAAAAGCAAAACAAAAAACTCAAACAACAAAAAGATAATGATGGGTAAATTATCTTCAACAACGCTGCAGCAGAAGGAAATACAAGCAGATAACATAATGAACAAACTCTACACACAAAAAAACATAGACACGAGACAGCTCATCAGTCAGTTAACTGCCACCTAATTAGCCAACATCTAGCCTCTAACAGTCAGCCAATCAGTTAGTCAACAGCGAGTCAATCAGCAACTATACAGCTAGCCAATCATCCAGCTAATATTTAGCCACTTAGCCAGTCAACAATTAGCTAATCAGCCAGTCAACAGTGAGCCCATCAGCCACCTAACAGTTAGCCAATCAGCCAGT
>CM060330.1:23861457-23863957 GCA_030674155.1 Stramonita haemastoma
AAGAAATACATTAAAAAAACCCCTAAAAACCAAAAACAATATCCATTTCATTAGAAAAAAAAAGAGGACAAAACCAAAAAAAAAGATTATGAAAAGGATGAACAAAAAAGGTGATAAGCAGAACGAGAAGGAAGATAGACAGTAGGGAGAAAAGAAGAAATGAATAAAAGAGTCAATAACAGGGAAAAGAAGAAATAAAACAAAGCAAAAGTGACTGTATTGTTTTGACGGTAGTACAGTATAGCACGTTCAGGTAAGGTATGAATTTTATTATCGCAAAGAAAGAAACAATAATTAAAAACAGTACAGATTCAGTACTTTTCAAACAAGGAAGGAAAACTTAGGAGAAAATCCCAAGAAAAAGGAGAAATAAAAAAAAAACTGTTAAAGAAAGAAAGATGAACACAATGCTAAGACAACAGGATGGAAGAACAATAAAATAGTGAAAAAAAAAGAGAGAAAAAGAAAGAAAAGAAAAAAAAAGTAAAGCACGAAAAGAAAAGAAAAGAAAAGAAAAGAAAGAGACATGAAGTAATCAAAGAAAGAGAAAGACAGAAAGAAATGGGAGGGAAAATTGATGGTATTGGAAAGATAGGCATTATATGGCATGGTATCGTATGGTATAAAGTAGGATGGTTTGGTCCAGTATGACGTGGCGTGTTATGGTATGGTATGGAATCATACGTGTATAAAATTTGTGGTATGATATCTAGTATGACATGTAGTAATACTGTATGGTATTATATGGCGTGATAGCGTATGGTGTGGTATGATATGTTATGGCGTGGTGTTGTATGTTATAGTAAAAATAAAACTAGGCAGAAAGTGGATCAGTGGTCTAGAGGTGACGCACATGCCTAAAAAGCGAAAAGTCCGGGTCGAAAGTGTGCGGTGGTTTGATCCCCGTTTGGATCCGAAACTTTTCCCCCATTCATTAGACCATGAGTATTGGTCTGGGTACTAGTCTTTCGGTTGAGACAATAAACTGAGGTCCAGTGTGTTACACATAGTCATTTAGCGCACGTAAAAGAATCCAAGGCAACAAGACAGTTGTTCCTGGCAAAATCAGGTAGAAAAAAAGCCACTCTGGTCAGAAAAGAAATACAGTTGCAGACAGGACAGAAACAAATGGGTGGCGCTGCTGTTGTGGTGACACCCTTTCCTTAGGGAGAGCAACCCGAATTTCACGCAGAGAAATCTGCCGTGCCTTAAAGTGGTGTGATATAAAATGAAATGTGAAGTGAAATGAAATGAAACGAAACAAAGAAAAGGATAGAAAAGAGGGAATTCCTAGCACAGTATTTCGAGAAGGTGGGGATGCTATTCATACTGATAGGCCCCTGGGCATCCTTACGTGTGGAAAATGACTGGATACATGCATGAAGGAAGGAAGGAAGAAAAGAAGGAAAGAAAGAAGTAAGGAAGAAAGGAAAGAAAGAAATAACTGACAGACTGACTGACTGAATGAATAAAATGAATGAAGGAAGGAAGGCAGGAAAGAAGGAAGGACGGAGAGAAAAGAAGGAAGGAAAGAAGACAGGACAGAAGGAAGGAAGTAAGGAAAGAATAAAGGAAAGACAGAAAAGAAGGAAGGCGGGTAAGAATGAATTTATTAATCAATCAATCAATCAATCAATCAAGAAGGGGGGTTGGGGGAAGTAAGGAAGAAACGACGGAAAGGAATAAATGAATGAACGAAGGAAGGAATGAAAGAAGGTAGGGAGTAGGGAGGGACAGAAAGCAAAGAAAGAAAGAGCTAATGAAGGAAAGACAAAGAAGAAGGAAAACAGGTATAAATGAAGGAAGGAAGGAAGGAAGGAAGGAAGGAAGGAAGGAAGGAGCAAAGAAAGGAAGCATAGGAGGAAGCAAGGAGAGAAGGGAGGAAGATGGAAAACCAAAGGAACGAATTAAAAGAAAAGTACTAGATGGTATGGCACAGTGTGGTGGGGTATAGTGGTATAGTATGTTATGGTGTGGTATGGTGTGATGTGGTATGATACGTTATGAGTGGGATGGTATGGCTAGCATATTATGAAATGCATGGCATGGCATAGAGTTGGTGAATATGATATGGTATTGAATGGTATGGCATGTTAAGGTAGAATAATGGTATGTTTTTTACCTGTAAAAATTATTTTTTCGACAAAATGTTTTTATGGATTCCCTTGCATAAGCATTCTACACAAAAAACTTTCACTTATCATCTGATTTGAAAGACTAGCACCCAGACAATCATTCATAGTCATGTAGATTGATATAAAAAGAACCCCTTTAAAGAGTGTTCGAACAAAATAATTCTCGCTTTCTTCTCGTGCAGTCTCCTACTAGACCAGCAAACGAGTTACTAGTCATAGTGTAGCATATGTTTCCCTACGGTCATCAAAAAGACGGTAAAACGGTTTGCGAGCGAAAGAAAAATAAAAATGTCCCGCATATCATGTTGTATGAATGGGGAGTGGGAGTGAACGGCGATAATTAATTGAGGCCCAGCTGCTGGCGA
>CM060330.1:23876457-23886457 GCA_030674155.1 Stramonita haemastoma
TATATCACATTGATTCATTGTGACAAAGACAAAGAGAGGCAGATAGAGACTGTCAGACAGACAGACAGACAGACAGACAAAAAGATTCAGACATTTAGACAGATAGACAAACAAACATACAGATAGAAAGAGACAGACAGATAGACAAAATAACAACAACAGGCATTTATACAGATAGACAAACAAATATACAGACAGAAAGAGACAGACAGACAGACAGACAAAAAGAGACAGAAATTTAAACAGATAGGAAAAACATACAGACAGAAAGAATGAGACAGACAGAGACAGACATTATTAAGACAGGTAGACGGACATGCCCTCAGACAGAGAGAGACAGACAAAATAGACACAAAGACAGACAATGCCCAAACACGTTCACTGCGTAGATAACATAGCGGGCGTTACTCTGCAAGAATTGACAGTGTACCAGTAGTAAGAGTACCTCTGTGTTTATTCTATTCTTTTATTCTTTTATATCGAGGATAATAAAATAAACACTCTTGTGCTTTTTATTTACATCCAGTCCCCGTGTGTATGTAGTTTTGTAAATGTCATCTGTTCCCACTGGCACACGATGGCCTACTCTTACGAAAAGCGGAACGGGATTTAACGTGTGCGCAAGATGTTCTGCGTGCGTTCACACACGGGGCCTCGGTTTATAGTCTCATCCGAGGGACTTTGGGGGAGAGTGGAGTCAGCACTGATGTTAACTCCAGGAGAAAAATCTCCTCGAACGGGAATCGAGCCCGGGTCGTCAAATTGTGAGCGCGATGTTTTGACCACTAGACTATCTCGTCCCCCATCAATGATTTGTCTACTACAGAGTCCTTGAAAACCAGCCCAGGCTGGTGCAGAGTTAAGTTTATTATTAATGAAAGATATCTTACCAACTTCAGTGTAAGAAGAAGTAATAACAAAAACAAAAGTGTTGGAAGACAAAAAAGAGAAACGTCATTAGTAGACATGAACACAGCATACTTGCGATAGAGAGAAGAGAAGAGAGACAGAGACAGAGACAAGAGAGAGAGAGAGAGACAGGAGAGAGAGAGAGAGAGAGAGAGAGACAGAGAGAGAGAAGAGAGAGACAGGAAGCAGAGAGAGACAGAGAGAAGAACAAGGAGAAGCAAGGAAAAGAGGAACGTTATTAGCAGACATGAACACCACATACTCATACGCAGCCATGAATATAGAAATTGAGGAGGGAGGGAGGGAGGGAGGGGAGAGAGAGAGAGAGAGAGAGAGAGAGAGAGAGAGAGGAGAGAGAGGAGAGAGGAGAGAGAGAGGAGAGAGAGAGAGAGAGAGAGAGAGGAGAGGAGAGAGAGAGAGAGAGAGAGAGAGGGAGAGAAGAGACAGAGAAGACAGAGAGAAGACAGAAGAGACAGAAGAGAGACAGAGACAGAGACAGAGGACAGAGAGAGAGAGAGACAGAGTGAGAGAGACAGAGAGACAGAGAGACAGAAAGAGACAGAGAGAGAGAGACAGAGAGAGAGAGAGACAGAGAGAGAGAGACAGACAGAGACAGAGAGAGAGTCAGACAGACAGACAGACAGACAGACAGAAAGACAGACAGATAGACAGAGACAGAGACAGAGACAGTCAGATAGACACACACACAAACACACACAGAGACAGACACACAGAGACAGACACACAGACACACAGACAGACCGAAACACAAGAGAGATAGAAACAGAGACAGAAAGAGAGAGAGAGAGAAGAGAGAGACGAGAGAGAGAGAGAGAAGAGAGAGAGAGAGAGAGAGAGAGACACACACACACACCACACACCACACACACACACACACACACACACACACACACACCACACCACACACACACACACAAAGAGACAAAGAGAGACACAGAGAGACACATAGACAAAGCGACACAGACAGTGATTTAGACGGACAAACGGAGAGACCAACGGTAGACAGAGTTCAAACCTCCAAACTCTTCACTCTTCTCAACCCAGTCATCTGCGTATACCCACATAACAAAATAATGTCACTACAAAAACCAGCAAAACGCCAGAAACCCGATCACTGCAGTAGGTAGCTTACGTTTCTTGTCTCTGCTACAACACACACACACACACAACATACACACACACACACCTCGCTATAAAAGAATAAAATAGAATAAAACACACACACATACGTACACACACACACACACACAACACACACACACACACAAAACACACACACACAAAAACACACAACACACACACACACACACATATATATATATATAACACACAACATATGTATATATATGTATATATACATATATATATATATATATATATATATATATATATATATATATATATTTATATATATATATATATATATACACACACAAGCGGAGTGCAAAGTTTCACCCCCAAAAATTGGACCACAGTCTTCTCTACTTAGCAAGTTCAAATTAAAACAAACAAAGGGGTTACAGGCTAGTATGGTAAGTCAAATAGCCGGAGACTGAGCGAGGAAGCAGAGGCCATTGAATAGTAAGGGATACAAGCATTTAAAACCATATATAGTCTGCTGGCATGGTTATATAAAAGGTTATTGTGTACAGTGCCGGACTCGGGACAGAAAACTCAGAAAGGAAAACATGACTTTAAAAGCACCAAGAGAAAGGGTACTTATGACTTTGGTGGATCAAAGATTAAGTTGCTGGGCTGGGAAGGGAGGGAGGGAGGGAGGCAGGGAAAGGATAGAGAGGAGGGAGAGAGAGAGAGAGAGGAGAGAGAGAGAGAGAGAGAGGAGAGGAGAGAGAGAGAGGAGAGAGAGAGAGAGAGAGAGAGGAGAGAGAGGAAGAGAGAGAGAGAGAGAAGAGAGAGAAGAAGACAGAGACAGAAGACAGAAGACAGACAGACAGACAGAGAAGAGACAGAGAGACAGAGAGACAGAGAGACAGAGAAGACAGAGAGACAGAGAGAGACAGAGACAGAAAAGAAGACAAACAAAGAGACATACATACAACAGACAGACAGACAGACAGACAGACAGACAGACAGAGAGAGGCAACAAGAGACAGACAGACAGAAGACATACAGACAGACAGACAGAGACAGACAGACAGACAGACAGACAGAGCACAGACAGACAGACGCAGCAGACAGACAAAGACAAAAATACAGAGACAGAGATACAGACACAGAGACAGAGACAGACATCTAAACACATAGAGGTAGAACACTGAGGTCTGGAATGACTTTAATTAAGGTATATTGGCCGCTACCTTCAATGCATTTCAAGATGCAATAATGGACAATGGAAGAAAATGGAATGTAATTTATCAAAAGTCTTGATCAGACCTTGACAAATATAACTTGGCATATACACCTTGGTACATATACCTTGGCATATACGCCTTAACATATACACCTTGGCATATACAACTGGCATATACACCTTGGCGTATACACCTTGGCATATACACCTTGGTTATACAGGACACATACACCTAGCATATATACTTTGGATATTACCTTGGCATATACGCCTTGGCTATATACACACCTTGGCATAAAACTACATCTTTGGCATATACACCTTGACATATACTTTTGGCATATTATATTATTATGGATCTTATATATACTTCGGCACATATCCTTCGGTGCACACCTTGGCATATCTGATAACATTTGGCGTACACATCTTGCATTGACAACATCTTGGCGTATTACACCTTGGTTATCACCTTGGCACTATACACCTTGCGTATTTACACTCTTGCAACAAATCTGGGCATTATGCAACTTGGCATATACACTTGGATATAAAACTTGGGTACATACACCTCGGCATATATAACTTCGGCATATGAACTTGGCATATAAACCTTGGCACATACACTTGGCATAGATTATATGCCTTGGTGTACAAACTTTTGGCATTACACCTTGGCATATAAGTCTAGGCATTTACACCTTGACATGTACACCTTTGCACATACACTTTAGCACATATATAATTAACTGTACGATTAGATATGCAGACAAACAAAATCATGAATAAGTTCTAACAAACACCCCCAAATCCGGGCAAAACACAAAATTCAAATGTTTTAACTCATTTACCCTGCTCTTTTGGAGAGTACCTGACTCTACGATTACCAGAAAACAAGGTTGATAATGAAGGATTATTTGACATTGTTGAGAAATAGAGAGAGGAATAAATGGAGGAATAATCTTTCTTTCAATGGCTACAGATAATTCATTACATACCTTGTTCTATCTAGTCCTTTGTCCGGATTAGTGATTTTGAAAAGAAAAGCAAAAAACAAAAAAAAACGTACCAAAAGTGACTGAATAGTACCCCCACCACCCAAAAAATACCCCACCCCAAAAAACAACAAGAAATAAACGCAAAACCAAAACCAACTACCCAATAAAATTCCAAGAAGACGTAGGAATATACTTATGTGATAAAGAAAACAATACTTTTTTACCTAGTCGACGAAAATAGATTCTTATTAACATGGAACGTAACATTTCTATCAAAAAAGTTCATGATTTTGTAAAGTGAAAGATGGGAGGAAAGGGAGGAATGGAGATGGGAGAGAGAGAGAGAGAGAGAGAGAGAAGAAGAGAGAGAAGAGAAGAAACGAGGAAGGAGAAGAGAGAGAGCAGAGAGAACGAAGAGCGAGGAACGGAGGAAGGGAAGACAGAGAAGAGAGGAAGAGGGGGGGGGGGGGAGGAGAAGGAGGGAGAGAGAGAGAGAAGGAGAGAGAGAGAAGGAAGGCAGCAAGAAGCAGGCAGGCAAGCAAGCAGCAGCAAAGTATTTTCGAGAATAGATAATCGGTCTTTAATCCAGTCCGCCTTTCGGAAAGTGAAGATCTAAAAGAGAAAAGAGAAGAAGAGAGAGAGAGGGAGGAGAGGAGGAAGAAGAAACGAGCAGAGCAGAGAGAGGGAAGGAGAGGAGAGAGAGGTATTGATTGATGATTGATTATCTTATTCGAGATAATGGATACACTTTGTGCTTTTAATCTCCGTTGTACGTTTGTAAATGTCATGTTCCACGGCACACGATGGCCTACTCTTACGAAAAGCGGAACAGGGTTATAACGTGTGCGCAAGATGGTTTGCGTGCGTTGCACACGGGGCTCGGTTTAAAGTCTCATCAAAGGATTTGGGGAGAGTGGAGTCAGCACTGATGTTGACTCCAGGAGAAAAATCTGCTCGACCGGAATGAAACGGGTGTAAATTGCAGGCAAAGTATATATACAAAGAGAGAGAAGAGAGAGAGAGAGAGAGGAGGAAGGGGGGAGAGGAGAGAGAGACAGAAGAGAGAGAGAGAGAGAGAGAGAGAGAGAGGAAGAGAGAGAGAGAGACAGAAGAAGAAACGAGAGAGGATGAGAGTGAGAGAGAGAGAGAAGAAGAGACTGACTGATAAGAAGAGATGACGATGAGAGAGAGAGAGAAGAGAGCTGACACAGCACAGACAGACACAGAACAGCACACACAGACAACAACACGACAGACAGACAACACAGCACAACAACACACACACAACACACAGCACACACAGCACAGACAACAACACATTCTTTCTTTAAATGGATGCTTGATAAAAGTTGACGACTATTACACATAGTCCATCGAACATATTACCCACTTTAACCACACACACACAACAGCCACACCACACACACACCACACACACACAACACACACACACACACACACACACACACACACAACACACCACATCCCCCCACACACACACACACACACACACACACACACCACACAACACACACACACACACACACACACCACACACACACTCTTGCTCTTACACGTACACCTATACGGTATATCAGGTTAGTCGTTACATCAGCGGTTTAGATCGATTGTAGTCTAACACTAAAGTGGTCCAGTGGTCTTTTTATATATAGTTTTTGTTCGCCCTGACATAAACTGCTATATGTATGACTGAACTTCGTAAGGCTCGTGTGTGTGTGTGAGAGAGAGAGAGATGGGCAGGCTTAACTGAGGTATGGAATTGGTGTATTAATTGTGGGGTGCTTTGTATAGTATTGTGTTGTATTTATTGTTTAGTCTTGTACTGTATTGTTTTTGTGTTGTGTTTTATTGTATGTCTTGAGTTATACAGTATTGTACTGCATGTTATTTGTACTGAATTGTACTGTGCTAGTATTGCATTGTAACGAATTGATTTTTATTGCATTGTATTGTATTGTATTGCTTTGCATTGTATTGCGTTGCATTGCATTGTACTACATGGCATTGCATTGTATTGTATTGCAATGTATGACGTTGTGTTGTATAGTATGGTATTTTATTGTATACCATTTTCAGTCACAGAAAATTCTCTACGTAGATTTCTCGCTTGCTCTCACAGGAGATACCGCCTATCATTAAAAAAAGTTCATATCTTAGGTGCATAATTATATTTTCCGGTCAAAGTGTCATTTTTTTCCTACAGAATTTTGCCAGGGCTTACTCTTGTTGCTGTAGGCTTTTTTTTTTTTTTTTTTTTTTTACATGCGTGATATTTTACACAAGGGATTATTGTTTATCGTTTCCTTCGAAAGACTATTTTATATTTTTTATTATATTTTTTTTATTTTATACTTTATACCACTTTCTGTCACAGCAGATTTCTCTGCGTGAAATTCGGGCTCTCTCCCCGGGGAGAGCGCGTCGCTACAAGTGCGACGCCTACCCATTATTATTTTTCCCCTCAGGGATGGTGTCTAAACACAGACACTGTGTGCATGCTGGTTTTTTTTTAATATATAATTTTGTTATCCCTCCTACCGGAGACGATGGCCTGCTCTTCCGAAAGGCGAACGGGATTTTAACGTGTGCGCAAGATGTTCTGCGTGCGTTCGCACACGGGACCTCGGTTTATAGTCTCATCCGAATGACTTTTTCCTAATCCTAGACAACCCCTCAAGGTTTAGTGGATGGAGAAAATGCTTCTATTCCAACATGGATTAAACCAACGACTTCTCGCTCTGTCGGCTGATAAATAATAAAGTGCCATTTTTTAATGATGGGGATGGGGGGGTAACATATTTCTTTTGAAAGAAACAAAATCTGTGACATTAATGCAGCATTTCTAGCATTATGAGTGTTCTCAGTATTTCTGAATGGATTACATGAAGATTATAGATCCCATTGTCAAGCTTTTGTTTTTGGATTTTAAGGATTGTTCCAGAGCTTCTTCCAGAGCTTTTTTTTTTTTTTTTTTTAATTCTTGTCGCTTGATATAACTAGACGTCTGCATGTGTGACTGAATCTTATTAGGAATAGCAATAGTCTTTTCTAGTATCCCTCATACTCCTCTCTCTTTGGATTGATAGTTTTCTTATTCATTATTAAAGCGTGCCTGTCTAGATCACCTAGGAGTAAAATATAGAATATAAGCCATGGAAGAAAAATGATGTCATGAGCGCACAGCAATGGACGGATACGGCGAAAATATCAAGATTGACTGCCTGATTTGATTAGAGTTGTAATTTGATTAGAGTTGTGGATCGGTGGTCTAGGTGGTAACGCGCTTTGCCTAGAAAGCAAAAATTCCGGGTCGCAGTGTGCAGTGGTTCGTACCCCGTTACTTTGGGCCCAAACCTTTTCCCCCATCCATTAGACCATGAGTGGTGGTATGGGCGCTAGTCTTTCGGATGAGACGATAAACCGAGGTCCCGTGTGTTACACATGTGTTACACATCACTATTAAGCGCACGTAAAAGAACACACGGCAACAAGGGGGTTGACCTTGGGAAATTTCTGTAGAAAAAAGCCTATCTGAGAGGGAAAGAAATACAGTTGCATGCAGGAGAAAGAAAAAAAATGGGTAGGCGCTGCACATGTGGCGACGCGCTCTCCCGGGGTGAGCAGCCCGAATTTCACACTGAGAAATCTACTGTGACATAGAATGGTGTAAAATACAAAAATACAAAATACAAAAAACAAAAAAAATAATGCTTGCTTTGGTTTGATATGATATGATCTGGTTTGAATCACAATGGAGATGGCACGGGCACGGCAGAGTGCAGATACAACAAGACTCTGATATTAATAGATGGATTTAATTAGAAATGTACTGATTAATGTAGTTTGATTTGATCTGATTTGAATTGTTACAAAGATGACCTGGGCACAGGTAGAGAGCAGACACAGCAAGAATCTGGAGATTGACTACTGATTGGATCAGAATAAATTGTATTGGTTGATTGATGTGGTTTGAATTGATTTGATCTGATTTGAATCGCAGGGAAGATGACGTGGGCGCAGCAGAGAGGGGAGACAGGCAGAATGGGGAAGTCCGTCACCATGCTCTCATGCTTCTGCTCCCTTGCTGCTCACCTTTTCGTGAGTGTGTAACTTTGGCGCACACGTATGCGTACGCGTACGCGTACGCGCACGCACACGCGCATGTGAGTGCGCGCGCGCGCACACATACACACACATTCATACACACATACACACTCAAACACACACCGAGACTCATGCACACACACAGAACACAGACACACACGACACACAGACACACAGACAGACAGACGACAACAGACAGACAGACAACACACACACACACACACACACACACACGCACGCACGCACCGCTCATACACAAACTACACTCTACACACACACACTACACACACACACACACACACACACACACACCACACACACACACACACACACACACACGCTCATACACACACTACACACTACATCACACACACACACACACTACACACACACAAAAACACACACACACACACACTACTACACACACACACAACACAACCATACACATCACTACACACTACTACACACTACACACACACACAACACACACAACTACACACACTACACACAACACACCACACTACTACACACTACACTACACACACAACAACACATACACACACACACACACTACACACACACTACACACTACTACCTACACACTACTACACTACTACTACTACTACTACTACACTACTACTACTACTACTACACCACTACACACACAACAACCACACTACTACTACTACTACTTACTACTATACTTACTATACTACTACTACTACTACTACTACTACTACTCTACACTACTACTACTACCACCACACTACTACTACACACTATACTACACACTCACTACACTCACCACACTACACTACTACCTACTACTACTACTACCTACACTACTACTACTACTACTACTACTACTACTACTACTACTACACTACTACTACTATACTACTATACTACTACTACTACTACTATACTACTATACTACTAACTTACTTCTACACACACACAGATCTTTAAATCGCGTTCGTTTTCTTGATATATTTTTTTCTTTCATATTAAATGTTTTTTTCGCATTTTTCATATTTGTTCTTGATGTCAACAACCGTCAGTTTGTGCTCTGCATGCGCGGCATATGTTATTGTGTTTTGTGTTTGTTGTGTGTGTGTGTGTGTGTGTGTTGTGTGTGTGTGTGTTGTGTGTGTGTGTGTGTGTGTTGTGTGTGTTGTTGTGTTGTGTTGTGTTGTGTTGTGTGTTGTGTGTGTGAGGTCGATGTGCACTAGTGTACTTTGTTTCTCCCCATGTGTTGTGTGTGTTAGTGTGTGTGTGTGTGTGTGTGTGTGTGTGTGTGTGTGTGTGTGTGTGTGTGGTTGTGTAGTGTGGTGTCGTGTTTGGGTGTGGGTGTTGTGTGTGTGTGTGTTTGGGTTGTAGATGGTGTAGTGATGGAGCCGAAGTTGTTACTAGCCGACGTTGGGATCACTGTTTTTTGGGTGTGTCTAACGTGTGTGATGTGGTTTGTTTTATTTGTCTCCGTCTCGTGGTGGTAGAGGTGGAACGTTTAAGGAACGTGATTCCATCTTTCATTTCAATGACTCGTGTAGTGTGACACTTAAACAATTTTCATTGTCATGGCTGACATTTTCTGCTCCCCTATATTACTCATTAACTTTGGGACAGATATCTCAGT
>CM060330.1:23893957-23898957 GCA_030674155.1 Stramonita haemastoma
AAACGCTCCTTCGACTGAACAAGTCATCACAACAGAGCCAACGAATAAAACAACCCCACCACCCAGACACCAGAGTTTGACAACACAACTGTTGTGATCCCGACTTCCGCGTATGAACAAACCGCAGCAGATGTAAACACCAGCGAAGAATTCACAACAACCCACAGCACATCTCCCCCACCACGGCTAACGACAAACTCAACAGCAGTAGCTACTCTAGCACGAGACGGGTCAGACGATCTGGCGATGCTATCCACGACGTCATAATATCATCGGAGGGGAACGTTTCCGATGCTGCTGCTGCTGCTGCTGATGATGATGATGTCACGCCCGTCATGTCTTTGGCAGACACGTCAACAGAGTCTGCTGAAGTGACGACACAGTCTTGTCTTTGTGGGTGTCGCTGTGTCGTCAAGGCGTTTTCTAGTGAGGTTGAGACTACGCCGCAAAGCTATTATAGTGTAAGTATGGTTGAATTTTTGGGGTTTGTTTGGTTTATTTGTGCGGGGTTTCGTTGTTGGTGTTGTTGTTTTTTTTTTCCACTCTGATTTGTATGCTTCATTTTGGCTGTCTTGTCTGCCTGTCTGACTCTCAGTGTGTCTGTCTTTCTGTTCCCCCCCCCCCCCCTTTCTTTGTCTTCCCCATCTCCCCCCCCCTCTCTCTCTTTCTTTCTTTGTGTGTGTGTGTGCGTGTGTGCGTGTGTGTGTTTGTGTGCGTGCGTGTGTTTGTGTGCGTGGTGTGTGTGTGTGTGTGTGTGTGTGTGTGTGTGTGTGTGTGTGTTGTGTGGAGAGAGAGAGAGAGAGAGAGAGAGAGAGAGAGAGAGAGAGAGAGAGAGAGAGAGAGAGAGAGAGAGATCTGTGTGTGTGTGTGTGTGAGTGTGTGTGTGTGTGGGCGCGCGCGCGCGCGCGCGCGCGCGTGTGTGTGTGTGTGTGTGTGTGTGTGTGTGTGGTGTGTGTGTGTGTGTGTGTGTGTGTGTGTGTGTTACTCGTAGATAAGATCTAAACGTAAATGTTAAAGTTTACTTCAAATATCGGACCTTTTATTTTCTTTTGCCTTTTATCTGTGCATGGAACAAGATGATAAATCAGCTCTTTGGAATGATTGGAATGAGCTTAGTCCCTTCTCCCAAGGATATGTCTCCTCCCTCCCTCCCTCCCTCTCCCCTCCCTTGCCCTGTTTTTTTTTTTTTTTTTTTTTTTTACCCGGATCTACTTAACTAAAACTCAAGAAATAGCAGTTCTACAAGCTATTTACTGTAATGCTAAAAATGATAACTCTACCAAAAAGTACATAGATGTTAAACTTAACTATCGGTTATAGCATTCAAGTTTCAGCATTCAGCATAGGTTATACCTGTTGTCACTTACTGATGTTAATCAAGTGTTATGTTGTTATACTTTAAAAGTCTTAGTTAACTCAATTTTCCCCTATAATCAGCCGTGACAAGTTATTAGTAAAACACTTAAAATATGATTGTACTCTCCTTTATAAAGAGATAAAATATATGCAGTTGGAGTAATGTGCGGCATATATATAATATATATACATATATATATATATCTTTATCTATAATCACATGTTATATATATATATATATATTATATAGAGAGAGAGAGAGAGAGAGAGAGAGAGAGAGAGAGAGAGAGAGAGAGAGAGAGAGAGAGAGAGAAGAGAGAGAGGAGAGAGAGAGAGAGAGAGAGAGAGAGAGAGAAGAGAGAGAGTGAGAGAGAGATAGAATGATAGAGAGAGAGGGACAGGGAGGGCTGAGAGCTAAGTATCAGAAAACTCGCATTCCTCAAGCAGTATCGAGTGTGGTTACAGTTGATGGGTGACCCCTTTGCGCGCCTTGGCTTCAGTACAGTCCTCCAGTTCACTCAGCTGTAAATGGGTACCTACTCTCTTTTAAAGCAGCGGGGAGAGGAGATGGGCGCCGCCTCATAATGCTGCCCCTGGAGAAGCTGAGGTTCTGATGCTTTCCCTCTACGACCGCATAGGTTATGGACACATTTTCCTTTAATAAATAAATACACACGTACATACATACATATATACATACATAATATATAAAGATATATATATATATATATATATATATATATATATAATCATATACATATATATGGCTTCCTACTTTCTTACTTGAAAAACAGTCGTAAATGCAAACTTTTCATCCGGCTTTGAGCTTGCAAATCTTAAAAAAAATAATTATTGCCAGGAACGATGAGTGAGTGATATAAGGCATAGATTAATATGGGAGACCCCCAGACCTGTTATACTAGAGAATACAAGACATGAACGAAGCACTTACCCCCTCACCCCCTCTCCCTCCCCATAAACATAAATCAAACTAGACATCTGCTACAGATCAGTGAATCTATCAATGAAATCGCTTTCACCAACGTACTCTATGCTTGCAGAGTCTCATAGTGGACAAAGCCACTCTGTCGTCCTCTCGGCGTAAAAAGCAAAGTGCAACTGACAACAGGCCGTCAGCAGTGTCCGCAGGATGTGCTGGAATCGTCGTCATCTGTGTCGTCGGATTTTTGATCGTCTGCTTCGACCTCACTTTCCTTCTTCAAACCCCTCGACCAAACACTCGCTGCAAATGAGTGACGATAGTTATGAATGAACGAAATTTATTGTCTTTCTTTCTTCTCTCTTTTTCTTCTTTATTCTTTTATAGCTTTATTCTTTTATATCGAAGATAATGGGATAAGCACTCTTGTGCTTTTTTATTTACATCCAGTCCCCGTGTTTTCTTTCTTTGATCAGACGGAACTGTGTTTACTTCCCTCTTGTCCACTTAGATTGCAAATTGATCTCAAGTTGGCAAAAGCTGATGAACCAATCGGAGAGAGTCTCTCTCAGAGAACTGCTTAGTGGTCGTGGTTGGTTGGTTGGTTGGTTGGTTCATTGAGTCCTTGTCGGATAACTCCGCTGGGACACTGATATAATCAAAGAAAAAAAAGAACATTTAGACTACAGATTACGTTTTTTTGGTTGTTTTTGTTGGTTTTTTGCTTTATGGTAGTTTAGGTTATATGGAATTTCCTTTGGTTGTTATTTACTTGTTGTTGTGACTTAAACATTTAGGTTTGGAGTAATGCACTTTAAAGCTATAGAATAAAGGTTTTAACTCCGCTTTTTGGTGCAGGTCAGTTCTGTATTGGTCTTTATTGAAACATTCTTACTAAAACTGAACAATGTCACAACTACAAAATTCCATAAAAGAGACGAAAATCAGATTGCATTAATATTTCACAACACACACACACACACACACACACACACACACACACCGCACCACGCGCGCACACACACACACACACACACACACACACACACACACACACACACACACACACACCACCACCACAACACACACACACACACACACACCTTTAAAAAAAAAAGTGTCAGTATTGTAGAACATTACAAGAAGCGTTTTATGTTAGTAACGCATTCCAACTTCTCAAAGAGAGTAGCTTGAAAAGAGCAAGCACGCAAATTTTAATAAATAGTAACTGTGATGTCAAAAACGGGGGAGGGGGAGGGGGTGGGAGGAGAAGTTGAAGCTAGTTCAGATACAAGGGAAATAACAGTTTTCTCTCTTTGATCACAAGGAACACTATATTTACTTCCCTTCGTACGATTGTATTGCAGCAAGCCAAAATGGTCACAACGATGATTTCTTTTTTCAAGTAGTGCAGAACTGTGCGCATGATTTCCAAAAAAAAGTTGACCCAAAATTTACTCCCCAAAAGCTTATTTTTGGATAAAAGACTAAAACTATTTTATGATTAGATATTTGTTCTTGTTTTTGTCCATTCACCCTTTTTTTTTTTTTTTTAGTGATTGCCAAACTTTGTTTTACATCATGTGCAATAGAAAATACCAGTAAACTTAGTTTCCATCAACTTTTTTCTTCCTAATTTCTCTAGTTTTGCTTGTTTTTTTTTATATAATACAGCATTGTTAAGTGTACTTCTTTAAAAGTTATTATTCACAAAAGTTGTTTTTTATTTCTTCTTCCTCTTTTTTTGTTTAGAAAATAGCTGCAGCAACCCTGACGAACAGAGATGACTTTGTCATAAATGGCTGTTGTCAAAATGAGCCAAATATTCTGATCCTGTCTATCATGAAAAGGTCAAATCTACCATGGCCCTTTTCTACCATGAAAAGGCGAAAATCTACCATGACCCTCTCCATCATGAATAGGTCAAAACCTTCAATGACCCTCTCCATTATGAAAAGGTCAAATCTACCATGACTCTTTCTATTACGAAAAAGGCTTTTTACACCTGGCCCTCAGAGAGAGAGAGAGAGAGAGAGAGAGAGAGAGAGAGAGAGAGAGAGAGAGAGAGAGAGAGAGAGAGAGAGAGAGAGAGAGAGAAGAGACAGACAGACAGACAGACAGAGCAGACAGAAGACAGACGAAGACAGACAGACAGAAAAAGAGACAGAGACAGGGAAGAGAGTTTTGAACTAATATGGCCAAGGTGCCGCTACTTTTTGATTGCAGTCAGTGACACTACAGCTAGCTGTCCTAGGCTCCTTTAATTGATCACAATGACAGCATGATGCCAGGGTTGATGATGATGGACTCTCCTGTCGGTACGATAGATGAGCAGGCAGACAGGTCAGTTGCTGGAATGGGTCCTCATGTGAGACTGTATGAAGGCCAATCTTGGATGCGCAGTTCGCGTGCAGACAGTGCAGGGATAGGAGTCCACTGGGGCAGGACACTGTTTCCGTCTGTTCTTTTTCTTTAGGATGGCAGCTGTTCTGTTGGCCTCAAAGGTCTTCGCTCTCCAAAGAGCACTGGTGTTTCCACTGTGCCCTGTCTGTAGCAAGGTTTTCCTATGAGCCAGCGTCAAAGTAAATGAATAATTAACTACATTACGTGTTGAGATTCTTTGATGAATAATAGACATCAACACTGAAACCCACCTGAAAGCGAGAAGTCGTGAGTTCAATCCCCGTATGAGACCCAATTTTTC
>CM060330.1:23908957-23911457 GCA_030674155.1 Stramonita haemastoma
GGCCCGAGAGATACAGACACCTGCAGTGTTGGTCAGGTAATTTGAGCAACACTCTCAAATTCGCATCCGTAAAGTGGATGAAGCTCGACTGTGTGGTCCCAGTCTCCCCACTGAGCCCACAGCACACTCACTCTGGGTAGGAGCCGGCCGGAGCCCGAAAAAATCCCTATGACTTATGGGATTCGAACCCGCGACCTTCCAGTCCGGAATCCACGGCGCTAACCACTGCGCCATGGCGGCTGGTCACAACAACAAGAATTTTGTCAAGGACAACCCTCTTGTTGCCGTGGATTCTTTTACGTGCGCTAAATAATGATGTGTTGTAACACACGGGACCTCGGTTTGTTGTCTTATCCGAAAGACTAGCACCAAGGCCATCGATGTACAGCGTATAACAGCGACTGGAGGGTAAAAGTGCACAGCAATTGTTAGGTCCTTGATTAGATAAAAAAAACAAACCCATGTTTACCTGAAAACTGAATCCTGCAGTCTTTTGTTTCACAGTCACCAAAAAAAAAATGAAGATATGTAAAACTTTTTATTTCATTATGAATGCTTTTCTTTGACTTTCCTAAACAATGTTTTGAACTTATCACCCGCTCTCTATTTTTAACCGTATTTTGTAAGGGGGAAACTATAGTTACAAAGCAGGCTTTTTAGGAATGTTGTTTTTCGGGTTCATGATATGCATGCAGATTTTTTTCTTTCAGAAAAAGTTCAGTAGACACACCTTGAAAATAACGATGTTAGATAAGCATGCTTATGCTCAACTAGATTTCCTTTTTTTGACACTTTTTTTTTCAGATTTTGAGCCAAGAAAATTGTACAGCTTAAAAAGCAACTTTACCACCCTGAACAAAATATGTTATACAAATCTATCTACCATGACGAAGTGGTAAGCACCTTGGGTTACAGACTTCAAGGTCGCAAGTTCGAATCGCATGAGAGTCATAAGGATTTTTCGGACTCCGGCCGGCTCCAACCCGGAGTGAGTGTGCTGTGGGCTAAGTGGGAAGACTGGTACCACAGATGAGCTCCATCCACTTTCCGGATGCAAATTTTGAGAATGTTGCTCAAATTACCTGACCAACACTGCGTGTGTCTATATCTCTCGGGCCTGGTTGACGCCAGGATATAATATTTTGCAAGAAAGCGTAGAATACAACTCTGTTTAGTAGTCTCGAAGCACATGCTCGTCCACAGCAGCATCATTACATCATCCTCATTCTAATCGATCATTATGCAATAATAAAAATTGCCTCGGATTCGGGGCCCCAGTAGCTCTGTTCTCACGGTGACCTCAGATTCGGTTTCCACATAGACATCTGTGCCTGTGGTGAGTTTGTGTCAAAGCCTTTGGGGCTGCAGGTTCATGGGGGGACGGTCGTTTGGAGGGACGTTGTGATGGTTGCCACCTTGGATGGGTGACTCACTCAGTCTGGCTCCGTGACTGAGCTAATACTGTCGTTAGTAGGGGGCTTAGTAGGTGGTGTCCTGCGTATGTTAGCTTAGAATAGGCATCATTTAACACCACCAAAGTGACCCAGCAGAAGCGCAGAGCCCCTCTGGATGGTGGCCCCACGGTGGCCTGATTCTGTTGGGCTCCCTGTGGAATTGCAGCCCTGAGAATGCGACAAGACGAATCTGGGTAGGGCTGTGGCAGGGAGATTGAAATGAGTGGTTTGTCACAGAAGATACTAATATGTGTGTGTGTGTGTGTGTGTGTGTGTGTGTGTGTGTGTGTGTGTGTGTGTGTGCGTGTGTGTGTGTGTGTGTGTGTGCGTGTGTGTGTGTTTGTGTGTTTGTGCGTGTACACACATTCACACACACAAACACACACACACACACACACACACACACACACGCACGCACACACACACACACACACACACACACACACACACACACACACACACACACACACACACACACTTTATCAAGCAAGGGTTTAGACTATGAGATGCTAGTGTTATCTCCTGTTAGGCAAAAATCAGCAGAAACTTATCATACAGGTTTGACAATCAACATTAGCAAAGATGAAACATTAAATCCAGTTTTTGTATATCTACCTCAAGGTCCCCCCAAAATGACAACTCCTCAGACAACCGGAATGCATTGGTGAGCTGAGCCATACTTTACCGAACAAGGCCAAAAAGGTAAGCTAGAAAGGTTTCCGTAGCTGGCTTGCACTGCTAATTACTGTGCTTTATTGCTAATGCGCTCTTAAACAGGAAGCCAGTGAAGCTGCTTCACTACCAGAGAGATATCGTGAACTTTTTGTTATGTTGTGAATTCCCCCAGTCTAAAAAAAACCAAAACCGCTCACCTTGTATCTGATCAAGACTTGCCAGAGGAAAGCTGCCATATACCAATCCTGCAGAATATTAGAGCGAGACTGCTACTGCATGCATGTATGTATTTGCTGAGGTGAAGAAATCACCACTCCCGATTTTGCTGATACATGAGATACAGCCCCCACCCCACCCCCCACCCCAAATGC
>CM060330.1:23916457-23928957 GCA_030674155.1 Stramonita haemastoma
TGCATTTAGGACCACAGTTTACATCTTATCTAAAAAGAAAAGCAAAAGAAACCTGGCACCTCCTCCAACACTGGAGGTCTAGTTAGATGGGGCAAAATTTTGGGCAAAACAGGGATAGAACCGACACTGCTTGGTTTTAGAGCAAAAATATAGCTTTTAGATCATAAATCCACTGTTTTAGAGTAGGAAAGATAAGTTTACAATTACAAAATTTGGTCACAATATAAACTGTTGCATTCTGCATCAATATGAGAGAGACAGAGACAGAGACAGATACAGAGACAGAGACAGAGACAGACAGACACAGACAGACAGACACATACACAGACACAGACACAGACACAGACAGACAGACACAGACACAGACAGACAGAAAGACAGAGAGACAGATAGATGAACATATAGACTGACAGGTTAAGACAGACGGATGGACAGAAAGACAAAAATAGAGAAGCAAAAGTAATGAAGCTGATAATATGTGAAACCTGTCCAGACTTAGTTTAATCTGCAGTATCCACGAAAAAACAACAACAGACACAACCATCTCCATCAGTCAACCTTGTCCTTTCCCTCTTCCATCCTTTCTTGGCCTGAAGCTTTTTAACCCAGGACATTGCACTCTGGTTTGTCTGCAACAAGAAATCACACACCCTTCCACCCTCCCCTACCCCCCCCCCCCAACCCACCACATTTAAAAAAAAAGAAAGAGTGAAAAGAAAAAGATGTCTCCCTTCTGTCTAGTTTTTGCTTGTCTTCCCAAGAGTTTGTGCCTGTACCACAGTAACAGGTCCAATCTCCTGTGATCTTCTAGGGGTTATCTCATATCCGAGGGGTGTTATCGAATTTGTCTTCTGTCTTCTGTCACATCACCTGACAGCAGGGTCTCCCTGTAAATGCTGACGGCGCAGGTTCTGTGTAAGAATAGACATACTTGGACATTGTCTTGTAATGTTATTGTTTTCTCCATTGTCTTTAACATCTAACATGCACAATTGAATGAACATATTTTAACAAATTCTTTTATTTTCTGAGGTTTACCCTGAGGTGAAAATTTGTATTTGCGATCGATTTTGCCCATCATGAAGATAGCGGCATTCCAGCTTCATTGGTATCTTCAATCTCCAACCATTTAGGTAGCCGTATTTCGACTTCAAAGATAGTGTCTAAACGCAACACTTGTGTGTATTCTGGTGTTTTTTTTTTCTGCTATCCATTCCTGCCAGCACACAATGACCTATTCTTCCGAAAGGAGGAACAGGTTTTAATGTAAGTTAGCAAACCGGGGCTCGGTATATAGTCTCATCCGAAGAAGGACTGAAGGTGTGGATGGCACGAACATACCCAGCATGTATCCTGATTTCACAGGAAGATTGTGCTCCACAAGGTTAAATTTGCTCCTGACGCAACGCATGACATGAACGTTGTTCTAGCGCCCAGTGACTCAGCGGGAATTCAAGAGGAAGAGAGACGGGCAGATTTTGAAAGCAAAGCTAAAAGAAAAGTTTGTTTTTTTTGTGATAAATATAAAGTTACTTTTGCATCAGAACTAGAAGTTATGTGATTTCTGTGCAATTTGCCAAGCCTCCCCTGAGGATGTGTGCTTACTTTAGTAGCACAATTTAAGTCTCATCTAAAACACATCATGTATATTCGAGATTCTTTTTTCAGTGTCTAAGAATGTGTGTTTTGCTGATAGTCTCACTCGTAAATGTTGGAGGAGGAGAAATTAATGTCCCCTTTAAAACTGTCACTGATGTTTGTGGAATATGCTATTGTCAGTGAGAGTTTAGGCCATGGCGTCTGTCTGATTGCTTGCCTCTCGTGTGCCTCTGTCTGTCTGCCTGCCTGTCTGCTTGTCTGTCTGTTGGTCGGTCTGTATTTCTCTCCCTCTTTCTCTCTTTTTTATCTGTTCCTCTTAAAAAGAAATTGTTTGTTGTTTGGTTGAGAGGTTTTTTTGTTTATTAATTTGTGTTCTTTTCTGCCCAGAGGGCTGGTTGTAAAAAAAAGCATGTTTGCTTATGCCATGACCTTCTTTAAATAAAATTTATTCAATGCCATTCAATTCAGTCCAGTTCTCTCTCTCGCCCCCCTTTCTCGCACACAAACACACAAAAACACACACTCTAAATCAGAGGGTAAACGTTTGTTGTTGTTGTTGTTGTTGTTTTCTATTTGGTAGGGCGTGCTGTTTTTTTGGTTGTTTAGTTTTGCTTTTTGTTATGTTTTGATGGTCCCTAGTCACGGCAAGGGGAAGATTTAAAAAGTATATGAATTTTTATCTGTAGGTTCATTCATTCATTCATTCATTCATTCATTCATTCATTCATTCATTCATTCATTTTATTTTTTTTTGTCATTCAGTCTGTCTGTCAGTCAGTCTGTCTGTCAGTCAGTCTGTCTGTCTATCTGTCTGTCTGTCTGTCTGTCTGTCTGTCTGTCTGTCTGTCTCTGTCTCTGTCTCTGTCTATCTCTTCTCTCTCTCTCTGTAGGCTATTGTGTGCCGATGGGAACGGATGGCAAAATTTACACAATCTCATGCCCACAATGATTGTATATAAAAAAGCACATGTGTGCTTGTTATATTATCCTCGAAATAAAATAACATTCTCTCTGCGTCTCTCTCTATATGTCTCTATCTGTCTCTGGTACCTTGTTTCTGTCTCTGTCTCTGTCTCTATCTCTGTCTCTGTCTGTCTGTCTGTCTGTCTGTCTGTCTGTCTGTCTGTCTGTCTGTCTGTCTGTCTGTCTGTCTCTCTCTCTCTCTCTCTCTCTCTCTCTCTCTCTCTCTCCTCTCTCTCTCTCTCTCTCTCTCTCTCTCTCTTTCTCTGTGTGTGTGTTTGATTTGCAAATGGACTGAGCCAAGACTATGATCAGTTGGTTATGAATAGAGTATCTTTTCTTTTCATCAAACTTAATTGTATTCTTCAGGTATGTCATCTTTTAGGGACAAAAAAAATGTTTACAACATATTGTGTTACCTCCCTTGTCAAAAGGCCATACTGAGCAATCCAAATAAATGGTTAAAGAGGTAAACAGTTAAAAAGCATCTCTCTCTCTCTCTCTCTCTCTCTCTCTCTCTCTCTCTCTCCTCTCTCTCTCTCTCTCCTCTCTCCTCTCTCTCTCTCTCTCTCTCTCTCTCTCTCTGTCTCTCTCTCTCTCTCATTGTGGTCTACGAATATTGTTGTTTGTATTTGTGTCAACAGTGAATATTCATGTCATGGCTGATGTAATATGCTTGTTTTCATAATCAATGTGTCAGTTCAACTTTCACTATATGTTAGTAGTAATGTATTAACAACACTTGTCGTGAGCCCATTCCCTATGCCCAATTTGCTTTTGTGTTGTGGCCCAAGGCCGATGTAAAGTAAAAGTCTGAAGTCTGAAGTCTCTCTCTCTCAATCATGCACACACATATGCAAACAAACATAATGTACTCATAGAGATACACTTCCCATGCGCACACAAGAAACATGCGCACAAACATGTATGCAGAACAGATGACAAACTTTACAAAAACTGCATACACATGGGGACTGGATGTTAAAAAAATGCACATGAGCGCTTATTCCATTATCCTTGATATAAAAGAATAAATAAATAGATAAATAGATAAATACAAAATGCATGCAAGCATGCACAAGCGCACATTGTTACTTTCAGTCTACTTTGGATAGTCAGACTTTGAACGTGCTTTCCTAGCCAATAACTCTGTAGTCTTCCTTTTGCTGTGAACACAGGACAGGAGTGAGTATTTGTCTGAATTTGAATAAATGCTTTTTTTGGTAATAGAAGAGTGTTGGGATGAAAAGAAGGACGGTATCAGGAAGTAGATAGCCCGTTTATACATAATGAGCCTTAACTCGCAGGCAATGAAAGAAAGAATGAATGAATGAATGAATAATCTTTATTTTTCAAGGGTTACAGAGTAAGTATTACATACTTATTTTCATCCAGCCCTTACCCTGATCAGGGAATAAAGCTAAGAACCCCCCTCTCTACCCCTACAAACCAGCGTGACGAACAACATCAATGAAACAGTGAAAAGGAGAGAGGCCTCAAAACCAGAAGGTAGGCTCCGCTTTGTCAATTTTAATTTTTCATCAGAAAGTGCAATTTATAGGCATTCAATTTCCTATGTACTTGGAAAGTTTAAATTTGATATTTGTTTTGGGGTTTTTTTGGGGGGGGAAGGGGGGTGCATGCTAAGAACTGTTTTTTTTTTTTATCTTATGCAGAGATTGAATCAGCTAGCTACAGACAAAAGGGTCTAGATGACACGAGCAAACACAGCATGTAGTCCGCAACTGGGAGAGAAATGTGCTTCATTAGGTTCCATTTGCCCCCACACGCAATGGCATGACAGTTTGTGTGTGTGTGTGTGTGCAGTGCACAAGGACACAGCAGGAATTTAAGAGAGAGAGAGAGAGGGGGGGAGAGAGAGAGGGGGAGAGAGAGAGGGGGGGGAGAGAGAGAGAGAGGGAGAGAGAGAGAGAGAGAGAGAGAGAGAGAGAGAGAGAGAGAGAGAGAGAGAGAGAGAGACAGAGACAGAGACAGAGACAGAGACAGAGAGAGAGACAGACAGACAGAAAGACAGACAGACAGACAGACAGACAGAGACAGAGACAGAGGAAGGGAGGGAGGGAGGGAGGGAGGGAGGGAGGAGAGAGAGAGAGAGAGAGAGAGAGAGAGAGAGAGAGAGAGAGAGAGAGAGAGAGAGAGAGAGAGAGAGAGAGAGAGAGAGAGAGAGAGAGAGAGAGAGTCCACAGCAACAAATGAGAAAATATTTCTGAAAAAATCTGGTTAGTTGTGCCACAGCCATAATATGAGTTATATTGCCAAGCATCCTGATCAACGTGTTAATTTTACCACATTTCAAATCTGATCTAAGGTGAATTAGACTTGTCTAGTCTTGCATTTTCCAGGAGCGAGATGTGGTTTAGTTTTTATACCGATAATCTTATGCAGAACATCTTTTGCAAATGTTAAAACCGCCTCCACTTTTCCAAAGAAGGCCATTATGAGCTGGTGAGAACGCATAAAATTTTTTACAAAACCGCATACGCAGGAAACTGAATGTAAATAAAACAAAACAAAACCCAATCAAGCGCTTATTCCACAATCTCGAAATAAAAGCATAAATAAAAATGACTTCTAATCTGGAGCCAATCCTCTCATTTCAGCTTGTCGCACCGAAGTCGGATGTGCTGGGTCTGAATTGCCAGGCGCTTAACGGCAGCGCAACGCATTTTCGCTCGTGTGACAGACAACATTAGTTTCTGTCTGAGCTTCAACGACAAAGAAGAGGAATTTCATGTTAGTCATTATTGTTTGTTTGACAAAGTTTTGTTACCGAGAGCTTGTTACATTGTTTGTCTGTCTGCACATATTTCTGTCACTTAGAGATGATGTTATATTGTCTGTTTGTGTACATATTGGTTTTTTTCTTCCTCTTTGTCTCCACTCCCCCCTCTCTCTCTCATGCACACACACATGCACATACACATAAATGCCCTCGCACTCTTATGTGCTCTTTCTCACACACACACAAGATTCAAGATTTAATTCCTTTCACCCCTTTTGGGGCATGGAGGATAACAAACAAGTTCAACAGGAGAAAAGAAACCTTACAGCAATACATCCAAAAGTATTATCAATATCAACAGGAACTGAAAAGCAAGTATTCATCGAAAAATAATAAACAAACAATATCAAAGACTCAGGACATTTTTATAAAGGTATGTAAATTTCTGTAAAAGACACAATCTACACACACACACACACACACACACACACACACACACACACACACACACACACACACACACACACACACACACACACACACACACACACACACACACACACACATGCACACCCAACACATGTATGCAAGTTTGCAGTAACACATTTAATTGCTGCATCTTTGGTAGGTTTTGAATGTGCCCTCCGGACACTTTGCCCTAAGGGGCTAAGCACACACTATCACTATCTATCGTAACTTTGTGGTGGCAACAGTTATATAATCGCCTACAGCAATGATGCCCAGTTGTATTTTATAGCAAACTGGTAGACCGCTTGTCATCCTTCCTCGCCCCCCCCCCCCCCCCCCACTCATTACTAGTGGTCGATTGCAGCCAATCAAAGCTTGGTTTCGAGTGGTGTAGTACTTGTTTCACAGTAGTAACTATTATTGTCCGACTTTGAAACATGCAAACTTGAATTTAGTAATTGTGATTATTTATGTTGCAAAATATAGCATCTGTGGTAGTAGCAGCAAAGACAGTCACTTTTGTCTATATGGTTGGAAGCATTTTTTGATCGAATGTAAACTTAGGACGTGGGGGGAGGAGTAATTTTTTTTCTGGTGAGAGTTTTCCGTACACAATAGCATGGGATTGCTTTGTGACAGGCAGATTCACAATAGCTGCCTGTGTGTCGCAAACTTGCAATTTGTGACCCCAACCTGTGGTGTAGGACAGATAGTGGCAAAGGAAGAGTGGTCTAGAGGTAACGCGCCCGTCTAGAAAGCGAAAAGTCCGGATCGAAAGTGTGCGGTGTTTTAAATCCCGTTTGGGCCCTAAACTTCCCCCGCACATCCATTAGATCATGAATGGTGGTTTAGGTGCTAATCTTTCGGATGAGACGATAAACCGAGGTCCCGTGTGTTACACAAAATGAGTTAGCCACGGCAACAAGAGATTGTCCCTGGAAAAATTCTGTAGAAAAAAGCCACTCTGATAGGGAAACAAATACAGCTGCAGACAGAAAACCAAAAAAAATTAGGTGGCGCTCTCCTCGGGGACAGCGAACGAATTTTTTTTGGGGGGGGAGGGAGAAATCTATCGTGACATAAAGCAGTGTAAAGTGTAAAAAAGAAAAGTAACAAAAAAAGTATAGTGTGGCAAGCCCCTAAGTGGTCTGTGGCCATATCGTGTGTTGACAACTATCTGTCCCGAGCCTAAGGCTCATCAGGGCGGTGCTTATCCCGGTTTCTGTGGCGTTAAGCGACTGAGAGTCATAGACTCCCGCCTGGATAGGACGCCAGTCTATCGCAGGGTTAACCCCCAACACAAGGTTGGCACCCCTTTTACACCTGGGTGGGGTGAGAAAATAGCCGTAAAGTGCCTTTTCCAAGGGCACAATGCCATAGCCGAAAGCTGGGATCGAACCCACAACCTTTAGATAACGAGTCCAACGCCCTAACCACTAGACTACAGCGGCGGCTTGTGTTGACACCTATACTAGCTGACATACCTTTGCTTTTGACCATTCACACATTCAGCAGATACATGGTTACAGGAATAACCCAGCAACCATTTGGCAAAACTTTTTTTTCTCTTACCCAAATTACATTAGTGTCCTACTTTCTGGCGCACCAGAACTTGTGTGAACTAATATATACAATACTTGGTAGGTTCCTTCACAGACGCCGAAGGTTTCTGATGTTTCTGTGGGTACCAGAAAGAAAATTCAGGATGACTTGTGGAGATCGTATAACTGCAAGTGACATGTTAGTGTTGTCTGGGTAAATGTTACTGATAAGCTGTGAGGGAAAGGAAAGCCGGTCTGGTTGGCATCAGCATGTAGACAGATAGAGAGATAAAGATCACTTTTTAGTAGAAAGCGTTTGGTGAAAATAATTTCGCAGACGAAACGCATTTCTTGAAATCAAAGAGTTTTTTTTCATCTTTCTTATTCATTTCTATTTCTTTCCTTTATATCGAGGATAAAGGAATAAGTACTAATGTTCTTTTTTTTTACATCCAGTCCCCGTGTGTATGCAGTTTTGTAATTCTTTTCATCTGTTCCCACAGGCACAAAATGACCTACTACTCTTACGAAAAGTGGAACAGGATTTAACGTGTGCGCAAGATATTCTGCGTACGTTCACACACGGGGGCGCGGTTTATAGTCTCATCTGAAGGACTTCATTCCCTGAAAATGTTAAGTCTGAAATACTTCGATTTTCTTATCATGTCTGCTTTGGGAGCATTAATTTGATAATAAAAATATGTCGTCTTTTAGCATGATGTTGAAAAAAAAAGTATTTCTCGGGTGTATAAAAATTCAAAAATGTGCATTTTAGAATATATTCTTGATTTTTTTATCTTTATTATTATTTATTTATTTATCTATTTATCTTTAAAATATATATATATATATTTAACTTCTGATATATTTTTTAAATTTGTTTTTTAGATAAAAAAAATTCTTTGAACAAAAAAAGAAAGGGTAGACAGTACAGATAAGTCAGATAGAAAGAAATCCTCTTTATGAAAGAGCAAAAGGCTGATCAGTTGTTAGCGTGCATGTGGCGCTGCACTCAATGAGCCTTTCTCCTGTCTGTCCTATCCAGATGGATGGAAGCAGACTTGGTGGAGATGGATGGATGGAGGCCGCAGTCCGGTTATTGACCAGCCAGGGGTACGAGACATGCACCAATCTGATCGACACTCACTTTTGCGGCAGCAGACTGTTACTATGGTATGTATGTATATGTACATGTATATATATATATATATATATATATATATATATAATAATAATAATAATAATAATAATAATAATAATAATAATAATAATAATAATAATAATACATGGAATTTGTATAGCGCTATCTCTTGTAAAGACAAATCAAAGGGCATGCATTTGACCTACAGAGCCACAGATCATGCTGCCACCAGGCGCAAAGATCAACGACGAACAACGATGATCAACTGTTGTTGTCTTGTTGCTGCTGTACACTTTAGAGCGCAAAGCCTGGGCAAGTATTATGGAGGGCAAGCTGTTACCCATGCAGCAGACCCCCCTTCATATACATGTATATATACATGTATATATATATATATATATATATATATATGTATATATATATGTCTCTCTCTCTATATATATCTATATATATGTGTGTGTCTGTGTGTATACATACATACATACATACATACATACATACATACATACATACATACATACATACATACATACATACATACATACATACATACATACATACATACATACATACATATATATATATATATATATATATATATATGTGTGTGTGTGTGTGTGTGTGTGTGTGTGTGTGTGTGTGTGTTTCGAATCCACATGTGTATCACGTATGTGTATAATACCCGTATACATACGTGCACATCAACGTGCAAACACAGACACAGACAGACAGACAGACGTCTAATATCACAATTTGTGAAAAGACGTTAAAAGAAATAGAACAGACAGGCAGAAAGACAGACAGACAGACAGACAGGCAACACACACACACACACACACACACACACACACACACACACACACACACACACACACACACACACACACCACAATCAAACTAAACTACACACACTCAACATACACACGACAGAAATACACACTTACATGAAAGCAAGGATTAAAGACAAAACACTAACTATGCCCAAAGTACAATAGAACCACTCTGTTTTCTGACCAGTACAACACACAGCAACTCAGTGATTTCTCCGCTACCTATCTTTGTACCTCTCTAACAGACGCTTTTTCCTCAGTGAAAGTTTACATTATTCAATAATCGAGTTACAAGACTCAGCGGCCACTATAGCAAACTTCCAGACATTTCAGTTGTACTGGGCTGTCTGCCCCTACCAGCCCTTTTTGGGGAGAAGTTGGGCTGGACCGTACGTCAATACCTGATTGGTGCCTTAACAGCCAAGTTGCCAAAGTGCTTCGGAACTTTTTTTTTTTCTGTGCGTAGCCGTAGCGCAAAAATCTGACGCCACACTGAAACTCTAGCTCTTGGTAACTTGCCTGTTGTCTGCATAACTCTGACTCAGAGGTAAGGTGAACAGAATGGGGGGGGGGGGGGGGGGGGAGTCTGAGTGTGGATGACTGTATCACTGTATCGCCCTACAAGCGTCACTTTTCTGAGCCAAATCTATTGTAAGCAGATTGCTCTATTCAAGTGGCAGTATTAGTCTGCTGTAATATACCCCGCCATGGCGCAGCAGAATTTACTTTCTTGGGTTAACGATTGGAAGAATTGCAGGATTAAACCCCATGAGTCGGGAGTGATGATTTTTGGATTTCGGTCAGCTCATATCCAGAGTGAGTTTGCTATGGGTTTACTATTCACTATGAAGACTGGGACTACACAGTTGGGACTCGTTGCAAATGCGATTTTCATCATCGTGTTGCTCAAATAACCTGACCAGCACTGTAGGTGACTGTATCCCTAGCTCGGGCTCTGTTGACCCCAGGATATAGTAGTTATCATGATGTGAAGTATACAGTACAGCTCTGGCAGTATCATCATACCATCCTCATCACCACTGATCTTTATGCAATACAGGAATATTGTCTCTGGGGTTTTTTGTCCACAGTTGCTCTGGTCTCTTAGTGACCTAAGTGTTGATTAATCTTTATGGCTTACACTTCTGTGCCTGTGGAGAGCTTTGCGTCCATGTCTTTGGAGTAAGAGGCTTATGGGATGGAGGGATGTTGCGGTGCTGTACATTTTGGGCGGGAGTCTACTTAGTCTGACTCTGCGACGGAGCTATCACTGTCATGTGTAGGGGATTTAGTAGGCAGTGTTCTGTGTTTGATAGCTCTACACAGCACCACTGAACACTACCCAGGTGACTCAACAGCAGTTCATGGCCCATCTGGCTGGTGGCTCCTTGGTGGCCTAGCGCCTGACACGATAGGCTCCATGTGGACTTTGGACCCTGAGAATACAGTATGACAAATCTGATCTGGGTATTGCTGAAGTGAAATGATTGAAACGAAATGTTTGGGAACAGCAAGGCAGGAACATCACAGAGGACAACACAGCAAAGGAAAAAAGTCTGTTGTGATCACGCAAACTCACACACACACACACACACACACACACACACACAATGCACACACACACACACCACACACACACCACACACACACACACACACAAACACACAACACAACATACAGAGACAGACAGACAGCACACACACACACACAACTCACACGTACACACAACATACACATACATGCACAAGCACATACACACATGCACACACATATATGCACACACGCGCGCGTGCGCTCACACACGCACACACACACACCACACACACACACACACACACACACACACACACACACACAACAGCACAAACACACCACACACACACATTTTAGAATAAAACTCCCTTGAAGCAATACACACAAGGCCAGCTGTCGAGTGAATGACTTGCGCATTTGAAACTAGTACACTGAAGTATAGATTATATTTCCCATCTTGCCAGTAAGCTATTTTGGCGGGAGTCTATACCGTCTAGCCATACTATTCATGTTATTATTGGAAGCAATAACTACATCTGCAGACTGTCATGAATGGAATTGTGCTCGAAGTTTCCAGGATGCCCAGTGCTCTTGCAGAAAAGATTACATGGAATGTATGAATAAAAAAGATCTCATCTGGTGCATTGGAATTCATGATTATATTGAAATTAATCGCTTATGGTTATTTTCCGACCTTCATACCATCACTTATCCTGTAAGTACCTTGAATAGGCCCTTGAGCGCCAGTGAAAACTTTACAGTCATTTCTCCACTATCGCTGTTCTCAGTTGCCTTTAGCGTTCGTTCCAAATTTCAAGGCACAATCCATTCTCTGATATGTTTACCCAATGTTTATTTTTCTGTCTGCCTCTTCCTCTTCTCCTTGCACTTTCCATGTAAGATTGAAGTTGAAACTATGTAAAAGAATTTTTTAAGTTATGATTACTGTAAACAACAATAACAGACAAACACAGACAGACAGTAAGAGCCACATACATACACGCACGCAGTGTGTACACGCACGCACATGCACACAGACAAACACTCCCAAGTTGCATGCAGTAGATAGGTCCACTTCTAGTCAGACATACACAAAGTTATAATAAATATACCTAACTAGTACAATTTAGGCAGCCATAGAGAGTGGTAGCCATTTATCTCTATCGAGAGATCGCAGTCTGTGCAATTTATCAGCGGATGTCTAGGCACTGTCTCACAAAATAGATGCAAACTGTTGAGTTGGACAGAAAACGAGGCACTTTCTTTCATACCATGAGTCCCAAACTACATGCAATCTACTAGCTTTTATGAGTAACAACTTACATGCAAAATAACTCGTGTTTGAACAGAGCACATAGTAAAACTTGAGCTTTGAATTCTTCTGTCATTGTTAAGTATAAAGTATCAAAATCTTAATGGATAAAACTCAAATATTGCTTTATTTTCAGTGGTTTAGTCTTTGGGGCAAAGATGTATGATTTTACGTATCTTTCTTTTCTTGAGAAAAAAACTACTGGTGAACGGTAGTATTAGCAAAAGCAGCAGCAGCAGTAGTAAAGAGTGTAGAGATGGTAACAGTCATAATAACAATAGCAACAGCAGCAATGACCGTCAAAGGGCAGTAGTAAGGTAGCAATAGTTATAATGTTAGCAACAAGCATAGTAATCGTCAAAGCAATGATAAA
>CM060330.1:23933957-23941457 GCA_030674155.1 Stramonita haemastoma
TATATGTACACCCCTCTGTCTCTTTGTGTCTCTCTCTCATCCAACCCTCCTCCTCCTCCCTCTCTCTCTCTCTCTCTCTCTCTCTCTCTCTCTCCTCTCTCTCTCTCTCCTCTCTCTAAGGCCGATGAAAAAAAGTATGTAATGATTACTTACTCTGTTACCCTGAAAATAAAGATTATTCATTCATTCATTCTCTCTCTCTCTCTCTCTCTCTCTCTCTCTCTCAGCTCTCTCTCCTTTCAGTTATGTTCAACTTTTGCAGTGTTGATTCTGTCTTGCAGCAAATTTGCCATCTGCTCCCGATTTTTGACTCCCACTCTGGGTCTGTCTCTTGTGTGTTTGTCTGAATGTTTTTGCCTGTCTGTCAGTTTGGTTGTGTGCTCAATCAGCTTGCTGATGTTCCATGTTTTCTTTGTCAGTCTGGTCATGGTGGTAGCCGCTTTAAAGATGCGCTTGTTGAGCTCTGCATCAAGTGAGAGGGTGTCTGAGATAGTTGAGCCCAGGTACACAAAATCAGAGACGACATCCAGTTGATGGTTACGGATGCTTACGGTAAGGGGAGAGTCAACATCTTGTTCCATGACTTGTGTTTTCTTCAGGCTAATGGTAAGCCCAAAGTCTTTGCAAGCATCGCCGAAGCGAGTCATGGGCTGCTGTATGTCCTCAGCTGAGTGGGCGCTTACTGCTGCGTCATCTGCAAAGGGGAAGTCACGGAGGCACCTAAGCCGGACTTTAGTCTTTGTTCTTAGTGTGGAGAAATGGAAGAGCGTTACGTCTGAACATCGACCAGAACAACTGCTGGGAACAGTCAGTCTAGAGACAGACTATGCAAAAAAGGTCTCTCCATGTTCGATGAGATACTTGATCATCAGCACGAGGCAAAGAGAATGAGAAGAAAGGCTGCAGACCAGGCAGACAGACCAGCGTCAGACTTCATCTGTGCCATCTGCCATAGGGACTGTCATTCTTGTCTCAGACTGGCCAGCCACAACAGACACTGTACCAGAACTAAGATCTAGAGCGCAACTACATAGTTTTTATCAGACTGAAGGCGACCATAATAACCAACACGTCTGTATCTCTTTGTCTGTTTGTCTGTAAATCTGTCTGTTTGCGTGTCTACGTGATATTTCATACGCTCACTCTCACGCAATCCTGGTTGACCGTGTTCGTCCAACCTGCCAGAAATTCCTTGACATCCCTGTACTGAATTTTATTCTCTCTCTCTCTCTCTCTCTCTCTCTCTCTCTCTCTCTCTCTCTCTCTCTCTCTCTCTCTCTCTCTCTCTCTCTCTCTCTCTCTCTCTTCTCTCTCTCTCTCTCTCTCTCTCTCTCTCTTCTCTCTCTCTCTCTCTCTCTCTCTCTCTCCTCTCTCTCTCTCTCATCTCTCTCTCTCTCTCTCTCCTCTCTCTCTCTCTCTCTCTCTCTCTCCCTTCTCTCCCCCCCTCTCTCCCTATCTCTCTCTCTCTCCTTCTTTGTGCGTTTTTTGTGTCTGTAACTTTTTTGTTTCTACCCTGATTCTTGTTTTTCTCTTCTTTCTTCTTTTCCTTTGTGCGGATCTGTCATTTTCTGGGTCTCTGTCTCTTTGTTTCACTCCCAATTTCTGTCTCTGCCCTCTCCCCCAATTTTCCTTTTTTATATAGTTTTTTTTTTTTACCTGAGTGAGTTATGGTATAATGACCAAGAAGGTCATGGCTGGGTGGAAGGTCATAAAGAATAAGTCAGACAAACTAATCTCTGGATAGGTCTGCATGCAGTGAGGCAGATTCCATGTACGTAGGCAGTTGACTCTGTAAATATAGCACGTTTCAGATGGAGGTCATTAAACTTCTGATCGTAGAAAAAGGTAAAGAAAAAGAAGAGAGAGAGAGAGAGAAAGAGGAGAAGAGAGAGAGAGAGAGAGAGAGAGAGAGAGAGAGAGAGAGAGAGAGAGAGAGAGAGAGAGAGAGGAGAGAGAGAGAGAGAGAGGAGAGAGGAGGAGGGAGGAGGAGAGGAGAGAGGAGGAGGAGGGAGGAGGAGGGAGTGGAGGGAGGAGGAGAGAGAGAGAGAGAGAGAGAGAGAAGAGAGAGAGAGAGAGAGAGAGAGAGAGAGAGAAGAGACAGAAGACAGAGAGACAGACAGACAGACAGACAGACAGACAGACAGACAGAGAGACAGAGAGAAGAGAGCAGAGAGACAGAGAGACAGAGAGAAGAGAGAGAGGACAGACAGAGAGAAAGAGACAGACAGACAGAGAAAGAGGCAGAGACATAGATAGAAAGGGACAGAGAGAGAGAGACAGACGGAGACAGAGAGAAATGCAAATTCCCAGAGAAAGGTGTCAATGAGTTTCTGACAAGTTGGAAGAAACACACCACCAACCAAGATAGCGTGAGACTGGGCATGACATATCACGCAGACAAGCAATCCAACAGACAAACAGACAGAGAGAGACACAGACAGAGAGAGAGTGACAGACGGAAACTGAGAGTAATTAACAACAAAAAAAACCCCAACCAACGCATCCTGTCGTCTCGAAAGCTACAGATCAACACGACAAGAAGCAGCAATCCAAGCACAACACGACAATATGCTGCGTCACGACTCACCACTGACACTTGCTATGCATAGTAATGAGCTTGAACGAGCGTTGAACATGGACAGAAAGAAAAGTGAAGTAAAAGAAGGTGAAAATGATTTTTTTAAAAACCCCATGGAAACAGAAAAGGAAAAAAAAAAGAATTGAAGTATGGTTTATAGACGAACTGAATGTCAAAAGTCATTCGGATAAGACTATAAACCGAGGCCCCGTGTGCGCGCGAACGCACGCAGAACGTCTTGCACACACGTTAAAACCCTGTTCCGCCTTTCAAAAGAGCAGGCCATCGTGTGCCGGTAGGAGCGGATGACAAAACTATAAAAAAAACAGCATGCACACATGTGTCGTGTTTAGACACCATCCCTAAGGAAATATCGTGGAGTTGGAGTCCCAGGGCGGCTCGGGGCAACATTCTGGTGGCTCCTACGACGGCACTGGAACCATTCGTATCAGTCATTGCCTTTCCAATGGATCATTCCAGTGGCGTAGAGAGGAGGGGTGGGTCTGCTGCATGGGTAACAGTTTGTCCTCCATACTTACTTACCCAGGCTTTGCGCTCTAAAGACTAGGGCGCAACTCCATAGTCTTCCGAGACTGATGGGTGCCTACTACTATAGGGTACTTATTGAAGCCTGACTGATCAGGCGCTTAACGGCAGCCCAACGCATTTTCACTCATATGGCAAGCTGTATAGCCGTAGATACTGTCTGATGAGCGTTGGAGGATAAAGAAGAAGGAGTCGAGTGAATTCAGAAGGGAAGAGTCCAGGATGGCAGATGAATAAGAAAAAAAAAGAAGAAAAAAAAAAGAAGATAATGATAGTAATAATAAGCATATGATTATTGTAATAATAATAATAACAATTATGATACTACTACTACTACTACTACTACTACTACTACTACTACTACTACTACTACTACTAACTACTACTACTACTACTAATGACGACGACGACGACGACGACGACGACGACGACGATGATGACGACGACGACGATGACGATGACGATGATGGTGATGATAAATGGAATGTATATAGCACTATATAATATTGCAAATAAACCAAATCGCTTAATAACTCGTGAATCAGAAAAAAGGTGAGCATATGCGGTGAATTAGGTAGCCACGTTGTCATAGCGTTTATACTAGTGATACAACTAAAAAATCCACCGCAACAACACTTACCATTGTATATCCAAATGCCTCTGTCAAAAATTTGGTTGGCTGGAGCCAGTGTTGTAGATTGTTATGGTGATGTTTTTTTTACCGGACTTTCTTGTTCCACATAGTATTGTTTGTCGTTTTTGCCATTGTTTCTGCTTCTGCTACTGTGCATATATATATATATATATATATATATATATATTATATATATATATATATATATATATATATATATATATATATATATATATATATATATATATATATATATATATATATATATATAATATATATCACGTAAAATCCCTAGCATAAGCCCACCATCTAGCAAACGCCCACCCCCCACTTTGGGCCAAAAGTTGTGCACAGGGGTAACTACCTAGCAAACGCCCACCCTGCTTTTTTCCAAGATATTTTACTAACTTTCACTAGGATTTGTGCAGAATGTTCTGAAAGTAATCTTTTCCCCCTCCTTTACCTTTTCGTGTTTCTTTTCTTTTTTCTTATTCTTTGTCCCCTCTTCTCACTCCCACCCATCCCCAACAAAGTGAATCAAAATTACGTCATGCTTTTTCCACTGACGTCTTTTGTCTGTCTTTTGTCTGTCAGTGACGTACGGGTACTGTGACGACGCTTCTGATGGCCGGAAGTTGGTTCTTGAATCTCTCTGTGCCATTTTTGCAAAATGCCAAGCGACAGTCTTACACTTTATCTTTCAAATTGGAAGCCCTCCAGTATCTGGATAATAAAGCAGGTGGGAATGTTTCGGAGTGTGCCCATGAATTTTCTGTGGATAGGAAGAGGATTATGGAATGAAGTGAAAACAGAAATAGACTTGAACAGCAGTACGGAAAAGTCAAACAAAAACGTAAACTGTCTAAAGGACCAGCATTTAGATCTGAATATGTCGACCAAGGTGTACTGCATTATCTGGAAGATGAAAGATCTGAAGGCAGGGTATTGAGAAACAAGGACCTACAACGGAAAGCGATGGAACTTGTTGGTCTTCTTTGCCTCAAAGTCCCTTTTTTCTATTTTCCTTCACACGACCTAACTTACATGCTTTCGGGATTTGTATTCACTCAATTACACGGTTGAGCACAAAAATTACTTTGTGCAAAGGGGTCTATCCCTAGCAAACGCCCACCCCCCAATTGTGCCCTTAATCAGTGCACAGGGGGGTGTGCTAGGGATTTTACGGTATATATATATATATATATATATATATAGAGAGAGAGAGAGAGAGAGAGAGAGAGAGAGAGAGAGAGAGAGAGAGAGAGAGAGAGAGAGAGAGAAGAGAGACACAGACACAGACAGAGAGGAGAGACAGAGAGAGAGAGAGAGAAGACAGACAGACAGACAGACAGACAGACAGACAGACAGACAGAGAGAGAGAGAGGGAGGCACAGATTGACAGACAGGCAGGCAGACAGGCCTACAGACAAGTAGACACAACAGAAATAATGCAGAAAGGAAACTGTTGAGAACAATAAGTTTCCATCCCAAAGATGACGTACAAGCAATGACATTTGGCTTTCATTTGGCAGTTGGGAGACAGGCATCCTTTTTTTTTTTATCTGGCCTTCCCTTCAAAAATGAGACAGAGACAGTGAGACAGAGACAGAGACACAGAGAGAGACACACAGACAAACTGAAAGACAACCAGACAAAAAGTCAAAAAGACAGAAAAAAGACCCCAAAAATCCAGAGAAGTGCAGACGGAGGGGAGAGGAGGGGGGAGCAAACGTAATGAAGCTGATAATATGCGAAACCTGTCAAGCTTCAGTTAATATGAAGTGTAGGGGAAGAAAACAGACACACACATCTCCATCAGCCAACCCTGTCCTTTTTTTGTCTTTCATCCTTTCTTGGCATTCAAGTTTTTTTTTCTTTCTAAGTTTTCTCTCTAGGACATTGAACTCGTGTTTGTCTATACCATGGCATCATACCTCCTTCCCCCACCCATCCTGTCCATTTAAAAAAAGAATGAAGAATATCGAAGTATTTTCTGTGTGTATTTTTGGATTGCATTCATAAGTTTTTGTGTTTGTTTTTTTACCTACCACTGATCCATTCTCAAATGGTCCACTGGGGTTATGTGATGTATATCTAGGTTTGATACAATTAACTTTTGTTGTCTCTTTGACAGAAGTGTCTCCTTACAAATGTGACGCTCCACCACGAAATGAGTCGCTTAGAACATCACCCAATTTTGTGCTAGGAGCCATTACAGGCAGGTTGGGGTCAAGCTGTCAATTTTGAAATTTTGACTGATTATTAGAATATATCCGTTATTCTACCTTGTAATGAAATATCAAGGCATAATTTTTTTTATTCCTTTTGCTTTTAAATGCGTTTTGAACATACCCAACTTCTCATTCTGACCACCTGTTATGAAAATCAACATGTCCGTTTCTCATTTTGTCATATCCTGCAGTCTATCATTTCAATTTGTAATAACTTAACACAGGAGTGTCCGATTTTCAATTTGTTTTTTGTATTGGATAGCCTTGTTATTGCCGATTGATAACCTATCAATAACTAAAAATTGACCTCACGTGCAATGCGACTCATCATGTGGTGGAACGTCGCAAATGCTTGGGAAATAATGTATATTTATATATATATAATTATATATATGTATGTATGTATATATGTATAAGTTACATGTATATATATATATATATATATATATATATATATATATATATATATATATATATATATACAGGTATATATACAGGTATATATAAGTATAAATATATATTACACTATTTACATTATATACTACTAAGCTCTCACAGCACCGGTTGGTAGACACACATACATACAAAAGAAGCCAAAACTTGTCGGTGTGTGTGTGTGTGTGTGTGTCCTATCCTCCATCGTACTAACACACAAGGTGACTCCATGTATCCGTTGCACGCGATCTTGCCATTGGTTCATTTACTGCACACAGTCCTTGTCTAAGAGAGAGATAAAGCAAGGGACACACGTGTGTTCTCCAAAGGCAAACCTCTATTTCAAAACAGTAATCTAGCCACGCCATCTTCTCATTTCCATGTAGTTACAACCAAAAGAAGGGTCAAGTCTTGAGCAGTATTGAGTGCTGCTATGCGTATTTGATATTGCTGTTTTATGTTTTTGAACCGCTCCCGCCTCTTCTCTCTCAGTCCCTGTATCTCTCTGTGTGTCTCTGTCTCTCCTTCTCTCCATCTCTCTGTTTCTGTCATGTCTCTGTCTGTCTGTCCGTCTGTCTGTCTGTCCGTCTATCTGTCTGTCTGTCTGTCTGTCTGTCTGTCTGTCTTTCTCTCTCTATTTTGTTCTCTTGTCTGCTCTTTATCTATTAACGCTTTCTTCTCTTCCATAATCAAATCTTTAATTGTGACTTCAGATTTTTGTTTTCTGAACGAGTGCATTTTTTTTTATTACCTTATCATATATAGTGTCCTTATTCTTGGGTGTTGTTTGGTATTGCGTAAAGTTTTATTGTTTAGTATCTTCTCAATTTGATGTATCCCTGAAAAGGGCGGGGACTGGATGTAAAAAAGCACACGAGTGCTTATCTATTATCCTCGACTAAAATACTTTGCCTTGCCTTGCCTTGCCTTGCCTTGCCTTGCCTTGCTTGTCTCTCTCTCTCTCTCTCTCTCTCTCTCTCTCTCTCTTCTCTCTCTCTCTCTCTCTCTCTCTCTCTCTCTCTCTCTCTCTCTCTCTCTCTCTCTCTCTCTCTCTCAGACCAGTTTAGGTACGGTAG
>CM060330.1:23946457-23951457 GCA_030674155.1 Stramonita haemastoma
ACTATACTACTACTACTGGTGCTGCTGCTGCTGCTGCTGCTGTCTGCTATGCCCAAAACTACAACTGCCACCACTACTACCGCTCTTGCTGTTTCTGCTACACTGATTATTTAAAACATGACTGATGTTTTCTCTCTTTGCCCTTTCATCTTTACTGTTGTTGTTGTTGTTGTTGTTGTTGTTGTTGTCACAGCTACTGCTAATATGTTAAAGATTTTGCAGGTGCCGGTGTCGTTTCCAAAACCATATTCGTAGTTGGACAGTTACTAGCAATTATTGCATTAATCCCTAAGCCTAGAGTATTTTGATATGCATCTATAAGGCCCTCTTCGCTGAACTAGTTGACATGAAGGATTTTACCCCTTACCCACTCGCAGTACTCTTTGAAAATAAAGTCACATCCATTATCTTATTTCTGCAATTTGCGACAGTTCAATATATCTATATCTATTTATGTATATTAATATATATATATTAATATCTGAATCTATATATGTCTATCAATTTATATATTATATCTACCTATATATATCAATATATATATATAAAATAAGTAACCTACTCCCACATATTTGCAGAAATGTACCCATTCAGATTATTTTTTTCTCTAATTCTTTGATCACTTATCATAGTAACGACAGATGATTTATGACTGTTTACCTACATTTATCATCATCATCCAAAGCTTCGCTGAACTATGAATCATTTGCACTTAGGTTGTTTATCATCAGAATCTAAGTAGATAATAGGTGGTTTGTGAATCCTGGTATAAAAAGGAAGTTTCCTGTCCAACGCAACAGTTGGCATCTATTTTGTCTGACAGCGCCTAGACATCAGCTGATAAAATGCTCAGACTGCGATCTCATAATGGAGATAGATTGCTATGGGTCTCTAGCATAGTCATAGTCGTTCGAAATGTATCCATCGTGACGATGTGTACGTTTGAGAATGGGTGGGCCTTTGTACAAAGAGTTCGCCTGTGTGTGTGTGTGTGTGTGTGTGTGTGTGTGTGTGTGTGTGTGTGTGTGTGTGTGTGTGTGTGTGTGTGTGTGTGTGTGTGCGTGCGTGCGTGCGTGTGCGCAGGAGCGCATCCGTTTGTTGTGTGTGTAATTGTGTGTGGGTGTGTGCGTGTGCGTGCGTATACACAAACACATATTCACACACACACAAACACACACACACAGATTATATATATATATATATATATATATATATATATATATATATATATATATATATATATATATATATATATATATATATATATATATATATAGACGTCATCGCAATAAATCTTTCGGGATGTTCCACCGGACACCATTTTTAACTTCCTGAGAGAATCCGGCTTTTTTCGTCTGATATGAGCGAAAGTGGTATGGTTGGTCTCTAAGGACAAGGTTGATTTAAGGAACCTGCTTTTGGTTTTATCTCGTTTTAAGTATGGTCGATGTGGGTTTTCCCACGGCGCGGAGGTCGTCCTGGGCTGACCCCTATGGTCGGTCGGGGCGTCGATACAAGCAAGGACAGTTGAGTTGGTTTTATACCTCGTTTTAAACTGTACATAGTCGCACACTTTTAATACGAGTTTTAAAATGTGTCGAGGCGATATCCCTGATATGGCCTATGTGATCGGCGGGGCTATAAGCACCATAATTGGATTGGATTGGATCGCAATGAACACCCCCTGAGGAAGGCGAAAGCCGAAATATTGGGGAACCATATAATTATGCTGGTTGTTTTACTTTCGCTATGTTATATATATATATATATATATATAATATATATATATATATATATATATATATATATATATATATATGTATATATATATATATGTATATATACATATATATATATATGTATATATATATATATATATATATATATATATATATATATATATATATAAACTATACGATATTTTACACACAGAGGTATGTCATACACACACACACACACACACACACACACACACACACACACACACACACACACACACACACACACACACATATATATATATAAAATATATATATACATATATATATGTGTGTGTGTGTATTTATATGTATATATATATATATCTATATATATATCTTCTCCCTTGATGCTTTACCTTCCCTGACCCTAAAGAGGCAGGTACCCATTTACAGCCGGGTGAACTGGGGGACTGTACTGAAGCCAAGGCAACTAAATGGTCACCCAGGAACTTTTTTTTGGTCACCTGTCCACTTCTTACCCATTCACAGCTGGGTGAACTGAGGAACTGTACTCAAACTGTCACCCACCCACTTGGTAACCGCGCCTAGTGCGGCTTAACCTTAGCTTAGGGAAAGCAAATGCTCTGACCACTGTTCTATCCTGTCCTCATGTAATTATCTATACAATCATATACATATAGAGATATATATATATATTTTTTAAAAAAATTATTGCGCGCGGATGCGCGTGCGCATATGTGTGTGTATATGTGTGTGAACGTGCGCACGTATTAATTGTGTGTTTACAGGCATAAAAACAAGTGCATGCCTGTGTATGCGTACACGCGCATGTGTAACTGCGTCCACGCTTATGTAGTTAATATCCAACACGCTCACCCAAGTATACATGAACAATGTATGTAGGTACACACATAACGGAATCATAACACCCTACTGACAACAAAGTAGAGTGCACTCGTGAATGCGCGTGTTGCATGCATGTCCTCTTTTCTAACACTTCATGACCAGACTGTGGGCTAGCATCCGTCTCTCCCCAACGTGTGGTTCCATCCATCAGTCTTCCTGCAAAAAAAAAAGAAAAAGACTCGTTAAGTGCAGTGCTATATAGGCACGCCAACAAGTCATCGTCCATGCTTGTTGCATAGTGGTGGACATCTTTTACAGTCTGTTCTCTTTGAAGATGGTGGAGCTATTGGTCATAAAATGTATGATTGAAATATGTAGGGAATAACATTTATTATAGTATGTCCGTTACATCGATTTCTGAAAGTCGGCTAGGTTGATAGCATGGTTGTTGCAAGTCTGCAGATTATCTCGTGGGAAGACTGCACTACTGTCATCTAGGGTGCTAGTCATGTGCATGCGCATGTAAACATTGGTCATTTACCCACAGCTACTGCAGTATTTAAAATTGATATAATTATTTGGATGACTTACATCCGCGCGGGCACGTGTATGTATGTGTGTGTTTGTGTGTGTGTGTGTGTGTGTGTGTGTGTGTGTGTGTGTGTGTGTGTGTGTGTGTGTGTGTGTGTGTGTGTGTGTGTGTGTGTGTGTGCGCTTGTGTCTGTGTGTAGGGGGGTGAGTGTGTTGTTGTTGTTGCTGTTGTGTTTTGTGTTGTGTGTGATACGGTGTTGTGTTGTATTAAGAATTTCGTACATGTAATTAAGTGTACAAAAAGCATGATCTATTTCTAACACAATTAAACACAACACTTATGTATGTGTGGGCTGTGTGTATGTTGTGAGTGTGTATGCGTTTGTGTGTGTGTTTGTGTGTGTAGGTGTTTTTTGTGTGTAGTTGTTTTTGTGTGTGGATGCGTGTGTTGATGTGTTCATGTATGCATGTGTGTGTTCGTGCGTCTGTGTGTGTGTGTGCACGCGCGAGTGTGTGCCCACACGTTCCTAACCCTGAACAATGCATAATTATAGCATAGCATATCAACGCAGAGCCTATGTCAGTGTGCACACTGCATGTCCTTTCGTCGCTGCCATTACTGTACAGTACTACCCGTCTGCACAAAGTGTGGTTCCATCAATCTTCCTACAAAAAGTGAAAGGCTCATTAAGTGCAGCACCACCGGCACGCTAACTTCTAATCCTCCATGCCTGTTGCATACAGAAGCTCTTTTTCAGCCCTGCCCGTTGTACAGGTTCCTTTCACTATGTCAACCAGTTCGCTGCCCATGATATGTAGGACATCAGCTGTGGTCAGTGCAAGGTTTGGGATAGAATGGTCTTCAATCTATCTCAAAGTTTGATTTTTTTCTTTTCAAAAGAGTCAAGAAGTAAGGATTCAGAAAATGTTTTCAAGCTTATGATCTGTGATTGTTAGTTTTGCCTTCATCCTAATCCACATTGCCCCTCCCCATATATATATATATAATATATATATATATATATTATATATATATATATATTATATATATATATATATATATATATATATATATATATATATATATATATGTCAGGTAATTATGTGTGTATGTATATGTGTGTGTATGTACATATATACACACAATATGTGTGTGAGTGTGTGTGTGTGTGTTTGTATGTGGGTGTTTGTGTGTGGGTGTGTGTATAAGTATTTATTCAGGCGTGTGTGTGTGTGTGAGTGTGTGTGTGTGTGTGTGTGTGTGTGTGTGTGTGTGTGTGCTTGTTTGTGTGTGTCAAGTATGCGCGTGTGTATATGTGCAGGTGTGTGCGTTTTTATAATATTATGCAGGGTGTGCGCGCACGCGCGCGGTTGTGTGTGTGTGAGTGTGTGCGCACGCGCATATATGTATCTGTACAGGTTTGTGCGTGTGCATGTGCAGTATGCGTGTGTGTGCGTGTATCTGTGTGTGCACGTGTGCGTATGTTTATGTGTAAGTATGTGTGTATGCATGTGTGTATAATTATGTGAAGGTGTGTGCGTGTGTATGTGTGTATGTGTATGGTGTGTGTGTGTGTGTGTTTAAGGTGCGTGTAAGTGTGTGTGTGTGTGTGTGGGCGTATAAGCGGGTTTGTTTATGTGTACATGCATGCGTGTGTGTGTTTGTGTAAATGTGTATGAGTGTGTGTGTTTGTGTGTGTATGATATAAGCATTAACATCATGTTTGTCTTTACAGCTATATTCCGTTGTGTTTATGTTTCTGGCAAGCTTAGTGTACGAGTCTATACGCTTGTAAAATGTGCAAGGACATGGATTCCCAACACTTATAATATCTATACAGCATAGAACAATACTACAACGTGTCTGTTGGTGTACAGATTGCGCGTTTTCTTTCTACCTGT
>CM060330.1:23961457-23966457 GCA_030674155.1 Stramonita haemastoma
AAGACAAGACAAGACAAGACAAGACAAGACAAGACAAGACAAGACAAGACAAGACAAGACAAGACAAGGCAAGACAAGGCAAGGCAAGGCAAGGCAAGGCAAGGCAAGGCAAGGCAAGGCAAGGCAAGGCAAGGCAAGGCAAGGCAAGACAAGACAAGACAAGACACAGAGAGAGAAAAAGCAAAGACAAAGAGATAGAGAGACTGAGACAGACAGACAGACAGAAAGAGACAGACAGACAGACAAACAGAGAGAGAGAGAAAGAGACTGACAGACAGACTGACAGTCAGGCGGACAGACAGACAAACAGACGGACAGATTTATTTCGTACATCCATTCATCAATTCGTCAGCACAGCCACAAGCTGTGCACGTATCTCTGCATATACGTGCACACGTGTGACTGCGTGTGCAATCTCAATACCCGAAAACTCCACCCTGTACAATAAATAACACACAAATATACCGAAAGAAAAAAAACGATAACGAAGATGGGTAAAATAAACAACATCAAACTACCGAGAAGAACACACAAAAAGCCAGTAACCCAGAAAGCTGCGGTGCAAAACAAAATCACGAAAATGCGTCATCTGTCACACCAATGGATCTGAAAAAAAAGTGATTTACGTGACAAGGTTGGTGCTGCAGAAGAAAGCAAAGGTCAGCACTGAAGAACGCCTGGACACTATGATGCTACCTCGGAAGGAGAAAACATAGTACTTTTTTTTTTCCTGTTTCATCTCACAGAGGCCGCTTCCCTACTAACTATATACACAGTGTATTGTCACTGTGTTCTTCTTCTTCTTCCAAACAGCATCATTCATGATGGCTGAGTGGTTAAGACTACAGACTTTCAATTCTGATGGAAACTGAAGTCAAATGTTTAAACCTTGGTGATACTTAAGGGATTACAAGTAGTGATATTGTGATCTCCATGCTCAATATTATTTGCAAACTTGTCACGTCGTCGTTTCCATTTATTATGGTACCTACGCTTATTCTCTGTGTTATCTGAATTTCATAGTTATTTTTGGATATCTGAACTGATTCAGTGAAAGGTATCTAAAATTGCTTTACCCATGAAAGTTGGATGAAATGATGAGACTTTTGCTATTTAATTGCATGATCTTAAAATTTCTTCTTTGGTTGAATGTTTGTGGTAAAAGTCAAATTTCATGTCACTAATCAGCATTTGCTTGTATTATATTGAGCTAAGTTATAAATTGCATTGATCACGTGCAATTAATGTAGACTGATAACAAAGCTTTTGGGATAAACTACTATGGCGTATTGGAATTGGAATAAGTGACTCTTAGAAATGGAGCTGGAAAGTGGTGTAGTTTGTCTTTGGTGTTTTGCTTAAACTGTTGGCAGAAAACCCTAAAACAGGTGTGAGGGGGGGGGGGAGGTAGAGAAGACAGAGTAAAACAAGATGGACAGACAACGCCTGGGTAATATGGACAGGAAAACCAATAGCAGAAAAAACCCAGACTTTGGTATAGAAACAATACAAGAGGTGAAAATCAGTTAACTGATCTTCAGTATGGGACACATACAGCTCAAAGTGGATAAGGGGAAAAAAGGAGGCGGAGGATGAGAAGAAGGAGAAGGAGGGAGGAGGAGGAGGAGGAGAGAAGAAGAAGAAGAAGAAAAGAAGAAGAAGAAGAAGAAGAAGAAGAAGAAGAGAAGAAGAAGAAGAAGAAGAAGAACAACAACAACAACAACAACAACAACAACAGCAACAACAACAACAACAACAACAACAACAACAACAACAACAACAACAACACGAGGAAGAAGAATTGCGAAGAAGAATTTATTGCGAAGATGACAAAGACGACGAAAAAAACGAGATAGATTATGAAATAGAGAATGCACACAGCGATGTTTTGCCAGGAAACCTGAGACTTGGAATAAAAGTCTTAGAGAGAAATCGCTGGTATTTGTTCATGTCATTAAACACGCCTTTCCTTCAAGAGAAAACACGGCCTTTTTACACAACACTCCAAAGTGTCACAGAGAATCGTCTACCTCTTTTGTCAGGATTGTGTGTTCGGATGCAAATTCCAGTTTCCTTTTTGGCAAACAAGACCATCTGAGATCCGGGCGATCTCTGTCTCTCTGTCTCTCTCTGTCTCTGCCTCTGTCTCTGTGTGTGTGCCTCTGTCTCTCTCTCTGTTTCTATCTCTGCTTCTGTCTCTCTCTCTGTGTATCTCTGTGTCACTTTGTATCTCTCTGTTTCTGTGTGTGTGTCTCTCTCTGTGTTTCTCTGTCTCTCTCTCCCTTTCTCTCCTTCTCTCTCTCTCTCTCTCTCTCTCTCTCTCTCTCTCTCTCTCTCTCTCTCTCTCTCTCTCTCTCTCTCTCTCTCTCTCTCTCTCTGTGCCTCTGTCTGTCTCACTTTCTCTGTCTCTTTATCTCTGTCTCTCCTCCCTTTGTATTCCTTTTCCCATCCTCCCCTTCTCTCTCCATAATTATCTCTCATTTTGCGTCTGTGTGTATGTATGTGTTGGGGTGGGGGGGTGGGGTGAAAGCGTAAATAAAGACTTGCATTATATTACTGTGTGTGTACAATTATGTGCACGTACACTTGCATGTACTGAAGCCAAGGCGCGCAAACGGTCACCCATCCAACTGGTAACCACGCTCGACGCTGCTTAACTTGAGGAGAGCACTCATTCCCCAAGCTAAGCAGCGTCGACCATGGTTTAACAATTGGATGGGTGACCGTTTGCGCGCCTTGGCTTCAGTACAGTCCTCCCAGTTCACCCAGCTGTGAATGGGTACCTGCCCTCTTTACCTAGAACTTTATGAAAACCAACTTCTTGAACTATTTTACCACTGATGTCCAACGAACTACGGGCTTTAGAAAGATTGTGCCGTTTTTGTCTGGTAGTTATAATCATATGTTTACTCTTATGAGGGTGGATGCTCATATGATTTGAATCAGACCATTTCATCAGATGTTCTATATTAGTCTGTAAGATTAGAATTACGTCATCTAAGTTATTGTGGCTTGTATAGAATGTTGTGTCATCTGCAAAAAAATCGTATTTAGTTAGAAGGGGGGGGGGGGGGGGGGGGGGGCGTATTTATTCATTTTATTTATTTCAGTTTTTATTTCAAGGATAATTTAATAAGTACTCGAGTGCTTTACTACATCCAGTCTAGTCCACGTGAGTATGCCGTTTTCTAAATGTTATCATCCATTCTTACCTGCACACTAGCATACTCTTCTGAAAAGCGAAACGGGTTTTGATTTGTGCGCAAGATGTTTTTTTGTGTGTGTTAGTGTGTTTTTATGTTCATATTTTTCGGATAATGGAATAACCATTCATATGCTTTTTACATCCAGTCCTAGTGTCTATGCAGTTTTGTAAATATTGTTATCATTTGTGTATGTGTCTGTGTATCTGTCTTTCTGTATGTCTGTCTGTCTGTCTGTGTGAAAGCATGTATGCACGTACAAATGTATGTGCGCGTTTGTTTGTGTGTATGTGTGTGTGTGCGTGCGTGCATGTGTGTGTAAATGTATATGCGTATGAATAAATGCATATGCGAAAGTGTATGTGTGTGCATGACTGTGTGCGTGCATGCTTGCGTGCGCGTGATTTTGCCTGTGTGCATGCATGCTTGCGTATATATGTGTGTATGTGTGTGTGCGTGTGAGTGTGTGTGTGTGTGTGTGTGTGTGTGTGTGTGTGTGTGTGTGTGTTTATGTGTTTGTGTGTTTGTGTGTTGTGTGTGTGAGTGATGTGTGTGTGAGTGAGTGTGTGTTCGAGTGCGAAATCTGATTGTCAATGAATGTCATGAATGCTATCAATTTATCTATCTCACTAAATCTAATTGCCAATGAAAGTCAGGAAGGTTATCAATTTATCTATCTCACCAAAGGCTCTCAGATAAGAAACCAGTAAGACAGATGAGCAACGTGAATGCAAATTTCTTTTGAATAAAATAGTTTTTAAAAATATCAATTCATTAGTCAGTGTTTCAAGTTAACAAAGTCGATATGTATCTATGGAAATCTTTTCTTTTCTGCAGCCGATGACGAAACGATTGATTAGCTAAAGCTTTTGAACACATTAAGCAAAGTCAACACATACACGGATATACACACACACGCGCGCGCGCGCGCGCGCACGCACACACACACACACACACACACACACACACACACACACACACACATACATACACACAAACACACACACACTCACAGAGAGAGAGAGAGAGAGAGAGAGAGAGAGAGAGAGAGAGAGAGAGAGAGAGAGAGAGAGAGAGAGAGAGAGAGAGAGAGAGAGAGAGACATAGACATAGACATAGACAGAGAGACAGAGAGGAAGAGAGACAGAGACGGAGACAGAGAGAGGTGGGAGACAGACAGAGACAGACAGAGACAGACAGAGAAAGAAAGAGACAGAGAGACACAGAGAGACACACACAGAGAGAATGAGCTAAAAGATACAAAATAACAACAAATAACAAACTACCCTACAAAAATCCACAATTAATATCATTTTGAGAAAAAAATACAAAAACAATAGGAAAAAAGAAACACACATTACTTCCAAAAAGTGCACGAGTGTAAATTAAAAAATAAAACACAGAATAGAAACAGCAGGCAGTATCAGACACGTCGGAAAGCACGGACATGGAACAAAACCTCTTAAGCTGATAAAGAAAAGCAAGTCAGTGCTGTGCAGTCCGAACTCTGCTAAATATTTAGGATAATAAATATAAGAAGAAGGAGAAGGAGAGAGAGAGAGAGGGGGGGGGGGTAGAGAGGGGGGAGAGAGAGAGAGAGGGAGAGAGTGAGAGAGAGAAAGAGAGGGTGGTAGAGAGAGAGAGGGATGGAGAGATAGACAGACAGACAAGCAGGCAAACAGACAAACAGCAGGACAGACACACTCACTCAAACAGACCCCCTCACATCCCCCCTCCACACACACCCATTCACGCACACACACACACACACGCACGCACGCACGCACGCACGCACGC
>CM060330.1:23971457-23973957 GCA_030674155.1 Stramonita haemastoma
AGAGAGAAGAGAGAGAGAGAGAGAGAGAGAGAGAGAGAAAGAGGCTGACAGACAGGTAGAGGGAGAGAGAGAAACTGGACTGAGAGAAACAAAAAGGCAGAGATAGATGGATAGATAGATAGACAGCCAGACAGCCAGACAGCCAGACAGACAGGCAGACAGCCAGCCAGACAGGCAGACAGCCAGCCAGCCAGTCAGCCAGACAGAGACAGAGAGAGACAGACAGAGACACAGAGACAGACAGAGAAAGCAGTGAACAATCGAGATGAGAGAGAGATGTCAGATAAACAAATATTAAAAAAACAAAAATACCCGTCACGCGCTGGCAAAACTACAAAATCTACAGACGAAAATAAAAATCAGAGTGAAAAACCTCATCAGACTGATGGAATAGCAGAGGAAAGGACAGACAAAATAGAACAAAAAACCATAAAGTAAAAACACAGACAGATAAAGGAGAAGCATGCAGAAAAGCTAACAGCAGTAAGATAACTCCCAGCCATAACACAATGACACAGACAGACAGACAGACGTGCAAACAGAGAGACAGATAGAAAGATTGAGAAAAAAACTCCAGATGAGCAATGAACTAAGAGAGAGAGAAAGAGAAAGAGAGAGACAGAGAGAGAGACAGAGAGACAGAGAGACAGAGAGACAGAGAGACAGAGAGAGACAGAGAGAGACAGAGAGAGACAGAGAGAGAGGGGGGAGAGAGGAGAGAGAGAGAGAGAGAGAGAGAGGAGAGAGAGAGAGGAGAGAGACAGAGAGACAGAGAGACAGAGAGACAGAGAGACAGAGAGAGACAGAGAGAGACAGAGAGAGACAGAGAGAGACAGAGAGAGAGGGGGAGGGAGAGAGAGAGAGAGAGAGAGAGAGAGAGAGAGAGAGAGAGAGAGGAGAGAGAGAGAGAGAGAGAGAGAGAGAGAGAGAGAGAGAGAGAGAGAGAGAGAGAGAGAAAGAGAGAGGGTGGAGAATGAAAGAGAATGAAAGAATGGATGATCTTTATTTTATAGGGTTACGGATAAGCATTCACACACTTCAGAACACGTGAGAGAGACAGAGAGAGAGAGAGAGAAGAGAGAGAGAGAGAGAGAGAGAGAGAGAGGAGAGAGAGAGAGAGAGAGAGAGAGAGAGAGACAGAGACAGAGACAGAGACAGACAGACAGACAGACAGACAGACAGACAGACAGACAGACAGACAGAGTGAGAAAAAGAGAGAAAGAGAGAGAGAGATGAAATACCACCTTCCAAACAAGAGTAATGAAATATTAACATTCTTAATTCAGACTAAACACTCATGCCATTGCTGATAATCGATCCACAGCTCTCTCTCTCTCTCTCTCTCTCTCTCTCTCTCTCTCTCTCTCTCTCTCTCTCTCTCTCTCTCTCTCTCTCTCTCTCTCTCTCTCTCTCTCTCCCTCTCTGTCTCTCTCTCTCTGTCTCTGTCTCTGTCCTCTCTCTCTCTCTCTCTCTCTCTCTCTCTCTCTTTCGTCTTTCTCTCTCTCCCTCTCTCTCTCTCTCTCGCTCCCTCTCTCTCTCTCTCTCTCTCTCTCTCTCTCTCTCTCTCTCCTCTTCTCATCTCTTTTTGTTCTCTTCTTCTCCCCCCTCTCTCTCTTTTCCCTACGGAACTATGTTATCATCAGTTTTAATATTGAAGTTTCTGGTTGCGGTTATGTAATTTTCAATGCAAAAATGGTAATCCGCTTGAGGGGAATTCTTTAGTTTCTAATTCTCCACATTCAAGTAGAAAATACAAACATGTGCAAGCATGCATTCAAGGACATGTGCAGATATGCATGCGTATGCACGCATACGCACGCATACACACACACGCCCGTGCGGCACGAACGCATAGACATGCACGCGCACATACATACATACATACACGTGCATACACAGAGGTAAAAAGGTACGCCAGTGCGCATATTTTTATGTATGAGTGTGAACACACACACACACGCACACACACACACACACACACACACACACACCACACACACACACACACACACACACACACACACACACACAGCACATACGTGTACGCATATGCAGTTAAAATGCTCTTTCTTGATTATTCCAGTAAGGCCACTTCGAACATAGTACAAAATATGGCTCTTTATTTTCAATGAACTACACAAAAGCCAAAAAAAATGTTGTTCATTTACAATGTCACTTTTATATCTGCAATATGGTGGGCAAGTTCCTAAATACTAAAAGTAAGTTCAGTCATTTTCCATGTTACATCATTTATTTATCTCTTCCAACTTACCTCTGACCTCATAAGGGACGGTGACAGCTCAGTGGTCAGAGTCACTCACTTTCCCCGAGCTAAGATTAAGCAGCATCGAGCGTGTTTTTTTTTTACCGGGTAGATGGATGACAGTTTACGCGCCTTGGCTTCAGTACAATTCCCCGGTTCACCGAGCTGTAAATGAATACCTGCACTCTTCAGACTCCCCCCCCCCCCCCCTGGATAGGACGCCAGTCTATCGCAGGG
>CM060330.1:23988957-23993957 GCA_030674155.1 Stramonita haemastoma
ATCACGATCTCTTATAGTTCCTGACCATTCTTGAATAAACAAATCAATGAGTCTCTGTTTAAATATGTTTAGAAACCTTTTGACATCCCCAACACCCTGTTGCAACCAAACAATGTTAAATCCAGTTAAGCATAAAATTTCTCTTATTTTCGAAACCCAACACTGTTTTCCTAAGTTGTCTAGATGCAACAGCATTTGATACGCCTTGTGTGGTAACCTTTCGCTATTCATTTCTAATAGCTTAAACCAATATCTTATACAGGCAGTGTATGAATTTACATAGAGTGGATACCTACACAAATCTCCATATATCATTTTGTTTGGGGTTTTGGTTGGCACCCCTAAAAATCTTTTGCATGCCATCATGTGAACTTTTTCTATATGTTCTAACTGGTTTGTTCCCCATACTTCAGCAGCATATAGCAAAATTGGTTGTATTTTTGTATCAAAAATTTTGAAAAAAGTATTTGCTGTCATCTCTTTATATTTCCGAAAAACTCTTTTAAGCTGAACTACTGCCTTTTTCCCTTTTGTTACTAAATGTCTGGTACCATTTTTTGCACTGATCATAGTTGTGAACTTGAATCCTAAATAACAGTAACTGTTCACTACCTCTAAGCTCTTACCATCATAAAACCATTTTTCATGTTTACCCAGAAACCCACCTTTTCTAAATACCATAACTTTTGTTTTATCTATGTTTACATTTAACTTTATCTTATTACAACAAGTTTTTAAAACATTTAACTGATTCTGAAGACCACTCGGTGTTGTTGATATTAATGCTACGTCAGAGAGAGAGAGAGAGAGAGAAGAGAGACAGAGAGATAGAGAGACACAGAGATACAGACAGACACAGACACACACGCACACACACACACACACACACACACACACACACACACACACACACACCACACACACACACACACACAGACACACAGAGACAGAGATGGAGACATAGAATGATGAAATGACTGAGAAAACTGGAATGCAATCAGTTAAACAATCTCTTAAGAGGGGGCGTAACAGTCAAGCAGGCGTGAGAAGAATACAGAAGAGTGTCAAAAATGCGTTCTGGCTCTTTTTTTTGTATTGTCTTTAAAAGCGGAAAAGTCATTTCAGGCAGCAGTAGGGCTTCTGTTGAAATTAAGAAACCTTGAATGCATCTATTTTTCTGCTCGTTAGCGATATCGTCACACGTGGTGTGTGTGTGTGTGTGTGTGTGTGTGTGTGTGTGTGTGTGTGTGTGTGTGTGTGTGTGTGTGTGTGTGTGTGTGTGTGTGTGTGTGTGTGTGTGTGTGTGTGTGCATGTTTATGCGGAGAAAGACACACAGACACAGACACATACACACACATACACACAGACACACACACACGCACGCACACACATACAGAGGCACGCACATATATATGTGTATATATATATATATATATTATATATATATATATATTATGCAAAGAGAGAGGGATGTATATACAGAGAGAGAAAGAGAGAGAGAAAGAAAGAGAGAGAGAGAGAGAGAGAGAGAGAGGAGAGAAGAGAGAGAGAGAGAGAGAGAGGAGAGAGAGAGAGAGAGGAGAGAGAGAGAGAGGAGAGAGAGAGAGAGGAGAGAGGAGAGAGAGAGAGAGATGAAATAAAACAAACACCTACACAGACTGTTGTTGTTTGTGTGTGTGTTGTTTATGTTATTATTTATCTTATTTTATTTATTCTTTGTATCGAGGATGACAGAATAAGCAATCATGTGCTTTTTTTTCATCCGATTCCCGTGTGTATGCAGTTTTGTAAATATTGTCATGTGTTCCCAGATGATAATATGTGTGTGTGTAAATCAATCAATCAATCAATCAATCAATCAATCAATCAATCAATCAATCAATCAATCAATCAATCAATCAATTTTATTTAGTTTTTGCAGGCCATAAGACCCATATGAACACGAAATATGAAAAACAGCCATGAAGAAGTCGGGGTGATATAGTGCAGTAAGCACCCGCAGTCTTTTGTTGTAGGCACCAAAAAGACCTACATGTTTCTGATTTTTAGACATTCAATTACATAAACTGCCAAATTCACAATCAATTTGTCAGAAGGGTTTGAGCACAGCATCTAAACCTTAAAGCCTGAAGGAAACCTGTGATAATAAAGGGGGATATAACGCTTACGCAAAGTTGCAGAAGAGCTTGGAGACCCAGGGCGGTTCGGGGCTGTATATGGCAACATTCTGGTGGCTCCTGCGACGGTACTGGAACCATTTGTATCGGTCATTGCCTTTCCAATGGATCATTCCAGTGGCGTGGAGAGGGGGGGGGGGCTCTGCTGTATGGGTAACAGCTTGCCCTCCATACTTACTTACCCAGGCTTTGCGCTCTAAAGACTAGGGCGCAACTCCATAGTCTTCCGAGACTGATGGGTGCCTACTCTCACTACAAGAGCGCTACACTACGCAGGGATTCATTATCATTTTTTTTAAAAATACGAGTATTGATGTGATAGTGTCCCATGTCGATCCTTAGGGGAAATAGTGAGAAATAAAGAAGATGAGGCCTAGATTTTGTCCCTGTAGAACACCACTTCCACTTTGGATTACACAGGATCGGGAATGCCAGAGACCAAAAAGCAGATAGACCATGGACTGAGAAATAAAGTTTAATTATAGTATATTCAATACCAAAATACGTCAGGTAATATCCGTATAATATATTACAGTCAAAGTGGGCTGAAAAATTGAAAACAATATTCCTGAAAAGAGTACAATATGTGTTTTACATACGAAAAAAAATAGTGTCAATTAAACGGTTTGCACGTTATGTCGATTAAAAATGAACGCTAAAACAATCCACATTGATAATATTTACTGACATATTTCAAAATGATTTTTTTTGTATGAACATTCAGGTATGAAAGAATGAAAAAAAGACAGTTCACATTACACTAACATTCAGTTGTTTAATACTGCACAACCATAATAAAAACTGAATCAGAACCACATAAACAACATCAACTAAAAACCCAACAACCTGAACAAAACAAAAACTAAAGAAACAAAACCTAAACTCAGCACACAACATAAAGTGTACGACTAAAAACACGTGTAAAAATATATCACACAATAAAAGAGCACAGGGAAGTATGAAACAGCAGGAGAAACAACAGCAAAAACAAAAGTAATATCAGAACCAAAACAAGATATTGTCAACTAAACGATTGTGTCCATTCGACGTCAATGTAACAAAAAATTATGACACTCCACCACATGAGGAGTCGCATTGCACCAGAGGTCAATTTTTAGTTATTGACATGTTATTAAACTGCAATAAAATGTCTATACAATACAAAAAACATATTGAAAATGGGACAATTCTGTGAAAAGTTATTACAAGTTTAAATACTACACTGCAGGAAATGACAAGGGGAGAAATTGACAAGTTTAGCATTGTAATAGGTGGTCAGAATGAGGGCTTGGGTATTTTTAAAACACGTTTTAAGGCAAAAGGAAACGAGATTATGATTTGATATTTCATTACGAGGTAGAATAATGGGTAACCAATCAAAATCTCAAAATTGCCAACTTGACCCCACCTGCCTTTATTGGCTCCTAGCGGAAAAGTGGATTATGTGCTAAGCGACTTATTTCGTGGTGAAGCGTCATATTTATATCGATGTCACAAAAAATGAGTCTGATATCTGATCAGGTATTTCCACATTGTGACAATCAGCCGGAACTTTGCATCTGTCCCTACAGCTGTGCCGTTTACACACACACACACACACACACACACACACACACACACACACACACACACACACACACACACACACACACACACACAAGCACGCACACACACACACATGCACACATACTCAAACACACACACGCACACACACGCACGCACGCATGCGCACGCACACACACACGCACGCGCGCGCGCACACACACACACATACACACAGAAACACACACACACACACACAGAACCACACACACACACACACAGACACACACACACAGACACACAGACACACACACAGACACACACACAGACACACAAACACACACACACACACACAAACACGCACGCACGCACGCACACACGTACGCACGAACGCACGCACGCTCGCACGCACGCACGCACACACACGTTTGCACTCCTGCACGGGCTTACATATAAACACGCTGAATAGCACGCACGCGTGCAGACACACTCTCGCCCCTACGCCTTGTCTTTTGACTATAACTTCCGCTGTTTTTTTGTTTTGTTGTTTTTGTTGTTATTTTTTGGGGAGGGGAGGCGGGGAAGAAAGGGTGTTTCAATACTATGACAATAAATGAAGATGTTCGTTCTTAGAGTTTACATTTGTAAGCCATCATCAACTATTCTTGTATTAATGATCATGGAAATGATAATTTTCCCGGTTGTTTTTTTCATATTTTATTTTTGCTATGCCAATCTGTAACAGAAAATCGAATCTATTATCTTAATACTAATTTGTTTGCCAATTTCTGAAAAACAACAACAATAATCTGCATTACACAAAAGGGAAAAAACCCAGTTATTTCTGGAAGCAAACCAGTTCACACAATTCCTCACCAATACTTCAGAATGCAGATTAACAGGGAGGGGGATGTTGTTGTTGTAGTAGTTGTTGTTGTTGACAATATGGGGACCTCTTTTCTCACACCGTACCCAGTTATTTAATAACGTACGGTCGTGCAGAGTGGACCAAGGGCCTGCTTAACCTCTATCCATTTCCTCGGTCCCTTCGTCTTCGAGAACAATTTGATCGCCCTCGTTTCTGTATCTCCGCCTTTGTCTGTCTATCTGTCGGTCTCTTTGTCTGCCTCGGGGACTGAATGTAAAAAAATAACACATGGATGTTATTCATTATTCTCGAAATAAAAGAATTTGATTTTGATTTGATTTTATCTGTGTTTCTGTTTGTATCTTGGTCTCTTTCTGTGTCTGTCTGTCCGTCTGTCTGTCTGTCTGTCTGT
>CM060330.1:23998957-24003957 GCA_030674155.1 Stramonita haemastoma
ATATATATCTAGAACAGGTAGTTTGTTTTATGCACGCAGCAAAAGAGTCCCCTACAGGGAAGAAAGCAAGTAATGTTACAGCCTCTTTAAGAAGGCTTAGTACAAACTACCATTCAACATACCATGAAATGGACAATTTTATGACATACAATTTTCTGACCAAGCAGTGCAAGCATACCTGATTGTGATATCTTTGCTGATACATCATTTTCAGATTTCTTTGGTCAATGTCACAGGTTTATGATCTGCTAGATCCCCTTTAGTTAATACAACTAACAGTTATGCTATTGTCAGATCTAATAGAACTGACTATCAATAGCAGAGGACAGTAAAGCCTGTAAGGCCAGAAACATCCCTCAGTTTGAGATAACTAAAGAGTCTTGAGTTGTAGTTTGAGCTTTGTTTTGATTTATATACAGACCTCCCCATCCATGTGAGAGCTGTCAGTAACCAATGTGGCCTAGGTAAGTGTAACTTTAATTTTCTCTCTTTGCTGAGGTAAGTTTGTGATATACCACTTAAGGTCATATTTATCCACATCAAACAAGTGTCATATATCTGTCCGAATTTCGGCACAACTAACAGTTGTGCTATTGTCAGATCTACTAGAACTGACTATCAATAGCAGAGGACAGTAAAGCCTGTAAGGCCAGAAACATCTCTCAGTTTGAGATAACTTCAGAGTCTTGTGTCGAATTACCAGCACACTTATTACTTGTGAACAGTGTTTCTACTGCATTTCAGAGTGTGGCAAAGGAGTTTCCCATGGGGAACACCATCAAGCTAGCAACAGACTAGCAGCCCTCGGACCTAACAAGAGGTCATTGTTAAAATTTTTGCTTTTCTTTGCTTTAGTTGGTGACTGCAAGCACTGAAAGATTCAAGTTCTCTTTCTTCAGTAAGTCTGACACTCAGCTCCTGAGAGTTGATAACAAACCCTTTATGGGATGATTTTCTTGCATGGGTTTAATTATGATTTTTAATCATTTTTTGCAAACCCCAAAATATCAGTTTGATTTGACTATGTCAACAGCCCATTCCACGACTTCTGTCTCATGTTCTGTATCCCCTACTACCATGCTCAGAATTATGAGAATATGATCAAAAAACCCCTTATTGTAGCTTAGAAACAGTATAACTTGCCCTTCTATTAAGAAACGTGTGCAACACTCAAAAATGGGCCACTGAATAAACTGCATGATGCAGATCAATTTATGCAAGTAAACGGCCTGTTGTGATAAAATCTAAGGCCTTCCTATATGTTTCCATATCAAACTTTTTACAATCTATATTTCCGTTGAAGGCTTTCAAACTGAGAATCATGTAATAGATTCCATTTCCTATGGAAATATAACAACTTTTACAGGCTCATTCTCTTACAAACAAAGATTTTTCGCAAGAAAAATATATTCAGTTATTGATTTCTGAATCTACAGCCTCATTTCCTACTAAGCTACTTAGAGTCTGTGGGGTATAACTCAAGGAATATTGTCATCCCTTTGACTGTGTCAACACTTATAATATATCAGAAGTGACTTAATTCCACTTCTCTCTTATTTGCCATGCAATAAATGCAATGCAATGATGCAATAAAATTGCAAAAATGCAATAAAAGATTTTATCATGAAGTTATTACTCCAATGGGAATATTAATTTTATTTTAAAAAGAACTCATCTGGAAAAGGAAAGGATGGTTTCCTTATAGACAAACTTCCCATCACACCTTTCATCTCTTGGGGATTTCCCAATGCCCTCAGACTATCATTGGTTGTCTGGCTGGTAGCACCACCCCAAAATAAAACGAAATATGCCAACTGCTGTTGCTGCTGTGACCCCCATGACACTAGCCTTGACCCCAAGCTTTCCCCCCCTACACTCGTTGAGTGAGATGCTCAGTTTCTGAGTAACTTTGGCCTCTTTCAGAGCTCTGTGAAATTTGCCCCGTTGGGTTAAAAACCATTCACTGCTCACAGCTGTGTGTGCGTAGCACCAAGGCCTGCACTGTCTATGGAGTGGCATGTTATGCGTTTCTCTCTACTAGGTGAGAGGTCAAAGGTTGCATGCCCTGTAAGGGAAAGGACATCTACCAGGGTGTCCTTAGCTGCTCAGGTTGCCTTATAGCTATGCTGACCTGCACGAAAAGTTCACAGCAGTGCACGTGCACCGTTGCTGAAAAAGCAATGCTCCATTTAGTATATTCCACAGCCAGCTGTTATAGCCGTAGGCATTATAGCTGGCTGACTCCTTAGTGTGCGTTGCACAGAGTCGGCAGATTGTGGAATGCGGTACTTGGCCAGTATGGCCTTGAGCCTGGCATCCTGTAGCTTGACATCTGTTTAATGTAAGTCAACCCTCTTATCTGACAAGGGGGGGGGGGGGGGTTCCCTACAGTGGCTCGCAGTGCAGCAGAAAGTAGGGTGAGGGGGTCAGGAGATGGTTTTCTCCCTCTCTTTCTGTATTTCTTCTTCTCATCAGAACTTTACTCCATTTCAATATAAAAAATTTGGGGTGAGTGGGGGAAATAATTGTCTCTATTTCCTCAAATTCAGATTAATCATCAGTCAGAAATTAATAATGTTGTTTTTGTTTATCCCCAAATTATTGATGTTATGGCCTGCATTTAGCTTCCAAGTTACTGAAACAAGGCACATACTGTGTGTAAACTTGCTGAGGGAACATCTGTTGAGTTCAGCAGAAAAAAACTTCCTCCTCAAGTAAGGGGGAGAAAAGGGGGGGAACTATTATGACTAGGGTGGTACTCACAGTTGAGTCAAACAAGACTGTTTTAAATTGCCCAAATAGGTTACAATTATGTATATATACACATTTCCCCCCCCCACAGCCTACACCACAGAAAATCCAAAGCCTAGAACACAAGAAAGGCTGTATACATCCAACAGGAAAAAAGAAAGATCATAGTGCACACACACTCTAAAAGAAAGGCACAGAACAGAAAACAGAAGGAAGGCACTCTCCTGATGTGACTGGTCCGGCGGCTAGGCGCAAACTGACGGCTGGCAAGTGGTGTTTATCTCAAGAGCACTCTTAGTGCAGGTTTCAGCGGGAGATGAGTTAGAATCATGACTAATCATTCTTACCCAAACCTCAGCACATTATCGTATTCTTAAGCGTCTTGCCCACCTCATACTTTACTGTGATTCTTTTTTTCCAATTCAAAACTTTCTTATGTTTAAAACATTGAAACCTGTATGCTTTATGCTATGGTTAAGACCTACCTCTTTTCGGGGTTAAACAAGGTTAGTTTTCCTTGCTTTCAATGATCTTGTTTTTAAAGTGCTACAAAATGTTCTGATTCATCTGAGTCGCTCTTGTTTTTCGTTTCAAAATAGATTTCCACTAAATACTCAAGGCTTGAGCAAAGTTTTTTTTTCTAATTTTACAGTATGTTGTAATATCTAATTAGCTTTACTGAATACACAATAACGAGAAGTTTCAATAGATCCTTTTTCAAAACATTACATTCGCTGCTAAAACACATTTTTCAGCTATTCCACATTCTCTACCTTACCCATACTTTGCTATGAGCTAGATAGCTCTCGTGCCATACAGTAATTGCTAAGTTTCTTCTTTTTCTTTGTCATTCAAACGCTCAGATAGCAACAGTTGTTGAAAATGTGACGCTCCACCACATACGACAACATATTTGACATACAGATGACAATATTTACACAACTGCATACACACGAGAACTGGATTAAAAAAAAATGCACATGAGTGCTTATCCCATTATCCTCGATATAAAAGAATAAAGAAAGAAAAGAATAAAATAATAAGGAGTCGCGTTGCACCAGAGGTCAATTTTTAGTTATTGACATGTTATTAGTCTGCAATAAAATGGCTATACAATAGAACAAATTAGATTGAAAATCGGACAATTCTATGAAAAGTTATTACAATCTGAAATGATGGACTGCAGGAAATGACAAAACGGAAAATGGACAAGTCTAGCATCATAATAAATGGTCAGAATGATAGCTTGGGCATTTTTAAAGCACGTTTAAAAGCAAAAGGATACAAAATTGTGACTCGATATTTCATTACAAGGTAGAATAATGGCTATAGTTTTATAGTCAGTCAAAATCTGAAAATTGCCAACGTGACCCCACTTGCATTTAATGGCTCCTAGCGGAAAATTGGGTTGTGTGCTAAGCGACTCATTTCCTGATGGAGCGTCACAAATATTTGTTCTGGTGGTGCTTCAGTGCAACAGTCTTTGCATCAGGATGTACTGCTCTATTTTTGCACACGTCAATTTGTGGCGTTTGTGTACTTTTTATTTCTCTTTTTTTGTTCAGTTTTTTTTTTTACCTAATTAATTTTTGTGTGTTGTGTGTGTGTGTGTGTGTGTGTGTGTGTGTGTGTGTGTGTTTGTTTCTTTCTTTGTTGTGGATGTTGTTTTTGTTTTGTTGATGGTTATTCGTTTTTCCTATTCTGGAGGAATGTTTTGCGGGCTATTTATTTATTTATCTGTTTATTTATTCCGTTACATATTTTATTCTTTTTTTTCGAGGATTATGGAATAAGCACTCATGTACTTTTTTTTTTACATCCAGTCTTCGGGTATTTGACCCATTTACTTGTTTTTATCTTTTTTGTTATTTTTTCATTTTCATTATTGTGTCCACTTATGGATCAACAAACCATAAAGAGATAAGTGTTCAACATGAATTTGAACCGGACATAAATTTTCTCCCATTCAGATTCTCACAATTGCAACCAAGACCCATTATTGTGTTGTGTTGTGTTTTGTTGTTCCTCTCTCTGTGTCACACCCCTTCCCCCCTCCCTTTTCTTTTTCCACTCAAGCTTCTGTTCCCCTTCCCCACCAGTTTTTCCCCTTTCTGCATGCTTTTGCTCCCTTTTCTCTACCAGTTTGCTCCCCTTTCTGCGTCACTTTGCTCCCTTTTTCTCCACCAGTTTGCTCCCCTTTCTGTAACATTTTGCTCCCTTTTCTCCTCCAGTTTGCTCCCCTTGCAGTA
>CM060330.1:24011457-24013957 GCA_030674155.1 Stramonita haemastoma
ATAAATATATATAAAGAAAACTAATCTACAGACAAAAACATCAAACAAGTAAAAACAAAACAGAGAGAGATGGGGAAAGAAACAACACAAAACAAAATAAGATGAAAGAAATCTAGGAAACAAAAGACGGAAAGAAAGTTCCAAAGTGACCAGCCAACGAAAATGTCAACATGCTCTTTAAATGTGATGTTTCAAAACTTTGGAGCCCTTTTCCACACAAGCGCAAGCCTACAGACAAACTAACGCAAGAGCTTGTTGACACTGTCTGTTTTTGGTCAGTTCATTGTTCTTTGGCTTTGTTTCTGGGATAGAGCTGCAAGGGTCCTTTATGGTGAGATTTTGTGTATGTGACTGTTTTTGACTACCATGAAGGTAGCCGCATTCAGTCTGTCTAGTTTTTTTTCTCTCTGGTTTGCTAGCTTACAGTATCGGTGCGCTCTTTTTCTGTTGAACTTTTATTTGTGTTTGTATTACAGGATTCAGTGCTCCAAAAACTTCCTATATTATGATTATTTGTGTTATTATTACTATCGTTATTATCATATCAAAATCCATGTTATCATCATTACCATTATTATCAATCAACGACTATTGTAGTTCCTGTCATAGAAAAAAGTAACATATATAATGAACACATCCACATTGTAATATGGGGTCCGTTTTAGTGTTTAACGTATAACAATATTGTTCTCGTATGTTAACAGACATGTTTAGTTAATTTTAAAGAAATCTATTGAATGTGTACATACTTTGAGAAACAACAAACTATCCGCACCACAAACGAAACATTTCCTCGTTCCTTCGGTAGTTGGCAGGTACCATTCACTCTCAATAAATTAAATTAAATATTGTTGTAATTTCATGGGAGATGCAGATGTAAAAAATATCAAAGTTTTGGGTCTTTTTCGCTCACAAAAAACAAGCAAAAAAGAAAACAACAAAAACTACAACCCCCAACCCCCCACATGCCTCTTAATAATACTCTATCGTTGCTATACTGTTGTTATTGACGTTGGGCATTCCACAGGTTAACACTCTGGGGATCACCCCCAACATACCTCGCTCGTCACAAAATGGAATGACTGTGAAAGTATATATTTATAAGCACAAACTGGATGTGAAATCTACATATCCAACACATAAAATAAATGTTAAAGTTGAAAATGCTCTCTTGAGATTGATTGTCTTCAGCCGTTACAAGCTCTTAGCATAACAACCCTCGGTATCCAACATGGCACAAGAATTCCTTTGAATCTAGAGTACAGCTATCTGTATGGCAAAGGTCTCAAAAACAGCCATACAGGCAAACTTTTCATCCTGTGTGGACATTTTGGTGGATTTCTTTTTTCAGTCTGCGGCTAAAATTCCGAGTTCCCGCCCCGCCCCCCCCCCCCCCCCCCACCCCCCCGGTGAGATTGTGTTGTTTTTGCGATCGTCTTTAGCCACTATTAAATGAAAGCTTAGTGTCCTCGTTGGTATTTAGAAGTGTTCTTAGAAGGATGCTATACCCTGGTGCTTAAGAACGTTTGGCTTCAATCCCATGGATTTATGAAGTTATGGGTTTGAATCTCAAAAATTAATCTCTCATGAATGAAGGGTGGTGAGTATTTTCCATCTCTCAGGTTAACTTCAAATTCAGACCCATTGATTCCGTAATTTTTTTGTGCATATACACACATGCAAAAGATCAAGCATCCTCGTTAAGATCTCGTAAATCATGACAGTATTCGATGGTGGTTAGGAAACACGCACATACCTACACACTACCCGAAGTCGGAATGCGTGACCTTTTCATGATAGACCAAATCGTCGCAAACGTAAACTCTCAGCATGAGTGGACCCTTGGAGCTGTAGCCCAGGAAGAAAAAAAAAACGATAGTCTCCTTTTCCCTCTCCTGCTGCTGCCTAATCTTTGCTTTTCCTCTTCATCATTATTCTTTTTATCTAGCTGTGATGATGACTTCAGCATCCTTACCCCTTACACAGGTGCAACACGCACTGCCTGGCTGGCCCCCTTGCTATTTGCCAGATTACGTCACAGTTGTCTATCACATCTTAACATAATTCTGTTAAGACTTTTTCCTTATTTTTTGTATTTGTTTTCGTGTGTTTCTTCTTCCTTGTTCTTTCTTGTTCTTGTTCTTGTTCTTGTTCTTGTTCTTGTTCTTGTTCTTGTTCTTCTTCTTCTTCTTCTTCTTCTTCTTCTTCTTCTTCTTCTTCTTCTTCTTTTTTCTTCTTTTTATTTTGATATGCCTTGGTGTGACAGATACTCAACTTTGGTGTCTGTCTGTCTGTCTGTCTGTCTGTCTGTCTGTCTGTCTGTCTTCTGTCTCTGTCTGTCTGTCTCTGTCTCTGTCTCTCTTCTCTCTCTCTCTCTCTCTCTCTCTCTCTCTCTCTCCTCTCTCCTCTCTCTCTCTCTCTCTCTCTCTCTCTCTTTACTTGCTGTTTTTCCCGCTTACACCACACCACACACCTGACTGACTGCACGCCGACTGCAACA
>CM060330.1:24018957-24021457 GCA_030674155.1 Stramonita haemastoma
GAATTTGGCATTGAGAAGTTTGGACCAGCCATGTTGACATTCTCACTATCTGTCCTCAGTAGAAGTATGACTGTCGTGTTCTTCCCTTCTCCACAAATTCTCCAGGACGTCAGGTGACTGTCTTTTGCAGCAGGGCACTCAGGGTTGCTTCCAGTGCTGTTGGCAGTAACCAACAACAGGCATAGGCCTGAGTGAATTGGTAATTTCAACCAAAAGACTAGCGCTACAAAGAATTATTGTGACTATAACCAAGGAAGATGACGAGAGAGAGAGAGAGAGAGAGAGAGAGAGAGAGAGAGAGAGAGAGAGAGAGAGAGAGAGAGAGAGAGAGAGAGAGAGAGAGAGAGAGAGAGAGAGAGAGAACATGAACATGAACATGAACATGAACAAGATTTATTCTTCAGGCCACCAGCCCCAAGAATGGGGTAAACAAAGCATAGCAAAGCAAAGCAAATAATGCAAAAATCAAATGAAACCTCATGACATATATGGCAACCGCTAAAACATATCAAGTGTGAACATGTGTCCTTTTAGATTAAACTGACCTCTTATAAATGATGTTATTTGTTTGTCAAGTCTCCAAGTTTTCAACAAAATCCTGCCTTATTTTTAAGGCATTGAAAAGATATAAACTTAGCCTACGAATGGTAAATACAGAGCCATATTTCAACACATTTACGTATGGTTGATCGATTGGGACCAAGTACTTATACCTTAGATTTTCATACAGAATACAATTTCTTATAAAATGTTCTTCATCTTCCACTACCTTACACAACTTACACATGTAGTCAGTATCCTTCTTAAAAGTTCTCCTGAAAGATGATCCATTAATTGGTAGCAAGCCGAGACGAAGCTTAACTAAACAATCCCTAAAACATTTTATATCCATGTATTCGAAATGAAGTTCACATCCAAAGTCAGCTTTAAACAGTCTATATGTCTGATATATGTCTTTAGCCACTATAGACCCATTCCACTCTTGTAAATATACATCTATCATTCTTTGCTTAAACAACGATATAAAAGTATGTTCACAACCAACTCCTTGCTCCAACCAGGCATACCCAAAACCAAGAGTAAACAAGGTATGTTTAAGTAAAGTAACCCAGCATGTTTTGCCATATTCGTCCAAGTTAACAAGCATTAGATAAGCTTGCTTGGTAAGTCTATCTATGTCCATTTTTAAAAGCTTAAACCAGTATCGAATGCACCTGACTGCACTGTTTACATATAATGGATAACGTCCTATTTCTCCATAAACAAACTTATTTGGTACCCTAAGTGGAACGTTTAGAAAACGTTTACATGCCATGGTATGCATCTTTTCAATATTGCTCAGTCTATGAAGACCCCACATCTCAGACTCATACAAGAGAATTGGCAGCACCTGCGCATCAAAAATTCAAAAAAAAACAATCCTTTGAAATGTCATTTAGTTTTGATATATGTTTCACGCATTCAACACATGCATGCCTTCCTTTCATGGCAAGAGCATCTACACCTCTGTTCAGGCTCATTCTCTGTAAAGATATAACTGATGATCAGTGGTTCAATCATTTTCAGCAATTGTTTAACGAAAACACAAAAACACCAGTATGAGACCAGCTACTGGCCTTGTACAAGCAGAAGGCAATGACTTAAACTGTCAGCTTAATCAGCCTATCTCTGAAAAGGAAGTTGCTGATGCCTTACAACACTTAAAAAGAGGCAAGGCTTGTGGTGTTGATAACATCTTGGCAGAAATGTTAAAGCTAGCAGACAATCTGGCTGTGCGCTTTTTAACCAAATTGTTCAATATCTTGTTTGATAATAGTGTGTACCCAAATCAATGGGCGAAAGCCATTATTGTACCAATTCTGAAAAAGGGAGATGACAGTTTAACTGATAATTACAGGGGAGTTTCTTTATTGAGCTTGACTAGTAAATGTTATACGTCGGTTCTAAACAAAAGACTTGTGCAGTGGGCTGAAGATCATGAAAAACTGACAGAGTCACAAGCTGGATTCAGAAGTGGCTATTCCACAGCAGATCATATTTTTACACTCCAAGCAGTGGTCGAGAAGTGTTTAGCAAAGAAAAGAGGAAAACTTTATGCATGCTTTGTCGATCTGAGGAAAGCCTTTGACTCTGTTCAACGTCAGCCTTTGTTCAATATTATGAATCAAAATGGAATTCAGGGGAAATATCTAAATGCTGTTATTGCCATGTATGAATCGGTGGTGTCTTGTGTGCGTATCGAGAGCAGACTAACTGAATTTTTTGATTGTCCAATCGGTCTAAGATAGGGATGTGTGTTGAGTCCGATATTGTTTTCATTGTATATAAATGAAGTAGCTTCAGCAGTTGATACTAACGGTCTTCATGGTATACAGTTGTTGCCCAGTTTTCTTGAATTGTATCTTCTTTTGTTTGCTGATGATATAGTTCTGTTATCATATACTGCGGATGGTTTACAAAACCAAATTAACAGTCTATACAATGCATGTACAAAAATGTT
>CM060330.1:24026457-24033957 GCA_030674155.1 Stramonita haemastoma
GAAATACAGAACAGACAGACAGACAGACAGACAGACAGACAGACAGATACAGAAATAGAGACAGAGTGACAGAGAGCCAGCTAGAGCACAAAAAAGATAGAGACAGATAGATTCGTCAGTGATTGTGTAAAAATCAATATCCTTTTGATTGTCAGTTAATATACTGTATTGTCCTCGTGTTCATTTAACCGACATGTCAGCAGCCTGTTTGTCCTTTGCATGCTTTGTGGGTGTGAAACTTTAGCGTGATGGGCTGTATAGCTGAGTGGTTAAGAACAGTTCCACTTCAATCCTACAGGACCGTTAAGTCGCGGGTTCCAGTCTTGGCGGCATCTGGGATAACCTAGTGGTCAGAACATTGCGCTGGCAATTTGACGACCCGGGTTCGAGTCCGGTCGAGGAGATTTTTCTCCTGGAGTTAACATCAGTGCTGACTCCACTTTCCCCCCAAAAGTCTTTCGGATGGGACTTTAAACCGAGGACCCGTGTGCGAACGCACGCAGAACATCTTGCGCACATGTTAAATCCTGTTCCGCTTTACGTAAGAGTAGGCCATCGTGTGCCGGTGGGAGCAGATGACATTTACAAAACTGCATACATACGGGGACTGGATGTAAAAAAGCATGCGGTTGCCTATTCCATTATCCTCGATATAAAAGAATAAATAAATAAATACATACATAAATAGATAAATAAATAAATAAATAAATAAATAAATAAATAAATAAATAAATAAATAAATAAATAAATAAATAAAGGGACATGATTTTTACGATTGTCCAAGTCACCTTTAAGTACAAGCCTGCCAGTGCCTTTACTCCGTTCGTGTATATACACATGAAGAAGATCAAAGAGGGACGTTAAAGATTTGGTAATTCTTGTCAGTTTTTGCTGGGTTACGTGAACACAAACGTACCTAGCATACATCCCCGAAGTCAGAATGCGGCGACAGTCGATTTTAACCCTCCTTTCTTTTTTACTTATAGGTCCTGTGCTTGTTTTCATTGTACCAAAAAATGTTTGTGATCTGTTGATGCTTTGCTGTATATTTCAAACATTTTTAGTTTGAACAGAACCTGTTCCAACAAAACAGTTACAAAACCACAGGGCAAATATCTGTTAATTCATTTATTTATTTATTTATTTATTTATTTATTTATTTATTTATTCATTCATTCATTCATTCATTCATTCATTCATTCATTCATTCATTCATTCATTCATTCATTCACTCATTCATTCGTTCGTTCGTTCGTTCATTTATTTATTACCACTCTATATCACAGCAGATTTCTCTGCGTGAAATTCGGACAGCTCTGCCCCGAGGGAGAGCACGTCGCCACAAGAGCAGCGCCATTCCCCGGTACTTTTTTTTTCTTTTTTTCTGTCTGCAATTGTATTTCGATGCCTCAGAGCAAGAACAGTTTATCTGAAAAAAATACCAATTTTCAATTTTTTGATATTTGGTAGAATTTACTGTAAACTTTCAGATGACAAAACGATAAAATATTTTTTAAAATTAATTTTAAAGATATTTGAAGAAAACCGTTCTTGCACAAAATTACCTGAGTGAATTTCTCATGGTAAAAGGGACCACTGCACGGCACTCCGCTTTTGCTCTAAAGGCTGTAGTGCCAATTAACCTGGTAATTTGTGTAAGGAAGGACTTCCAGCTGTGCAAAACCTTCTTGCATGGGAAGGGATACATTAGGACCACTGGGCAGAGTTTACGCAACACTGGCGGGCCTGGATGCCGTGTGGTTCTTGCCTGGGAACACTGGTGGCTGGAGAGTGATCTTATCAGGGAAAAAGGGTCAAGCTAATCGCCATGCCATGCTTGCATGGGAGGAAGTGTCAGTTCTGTTGTAATTTCTCTGCAGTGGTCTGACTTCACTGCCAGTGTTTTTGCTATCATGGCGTTTCTTCTACATGTATTACATCACAAACATACTATGGTAAAGATAGCATCAATGCCCTTCCTCTCTCCGAAAACCGAACGCTTCCATTCAATCCTCGATTTGTTCTGACCTTTCAAACTTTTCAAGTGAGCATATCTCGAAACTTTTGAAAATGGCAACTCTGCCGGTAGACCTTTCTTGCTCTGAGGCATCGATTTGTTTGCCTATCAGCATGACTTTTTTCAACAGATATTAGCCAGGGACATTCCTCTTGTTGCCGTGGGTTCTTTTACGTGCGCTAAAAAATAATGATGTGTAACACACGGAACCAAGGTTTATCGTCTCATCCAAAAAGCTCGCACCCAGATCACAACTCATAGTCTAATAAATGGGGGAATAGTTTTGGGCCCAAACGGGGTTCAAACCACTACACCGCACGCTCCGACCCGGACTTTTCGCTTTCTAGGCAGGTGCGTTCGTTATCTCTAGACCACCGATGTACCAAACAGAACAATAGATAACGTTGAAATTCAAGCCTGTACATACACGAGTACGTGTGAACGGAGGCTGTTTATGTTTCCGGCTAGGGTCAGCATTCAGTATGCAGGAAGGACAGACAAGCAATGAATCATCGAATGGTGATATCATTCTCTAGGATAGGAAACGAACGAAAAATTAAAATCACGTGTGTGTGTGTGTGTGTGTGTGTGCGCGTGCGTGCGTGCGTGCGTGCGTGCGTGCGTGCGTGCGTGTGTGTGTGAGGGTTTTTTTCTTTTATAAGCATTCATGTGCTTTTTTTACACACAGTCTCCGTGTGTATGCAGTTTTGTAAATCTTATCTGTTCCCACCGGCACACAATGGCTTACTCTTACGAAAAGCGGAACAGGATTTAACGTGTACACAATGTGTTCTTCGTGCGTTCGCTGTAAGAGAGAGAGAGAGAGAGAGAGAGAGAGAGAGAGAGAGAGAGAGAGAGAGAGAGAGAGAGAGAGAGAGAGAGAGAGACAGACAGACAGACAGACAGACAGACAGACAGACAGACAGACAGACAGAGAGACAGAGAGACAGACAGACAGAGAGAGACAGAGAGAGAGAAAGAGAGAGAGAGAGAGAGAGAGAGAGAGAGAGAGAGAGAGAGAGAGAGAGAGAGAGAGACAGAGAGAGACAGAGAGAGACAGAGAGACAGAGACAGAGACAGAGACAGAGAGACAGAGAGAGACAGAGAGAGACAGAGAGATAGATGGTTGGTACCTTCAAAATGCTGGCCCCTAAATAATGTGATATCTCTGACACCTCGTTCCCAACATGACCACTAGGTTATGGGAACAGCATTACCTTTAAAAAAAAAAAAAAGTTCGGTTATTTGAATTGTGATTGAAAAATATTGTTGTTTTACCTAGTGCTCTTACGCTTTTGACACTCATGTATAAGTTATAAATGCTTGCTGTTCAATGTTGTATCTCTTGAGATATTCGGTACAAAAAGTATCATGCTTTGTCTGAACTAAAAGATTATACAGGACAAAAGAGGTTTAACTTCTTGAAACAAAGAAAAAATTGGCAGATCGCATTCGAACTTATTTCAAAGTCTAAATGCAATAACGATTAATGTAGCTTAACTTGAATTTTAAACACATTTTTGCAGACGTAATGACAAACACCTAAGTTAAAACCCCGATATGGTCTTCGTGGGTTGTCAACCCCAATTTATGGACACTAATTTCAGTGTGTTTTATAGATCTACACACATTATTATTAGCTGACTGAGTGACTATCATTTTCCCACAGAGAATAAAGAGCAATATTCAACCATAGCAAAGGAAACACCAAAGCATCTATACAATGGTGGAAGGTTGTTTTTTTTAATCTCGTTTCTTATCTTTAATTCGGGTTGGATGAAATAGACTATGATTTTCATCCTTCTGTTTATAAAATAGTGACATGCTGCATTTTCCTTTCTTATATTTCTTTCTTTTGAATTTTTTGTTTATTTACTTTTGTCCCTCTTCACTTTTCCGGTATTTGCTTCAGATTTTCTTTGTTACTTTTCGTGGTGACTTTTTTTTTTACATCCTGTTCCTTTTCTCTATAATAACTGTTCCATGGCCGTCATTTTACAGCGTAAAAGGTGGACATTAAAGACGTCGGATGAATGGGCATCAATTAAGGTTGAATGACGAGAAATCAGAATTCACATTCTTTTTTGTGCCTATTTAATGATAGCTACGTTCTGGGCTGTCCTGTAATTTCTAATAGGAGGTTTCCACATGGTTTTCTTGAAGAAAAAAAAGCTACAAATCTTAAGTCACTCTCTGTCTGCTTTTGTGGGTCTCTCTTCCTCTTTCTGTGTCAATTTATCTGTATGTTTCTATGTCTCTGTCTCTGTCTTTGTTTCTGTCCGTGTGTGTCTCTGTCTCTGTCTCTCTCTCATGTCAGAGAGAGAGAGAGACAGAGAGACAGAGAGGCAGAGAGACAGAGAGGCAGACAGCCTGTGCTTGTGTGACATGAAATTATTACAAATTATCTTAATTTTCAGCGTGAATGTATTATTTGTCATCCTAGTCAGGCAACGAGAAAAAAAAAGCGTATTAAAAATATCCGATTGTTCTCGTATTTTTCATTCATTATTTTTTATATTTCTTTTTTGTTTTCGAGAGCATTCTTTTCCATCTTTAACTCTATTTCTGGTTGATAGTTTGGACACTGATGGAGACGAGTTTTTGAAATAGTGCTGTTTTGATAGGGGAGCTCTTTATCTTGTCAGAGTTTCGGGACAGGACCAACAGTTTTGAAGCTATCATTATTGTGTTCGTGAAAAAACTACCCTGTCCTAATATTCTGCCAAAACCTAGTGAATCAAGGTTAAGGGTTTCGAAGAGGATTTTGTTTGAAAATCAGTCTTGCCAAAAGTAGAAACAACATTTCAGCATTTTTTTTTACAACTCTTCAGTGCTCTATCGCTGGTTCCACCTACAAATTGAAATAATGCATACAAAAATTAGTTGGAGAATCTGTTTTGCTAGCATTTTTTTTAAAGGTAAAGGTGTCCCATATCCTATGCGGTTGTTGGACAGTGAGGTTTCAAAGATCTCAAGCTTCTCCAGGGGTCAGCATTTTTTAAAATTTTATTTTTTTTTTCTTTTATATCGAAGATAATGGGATAAGCACTCATGTGCTTTTTTACATCCAGTCCCCGTGTTTATGCAGTTGTGTAAATCTTGTCATCTGTTCCCACCGGCACACAATGGCCTACTCTTACGAAAAGCGGAACAGGAAGCATGGGTCAGCATGGAAGTGCATGTGCTTTGTGTCTACTTGACAGGGCTGTACTTTACAATATTCATCCTAATATGTACCCCTGCCAACATGGCCCCAGAGAGACACAGACACTTGTAGTGTTGGTCAATGCTTAGTACAAGGTTCGTACCACTTGAAACCACATCAGATCTGTAAAAGTAGACGAAGGTCGACTGTGTAATTCCAGTCTTCCCAATGAACCCACAGCAAACTCACTCTAGGTAGAAGCCGGCCAGAATAAAAGAATCCCTATAACTTTAATGGGATTCCAGCCCATAACCAACCAGCCAGAAATCCAATAAAAAAAAAAAGACTTGTATCACCATCTACGATTTGTTTGATGCCGAGGGCCTATTAGTATAAAGAGTATCCCCACCTTCTGGAAATAATGTACAAGGAATTTCCTCTTTTCAATCCCTCTCTTTGTTTTTACCTTATTCCTCTTTTTTGTCACTTCCTTCTTGTTTGTTAACTGCCTTCTTGATCCGTTTTCCTGCCTTCTTTTTAGACAGACTTACAGGATCATTCTCTCCCACGTTTCAGTCAGGTACGCTGGGCTTGACTTGTTTTCATTCATCCACAGACAGCAACAGTTGTCCGAGCGTTCGACGACGACGACGACGAAGAAGAAACTTTGTTTTTTTCTGCACATAAAAAATCATCCGCAAGGTAATACAGGTGTTTGTATTAGTTGGTAGATAATGAAACGAAGACACACAGACACACAGACACACGCACACACACATACGCACGCACGCACGCACGCACGCACGCACGCACACACACACACAAGCACGCACGCACACACACACACACATATACACACACACACAAACACATACACATACACACACACACAAACACAAACACATACACACACCCACACAACACACACAACCACACACACACACACACACACACACACAACACACACACACACAACACACACTGACAGACATCTGTATTGCCTTAAAAGCTCTACACTCTCAGAAAAGAACAAGCTTTCAGAAAATGCATGAATGTCTTGAAAATTAGCTTTTAAAAAAAAAGTAGAAACATTGTCACAAACTTCCCGGGGGAAAAAACAAACTTACTTTGCACATGTTTCATCGAAGACTACCAGTCTACACCCACATTATAAGCACTGGAGTCAGACAGAGAGAAAGCAATCAGAATAGAAAAAAATCCACAAAGAAAATGTTTGGTCCCTCGGGATTCCTAACCCTACAACATGCACTGTCCAAGGTGTGTGCCTTGATTCTCACGCAAGGTCTCTCAGACTAGTGAGGAAGCTAGTGCACCATTGCAGCGTCATTCTTTTTGGTTTTGTTTGGCTTTTTTTCTTTTTAGCTCTGGACAGAAAACTGGTGAGTGGACGTGTGTTGTATGAGAGAGAGAGAGAGAGAGAGAGAGAGAGAAGAGAGAGAGAGAGAGAGAGAGAGAGGCAGAAGACAGACAGACAGACAGAGATAGAGACAGAGACAGAGACAGACTGTGTGTAGTAGTGTAGTAGTAGTAGTAGTAGTAGTAGAGTAGTAGTAGTAGTAGTAGTAAGTAGTAGTAGTAGTAGTAGTAGTAGTCTTCAATTTATGTCACTCCACATAAAATGTTACAGGACTGAATAATATAATTATAAGATAATAATAATAATATAATGCTAACTGCTGCTGCTGCTGATAATCATAATATAACTATATAATAATAAGGATATAGATATAATGATGCTGCTGCTACTACTAACTACTACTACTATACTAACTACTACTAACTACTACTACTACTACTACTACTACTACTACTTCTACTTCTACTACTACTACTAACTACTACTACTACTACTACTACTACTACTACTACTACTACTACTACTACTATTACTACTACCGCCACTGCTACTTATAATGATAATAATATAATAAAATAAAAGATAATAATAAAAATGATAAAAATTAAATATATTATTATTATTATATTATTATTATATGGTAATATCAAATTACTTAAGTAAAATAAATAAATAGATTATTTTAAAAAGGAAAATGTATGCAGGTTAAGCAATTAAAAAACAAAACAGGAAAACAAACACGAACACAACATGGAAAAATAGCATAATAATACAATTGAATATCAAAATGCTCATAAAATCAAAAGAGATAGTGAGAGAGAGGGGCAGAGAAAATGAAGGTGGGAGGTATGTATTAAAAGATATAATGTAAAAAATGTTTAAAAAAAAAGAATTCTGGCGTGTGTTGTATGTGTGTGCGTGCGTGTGTGCGTGCGTGAGTTCGTGTGTGGGGGTGCGTGC
>CM060330.1:24038957-24053957 GCA_030674155.1 Stramonita haemastoma
TGTCTCTGTCTCTCTCTCTGTCTCTCTCTGTCTCTCTCTCTCTGTCTCTCTCTGTCTCCTCTGTATCTCTCTGTCTCTGTCTCTGTCTCTCTGTCTCTCTCTGTCTCTCTCTGTCTCTCTGTCTCTCTCTGTCTCTCTCTGTCTGTCTGTCTTCTGTCTGTCTGTCTGTCTTCTCTCTCTCTCTCTCTCTCTCTCTCTCTCTCTCTCTCTCTCTCTCTTCTCTCTCTCTCTCCTCTCTCTCTCTCTCTCTCTCCTCTCTCTCTCTCTCTCTCTCCTCAAGGGCCGGATGAAAAAAAGTATGTAATGCTTACTCTGTTACCCTTGAAAAATAAAGATTATTCATTCATTCATTCATTCATTCATTCATTCATTCTGTTTCTCTCTCTCTCTGTCTCTCTTTTTCTCTTTCTCTCTGTCTCTGTCTGTCTCTGTCTGTCTCTCTCTATGTCTCTCTGTCTCTGTCTCTCTTTCTCCACCCCCTGTCTCTCTCTCTTACTCTCTCTCTCTCTCTCTCTCTCTCTCTCTCTCTCTCTCTCTCTCTCTCTCTCTCTCTCTCTCTCTCTCTCTCTCTCTCTCTCCCCAGAGGTTTTTTTTTTTGCTTTCCACCTGTTATCCTATCCCTAACCCTTGCTTGTTTTTGTATGAATAGGTTGTTCTTTATGGCAAGATGGACCTGCCAAAAAAAGCATTCGTGGACCTCGGGGCTATGGCCGAGGAAACAAAACAAAATAAACAGCTCTGCCAAAATAGAAGCAACACTCTAGAGTTTATCACAATACATCTTCAGAACCTCATAACTGCGTCCATGTATGTCCAAAAGAGACAAAAAAAACATATATAAACAAATGGGGCAATTTTATTTTGTGTGTATGGTGAAGAGACACGGGTCTCAGTATGCATTGCATGCAAAAGTGGATCGGTGGTCTAGGTGGTAATGTGTCTTGCCTCGAAAGCAAAAAGCCTGGGTCGGAGTGTGCGGTGGTTCGTACCCCGTTTGGGCCCAAAACTTTTTCCCCATCCATTAGACCCTGAGAGGGGGTCTAGGCGCTAGTCTTTCGGATGAGACGATATACCGAGGTCCCGTGTGTTGCACATCACTATTCAGCGCACGTAAAAGAACCCACGGCAACAAGGGGGTTGACCCTGGCAAAATTCTGTACAAAAAAGCCACTCTGGTAGGGAAACAAATACAGTTGCATGCAGGAAAAAGAAAAAAAAAATGGGTAGGCGCTGCACTTGTAGCGACGCGCTCTCCCCGGGAGAGAGCAGCCCGAATTTCATGCAGAGAAATCTGCTGTGACATAAAGTGGTACAAATACAAATACAAAGTTGCTGCGAGCTTTTGCATTTTCTCTTTAAGACTTTGACAATACATCATCAAGGTCTGCCCCCAAAGTTGCCATGTAACAGAGCATTGCTCCTAGGAATATTTTGTTTTTGTGCTAGGAAGCTTCCACTTTCTATCATTTACAAAGTTGCTGCATGGAAAAAGTTCCCCCTACATCTGATAACAGCAGGAAATCTGAAACATAGGTTTAAAGGATAGGATTTGCAACGGTCAGATCCTGCAACGGTACAACATCTCAAGTGCTTATGCTACTGTATTTATATGCTCTTAGAAAAGAAGGTGGACAAAATACCGTTCCATCTTTCGAACAGTAAAGCATTTCGTGCCTGTAGGAATGGACGACAAATTGTTAAAAAAAAAAAGAAAAGTGTACATACACAGATGTCATGTTCAGACACCATCGTCGAAGCCAGAATACGGATACCTAAATGATGGAGAATAAAAAAAAAAGTTGAATACACAAGCATTTTAACTATTGGTGAATCTCAAAGTTCTAGCCGAGGAACGAAAATTTAAAAAAAATGCTTTCAAAACAAACCATCTTCAATAAGTATTACTATCTTCAATGTCTTCACCACATTCTGCCTACAAAACAACACAAAAAACCCCAAAACAATATCCTCTTCAAAATACATATGTATTGCCTAAAATGTTTCTTTCTGTCTTTCTTTCTTTATTTTTTGTATTTATTTAAATATTTATCCATCTATTTATTTATTCTTTTATTTCAAGGATGATGGAATGAATAATCACTCATGTGCTTTTACATCCAGTCCCTATGTGTATACAGTTTTGTAAATTCTGTCATCCATTCCCACAGCCACACAATGGCTTACACTTCCAAGAAGCGGAACGGGTTTTTAACGTATGGGCAAGATATTTTGCGGGCGTTCCCACACGGGATCTCGGTTTATAGTCTCATTTGAAAGACTTCTCGGGGGGAGTTGAGTCGGCACTGATGTGAACTCCAGAAGAAAAATCCTCTTGAGAAAGATACAAACCCGGGTTAACAGACCACAAGCGCATCATTCTTACCACCAGGCTATCCCATCCTCCTACGGGAATATAAATAAAATATAACTCTGTCAGCCAGCAAAGCCTGCTTGAAACACAAGCATGTCTTAACTTTAAAAGGATAAACATTGACACAGACTCCTGGGCGTTTGGGGGGTGGGGGGGGGGTGGGTGGTGGGAGGGGAGGGTAGAGTGGGGGAGGGGGGTAGAGACAAGACTTTTCCTGTGACACGTTACACTTGGGACAGGCAACTAGTTTTGCTGGCAACTTTAAAATGCTGAGGCTAAAAAGAGAGAAGTAGCCATCAATGTGAAAAAAAACAAGCAAAGGAAATATCCTGTCCTGTGCCCCTGAACCTCTTTCTCTGTAACATAAGGTGTCCACTGTGACAATATGTGTCTCTCTGTCTTCACACGAGACGAAAAAAGTGAATGGGCCATGTGGTATTCGTTTCGGGCATAAAGTGAAATTTCTGTCTGTCTCTGTGTCTCTGTCTGTCTGTTTGCCTGTCTGTCTGTCCGTTTGTTTGTCTGTTTACCTATCTGTCTGTCTGTCTGTCTGTCTGTCTGTCTGTCTGTCTGTCTGTCTGTCTGTCTGTCTGTCTCTCTCTCTCTCTCTCTCTCTCTCTCTCCTCTATCTCTCCTCTCTCTCACACACACACACACCACACACACACACACACACACACACACACCACACGCACACACACACGCACACACACATACACACACATCAATCACTCACACACCAAACGCTTGATGACATAATTTTCTACCAACCTACCTTTATCATACCCCTTCCCTCTACACCAATCATCTGCTTGTGTGTCCGTCACGTCTGTCAACCTTCCTATGCCTACCTTTTTACCTACCTACCTACCTACCTACCTATCTACCAAACTACCCCTTTTATACCCCTTTCCTCAACACCAATTGTCTGCGTGTCTGTCCATCTGTCTGCAAACCCCTATGTCTGTTGTATCTATTTATTTATTTTATTTTATTATTTTTTTATATTCTTTTATATCAAAGATAATGGGATAAGTACTCATGTGCTTTTTATCATCCAGTCCCCGTGTGTATGCAGTTGTGTAAATATTGTCATCTGTTCCCACCGGCAAACGATGGCCTACTCTTACGAAAAGCGGAACAGGATTTAACGTGTGCGCAAGATGTTCTGCGTGCGTTCGTATATGGGGCCTCGGTTTTTTACAGTCTCACCCGAAAGACTTTTTGTGTGGAGAGTGTCTGTCTGTTTCAGTGTCTCTCTCTGTGTGCATTGTTCAATATGTCCTGCACTTCTTTCTCCATCCATCTCGCTGTGTGAGCCTTCAGCTGTCTGACATAATCCCATGCAGGGCAGACAAGTGAATAAGAGAGAAACCCTTTTCCTGATGGCTTTTGGGATAATCGACATTCATATCTTGAACACACACACACACACTTACACATACATACACACACACACACAGCTTACACACACACACACACACACCACACACATACACACACACACACACACATACACACGCACACACAAGCACTTAGACACACACATAGCTTACACACACACACACACACACACACACACACACACACACACACACACACACACACACACACACACACACACACACACACACCACACACACACAGAGGCATCCACATAAATATATTTGCTCTTGCACTCATGCACACTGCGCGCGCGCGCGCACAGACACACACACACACACACACACACACACACACACACACACACACACACACACACAAACCACACTCTCTCTCCTCCTCTCTCTCTCTCTCTCTCTCTCTCTCTCTCTACTCTCCTTCTCTCCCTATCTCTCTGTCTGTCTGTCACTCTGTCTCTGTCTCTCTGTCTGTATTTCTGTCTGTATTTCTGTCTGTCTGTCTGTCTGTCTGTCTGTCTGTCTGTCTGTCTCTCTGACTCTGTCTCTGTCTCTGCCTCTGTCTCTGTCTGTCTGTCTGTCTGTCTGTCTGTCTGTCGTCTGTCTGTCTGTCTCTCTCTCTCTCTCTCTCTCTCTCTCTCTCTCTCTCTCTCGCTCTCTCTCTCTCTCTCTCTCTCTCTCTCTCTCTCTCTCTCTCTCTCTCTCTCTCTTTCTCACCAAGGGCTTGCTTAGATAGTTTTTGCCAAAATTAAACGAAAGCTATGACATATAAAAGAAAAATAAAACAGCAAAAGAATATTCAAAAGAAAATTAAAAGAACGAAAGAAAAGAGAAAAAGTTCAGAAAAAACCTAAGAATATGCCTCGAACGTTTTTCAAAGATAAACCGGAAGAATGTAATTGTTAAAGGAAATGATGCAATTTTCTATATACATAAGAAACCAGCCCATATATTGCCCCAGTTAATAATCTTATAATTATTTGTATTTTGAATTCAAAGTGCATTTTTTTCTCGGTCAACCCAGTATTGATGAAAAAATAAAATGCCTATAGCATATCTGTTTTGAAACTTTTTATGATTTGTTGCAAAGTTTGTTTACTTTTTTTTCTGCTCCCCTTCTGATTGAAAAAAACAACAACAACTTTTTTCTTTGTCGATGTATTCTCTTTTCCTTGTATTTTTGTGATATTGATTGATGATTTGTAATCTTTTTCTTTTATTCTTCTTTTTTTTAGGAGAGAGGCTTGTTATGTAAAGGATATCTTTAAAACATAATTTTTAAAATAGTATCTTGATCGTCATCAGTTTCACTTATTGATCATCAATAACATGCAGCTACTCTAGATATAAGCATTTATTGTAATGTATTTGTTTTTTTATTCTATTGTTCCCCGTGGCCATGCCGAGGGCCTGTCAATATAGATAGCATCCCCACATTCTGAAATTCTGTGCAAGAAGTTTCCTCTTCTCTATGACTCTTTGTTTCTTCCCTGTTTTTTGTCTTTTTTTTTACCTCCTTCTTGTCTAGTTTTTTTATTGCCTTCTTGGTCCATTCTCCTGCCTTTTTTTTTTTTCTTTTAGAAAGACTTAAAGGATAATGATTCTCTTTTCTGCCGAAGTCGGATGCGCTGGGCCTGACTTGTCAGGTGCTTAACGGTAGTGTGTCTCATTTTCGCTCATAGGAGAGACAACAGTATTTATTTGCTGTCTGAGCGTTCGACTAAGAAAGTATTGTATTGCATTGTATTGCATTGTATTGTATTTATTGTATTGCATTGTGTTGATCTAAATTGTATGGTATTGTACTGTATGGTATTGTATTGTATTGTGTTGCATTGTATTTATTGTATTGTATTGTATTTATTGCATTGCATTGCATTGCATTCAATTGTATTGTACAGTACAATACTGTACTGTATTGTGTTGTTGTGTATTGCACTGTATTGTAATGCATTGGATTGTGTCCTACTGTATTGTTCTATAATGCATTAAAATGCATTGCCATATCATAACGTAATGCAGTTTCTCGTGACGATGAAGATGCCTGCTTCTCCACATGCTGATGTCTGGGCAAGAATAACTGACGGTGTCAGTGTCCAGAAGCCCCCTGGTTTCCGGTCGAGGAGATTTTTCTCCTGGAGTTAACATCAGTGCTGACTCCACTCTCCCCAAAGTCCTTCGGATGAGACTTTAAACCGAGACCCCGTGTGCGAAGGCACGCAGAACATCTTGCGCACACGTAAAATCTTGTTCCGCTTTTCGTACGAGAATGCCATTGTGTGCCGGTGGGAACAGATGACATTTACAAATCTGCATACGCACGGTGACTGGATGTAAAAAGCACACGAGTGCTTATTCCATTATCCTCGATATAAAAGAATAAGAATAAGAGCCCGATGCTGGAGGAGCATGTCCTGTTGCATGCTGGGCAGATGAAGGAAGGAAGGAAGGAAGGAGCCAAAACTGTTCTGTTGCACGGTCTGGTCTGGGTCGTTGAGGTTTTGGGGGTTGTTGGATTGTTTTTGTTTTCGCTTCCCGGCTAAAGCTCCGTGATTCACACAAATATAGATGTTGAATAACTGCCTGTTTGCCCACCTCTCAGCTAACCGTGTTCCGACTTCGGAAATTGATGTCTACCCATGATATCACTTTGGCACACGGGACGAGTTTTAACACGTACACAAGATACTCTGGATGGAGATAATTAAAGTTAAAAGTTAAAGTCTGTCCCGAGCCATAAGGCTCATCAGGCCGGTGCTTATCCGTTTCTGTGGCGTTAAGCGACTGAGAGTCATAGACTCCCCCCTGGATAGGACGCCAGTCTATCGCAGGGTTAACCCCAACACAAGGTTGGTACCCCTTTTACACCTGGGTGGGTGAGAAAATAGCCGTAAAGTGCCTTTTCCAAGGGCACAACGCCATAGCGGAATAGCTGGGATCGAACCCGCAACCTTTAGATTACGAGTACAACGCCCTAACCACTAGGCCACAGCGGCGGCTGGATGGAGATAATTATACACATGAATTTGGTATTCAGTGCCACCCAAAAGAATGAGGAGCGGAGTCGGGTATTGATGTTAACTCCATGGGGGGGGGATCCTTATGACGGGATTTTCTGTGGTGGTTTGAACCCGGGTCGTCTGATGGCGAACTCAACGCTCTGACTGCTAGGCTATCCCTCCCTCTCCCCTCCCCAGTCTCTCGAGGGTTCTTTGATGGCTCTGTCCAACTCTGACATTTCTCTCTTGCATGCAGTGTGGCTTCTCTGAAGTTTGAACTGTCTGCTGGGTCTTTTAATGGAGCGGCGCCATTTGTTGCATGTTATATATATATATATAATATATATATATATATATATATATATAATAATATATATATATATAATATATATACTCACACTCATACTCACACACATATATATTTTTCATATATATATATAATATATATATATATATATATATATATATATTTTATATATAATATATGTATATATATATATATATATATATATATATATATATATATATATATATATATATAATATATATATATATATATATATATATAAAAATGAAATATATATATGTGTGTGAGTGTGTGTGTGTGCACGCGCGCGTGTGTGTGTGTGTGTGTTTGTGTGTGTTTGTGAGTGCGCGCGCGCATGTATGTGTTTTGTTTATGTTCTTATTCTTTTATTTGGAGGATAACAGGGTGACGTCTCGTGTGCTTTTGTGCATCAAGTCTCCGTGTGTATGCACTTTTGTAAATTCTGTCATCTGTTTCCACCGGCACACATTGGACTGCTCTTCCGAAAAGCGGAACGGGTTTAACGTGTTCGCAAAATGTTCCACTTGCGTGCGTGCGTGCATGCGTGTATGTATGTATGTGTGTATATGTGTGTATGTGCGTGCGTGCGTGTGTGCGTGCATGTGTGCCTGCGCGCGCGCGCGCGCGTGTTTGTGTGTGTGTGCGTGTGTGTGCGTGAGTGAGTGCGTCAGTAACTGAGAGTATGTGTTTATTTATTTATCTATCTATTTATTTATTTATTACTTTATATTGACGATAATGGAATAAGCACTCATTTGCTTTTTTACACCTAGTCCCCGTGTGTATGCAATTGTGTAAATCTGGTCATCTGTTCCCACCGGCACACAATGGCCTACTCTTATGAAAAGCGGAACAGAATTTAACTTGTGCACAAGATGTTCTGCGTGCGTTGCACACGGGGCCTCGGTTTATAGTATCGTTCAAAGGACTTTTGGGGAGAGTGGAGTCAGCACTGATGTTAACTCCAGGGGAAAAATCCCATCAAACGGGAATCGATCCCAGGTCGTCAAATTACGAGCGCAATGTTCTGACCACTAGGCTATCCCGTCCCACAGTGAAATTGTATGTGTATGTGCGTCAGTGCATGCGTGCAGGTGTAGGTGTGTATGTGTGTATGTGTGAGTTAGTGAGTGTGTGTGTGCGCGCGCGCGCGCACGTGTGTGTGTGTGCGTGCGTGCGTGCGTGCGTGTGTGTGTGTGTGTGTGTGTGCGTGTGTGTGTGTGTTGTGTGTGTGTGTGTGTGTGTGTGTGTGTGTGTGTGTGTGTGTGTGTGTGTGTGTGCGTGCGTGTGTGTTGTATGTGTGTGTGAAAAAGCACAAGAGTGCTTATTTTATTATCCTCGAAATAAAAGAATAACTAATAACTAAACCTAACTAACTAACTAACTAACTAACTAACTAACTAACTAACTAACTAACTAATACTAACTAAACTAACTAACTAACAACAACAACAAAAGAATTAAACTGAGGTCCTAGTGTGCCCACACATTAAAACCTGTTCCGCATTTTAGAAAAAAGTAATAGTAGGCCAAATGCGTGCTGGTAGGAACAATTGACAGTTAATTTGAATAAAAACGCACGCACTCAGGTCGGGTGTAGACATAATCTCGGAAGTCGAATACAGCTACCTTAGTGGTGGGCAAAAACAGCCACATACACCAAAAAATTCACATTGCCAAAACCCCTGAGTTCTTGTCAAGGAAAAACTCATGGAAGCAAAGAACAAAATCACCACTCGCATAATCCCAAAGTAATGAGACAAACTCACACTGTTTACAGATGAGCGAAAAAAAGAGGACAAAAAACCCAGATAGAACTTTGAGAGAAGAGAGAGAGAGAGAGAGAAAAAAGCACTGCCAAAAAGAGAGATATTATTGACAAGAAGAGAAGATGAAGAGATAGATAACATGAAAGCTGGAAAGTAAAGCGGGAAATTCTGGAATTGTTACTTGGAGAATAAGAAATTAAAGCGCTTGGAAATCGAATATTTGTTGTAAATATGGATTTTTGGCTGCTCTAATCATACCACATTTTCCGCCGCTTTATCTTCATTTTTCTATAGAGTAGCTCTATCTCTATTCTTTTCTCTCTGTCTGTCTGTCTTCTGTCTGTCTGTCTGTCTGTCTGTCTGTCTGTGTCTCTGTCTGTCTGCTGTCTCTGTCTCTGTCTCTCATCTCTCTCTCTCTCTCTCTCTCTCTCTCTTCTCTCTCTCTCTCTCTCTTCTCTCTCTCTCTCTCTCTCTCTCTCTCTCTCTCTCTCCTCTCTCTCTCTCTCTCTCTCTCTCTCTCTCTCTCTCTCTCTCTCTCTCTCTGTCTCTTTCTTCCTCTTCCTGTCTTCTATCTCCCTTGTCCTGTCCTTTTTCGCTATGTCTGTCTGTCTGTCTGTCTGTCTGTCTGTCTGTGCAGTCTGTCTGTCTCTGCTCTGTCTTTTGTCTGTCTCTGTCTCTCTCTTCTCTGTCCCCCGCCCCCCCCCCCCCCCTCTTTCCAGTCCTCTTATTCTCCCTCTCTGTGTATTGAATGAGTGAATGAATAAATGAAATTTTGAATGAACATTTTTATTTGAGGGAAAAAAATAAATACATGGTGGCCTTTTTCAATCCAGCCCTCCAAAAACGAGAGATAAATCAATGAACCAATCATTCAATTACAAATATGAAACATCTCTGGAAACGTCTCAGGAAATTTGTAGAGGAAATGGTAAAACGTAAACATGTATAAGTGTGTAGAGACAGCGTGCATACATAAATTATGGTAGATACGAGAGAGAGAGAGAGAGAGAGAGAGAGAGAGAGAGAGAGAGAGAGAGAGAGAGGAGAGAGAGAGAGGAGAGAGAGAGAGAGAGAGAGAGGAGAGAGAGAGAGAGAGAGTGTGTATCAAGGAGACAGAAGGACCTAATACCTTATAACGATCGCAACACGAAAGGCGCAATTCTTAGACTCCCCCTCCCCCCCCACTCCCCCTTCCTCCTACCTTTCTTCCTTTCTTCTCACCCCCCACCTCCACCCCCCACACCCTCTCCCTCAGTCTCACTCTCCACCATCCCCACTTTCACTAGAAGCAAAGATACTGAAGTATCTCTGCTAGAAGTAACACCCAAGATAAATTTCGTCCCCACCCCTCCGTCCCCCCCAAAACGAAAACTCCAGCTCCTTTTCCACACTCATCCTTTCATGCATGCGTGCGCGTGCGTGCGTATGCGTGTGCGTGTGCGTGCGTGTGTTTGCCTCCGGTAGCAAAGCATGGGTGGGGAAGACCCGTAGGCTAGCGGGAAGGGGCGGTGCTGTGTCGTCCTCACACAAAGTGAGGTGTTGCCGACAGGATCTTTTTTGGCTGGGAGCTGGCACAGACAGTAGGGAGGGAAGGGAAAAGACCCCGCTACTGCTAGGCCTGGTAGTGCTTAGTGGTTTGCATTGTGGATGATAGATATAGGGCCTAGTGTTCTTCTGTCTGGCGTTGTTGATGGGTCAGTTTTACTTACCTACTACTGTACTACACTGTTTGTTCTGGCCAAGTTTGCTGTTTTTTTCTTCAACTTTTGGTTGCTTCGGCTATTGTTGTGATGGATTTTGGATCAAAAACGTTTTGAGTGACTTGTTGGTGTGATTTGGACTTTGGTGAATTTAGAAGAAAAAACACACACAAAATAATTAAGTTGCGATTTAAGAACTGTGTTGACATCGATAGTTAAAATAAAATAAAAAAAAATTACCAAACTTTCTGAGGTCATTTTGTGTGACACTTCGCAGATATTGTATTATCAAATCTGAAGTCATTAAAACATTTTTTTTATTTCACTTGATAGACTATAACTTGCATTATAATTCATTTATGGATATTTAATTCCATAATGACCAAAACATTTTTATAGTCATTTTTGAAGCTTGTAAACTGACTTTGGCAATTTGTGTTGTGAATGTTAACAACATTTTCTCCACTCTCATTAACATTTTGCTACATTTTTTGCCAGCTGCAGTGGATGGTATCAAAGTGAAAAACAACAAGGTGCAAAGAAAACACGGATTTTTTTTTCAGACTGCTGTTCCTCTATTGTTTTCATACAGTACTGTCAATCTGTTAACTGCTTTTAATACTAGACCGAGTGTTTTGACTACGAACCAGAGGTCTGCGTAAACATTTTGCGTCAAAAGGGAGACTGGAACGAAAGGTATTGATGGCGATAATTGTTTCTTCATGTTTCTTCTTCTCCTTTAAATCGTGTGGCATTCATTTCTCCTTTTTTTCATCTTCTGTCCTCTCCTTTTCTTTCTTCAGTCTTTACCTGTCCCTGTCTTTTTGTCTTTCTTTCTGCCACCTCTCGCTCTCCTCTGTCTGTTTGTCTCTGGTTCTGTCTGTCTGTGTGTCTGTCAGTTTTCATTTGAACTTTCTCTACCACCTTTTGCTCTCCTCTGCGTTTGTCTGCCTGTCTGTATGTATGTCTTTTTATCTATCTATCTATCTATCTATCTATCTATCTATCTATCTATCTATCTATCTATCTATCTATCTATCTATCTATCTATCTATCTATCTATCTCTGTCTGTCTGTCTGTCTGTCTGTCTGTCTGTCTGTCTGTCTGTCTGTCTGTCTGTCTGTCTATCCATCTGTCCGTCCATCAGTCTGTCCATCCGGCTGTCCGTCCGTCCGGCCATTCGTCTATCTATCTATCTATCTATCTTATCTATCTATCTATCTATCTATCTATCTATCTATCTATCTATCTATCTATCTATCTATCTATCTATCTATCTATCTCTCTCTCTCTCTGTCTGTCTGTCTGTCTGTCTGTCTGTCTGTCTGTCTGTCTGTCTGTCTGTCTGTCTGTCTCTCTATCTCTGTCTATCGCTTCTCTCTCTCTATCTATCTACCTACCTATCTCTCTCTTTCGCTATCTATGTATCTATGTATCTATCTATGTATCTATCTATGTATCTATCTATGTATCTATCTATGTATCTATGATCTATGTATCTATCTATCTATCTATCTATGTAACTCATTGTCTGATTCATCTATCTATCATACATGCCTCTTGGAAGTTGATAGAAGTACAGAAGATGGGCAGGGGCTTCATATTTAAAAACACTGTACCTGTATTTCAAATTAAAACCTGCATGCGTGCATATACACATGGAGAAGCACAAATATAACATTAAGGATCCTGTAATTTATGTCAGCGTTTGGTGGGTTACAAAAGCACAAACATACCTAGCATACATTGCCGAAGCCAGAATGCAGCTACCTTCGTGTTGCGTAAAAACGGTCGCATATGCAACATATCATCATTGCTGAATCTCCGAGTTTTAGCTAAGGAACGAAAAAAAAAACTTACAGATTTCTCTTTCTTTCGGTCAGTCGTTTTATTGTCGCCATCACTTTTTTCTTGTTTCTTGATCACTACTGTCAATGATTTTTTTTCCATTTCATGCAAATTTTACATTTTGTCTTTGCCATCTACACTTTTTTAATATTTTGTTCTGCTTTAACAATACGATATTGATTTTCAAATCACTGGTATAAATTCTAGGTGTTTATCCTTTAGGAGAGGGTTTTTGTTTTTATCTTAATGGTGCTTTTAAAGGCATAATGATAAAAACACTGTTTTTGCTTCGGTAATTTTTTTTTTTTAATTTTCTTTCCAAAGGATTGTTTTATTGTGACGTTGACATGCTTTTTTCAGCTTCAAAATAACAGATTTTGATGTGTTAGATAGTGTAGCTCCCTAACATTTTGTTGTTGCTGTAAATGCATTTGCAAACATTCTTTTTCTGTTCTTAGAGACATCTGTTTTATCCACGCGTGCATCTTTTTTTTCTTTCCTTTGAAACGGTTTTGTATCCTCTTTGTTTTCATTTTGGAGTAATCCAGGGTAAAAAAAAAAATTCTAGCTTGATGGCAGAGGTTGTGAGCACACAGATTGATCTTTGCCTTAAGAGGATTAGATGCAGAGATAATGACTCAAAAACTGGGCAGCTGGCTTTTTGATCTGTTCATTTTAATGCCTGTAAGATGTAACACTGAGAAATCTACCACATAGAAATCCGCCATGACTTAATGTTGTCGTAAATAAAATAAGAAAAACAAAGAATAACAATGTTTGATGCGTCACACTTTTGATATAAACAGCGCAGTTGGATGTTGAAATCTGTGGACGTAACATACTGATAGTAACAGTCATAATTAAGGTCATATTGCCTAAATTAGCTTCATATTGCTCTCCGTGAATGTATTTAGTAACAGCTGTTGATATACATGTTAAACAGACACAAGCATCCTCTGAACAACATTCAAACATAGCTAAAGTACGCGTTTCCAGCTGTTGACAGGCATTCAGTCAGAATCCCTTGGGTTTTAGTAATCATGTAACATTCAAAGTCACATGGACTAAATTGGGTCTGAGATGTCTTCTGACTTTGTTATTCACCAATGTTTTCCGAATTATCTCTCACTGTTATCTTAACATATCTAAATCAACAGTGCACAAACATTCGTTTGTAACTCTAGCATATTGACGAAAGGTGCAAAGCTACTTTCCTCCTTTCTTCTAGATGATAACTGTTTTGAAACACGCATAGTCTTTTCCATGTTTATTTCTAAAACTACTTTGAAAACAGCACATCTTAACTTGTTATGGAAAAGCATAAAGACCCACATCCAAGCATGTGTTTGTTATTTCAAATGATTAAAAAAGAAAGTATTGTCTATAACTTTCTAAACATTCTGATAAAGACAGTCTGTTTAAATATCTACAGAAAGCTTCGTGCAATGGCCACAGCAATGACAGCAGTTCGTGGAAACTTCAGTGATCCTTTCATAACATCATACAATACTGAGAACTTTCTTCTTCCTGTGCTTGATATAATTATCAGCTGCCTTTTACATTTTTTTTACCATTGCAATGGTAGTGACAACCTTTAGTATGCTTTTGGTGCATGCAGGTAAGCTCTCTTTAGCTTCTGTTATGATTTTTCGGCAAAACTGCAACCATACTATCACTGCAAATATTTTTGCATTCATAAACCCTCTGAACTGGGTGTTTATACTGGAGGTGTTCTATACCCATTTCTTTTCTTCTGCCTGTCAGTTTCAGAGACAGTGTCTTGTCATTCCGTGTCACAAGAGAGGTTCTACAGCGACAGTAAAATGTTACTGTTAAATGATCATAAAAACTAAATCTTTTCTATCACTTCCACCTGAACTAATTTTTGTTTCCCAATATTATTTTCATTGAATGAGCTCTGGTCCAATTTCACTCTTTGCACTTTTGGTTCATGTGTGTAGATCAAACTTTTCCCAAGTGGTTCCAATGGCAGATTTCTTCAAAATTCAAGAACTGTTACTTTGAATTGTACAGAAGCATGTGGCTGTGTTTCATGCGTTCTCAGGCAAGATGCTGGTTTCATCGAAGCAGTTTTGAAGGATACCACACACTAATCTAGCACTAAAATAACCCATTCACCAAGAATAAAAACCCTTCCCCCAAAGAAAACCAACCCCAAACCACCAACAAAGTCCCAAATTGTTTCTGCTAACGAACTTCACGTTGCAATTTTGCTGAAAGAAAAAAACAAGGAAAACTTGCCAAGATTTGGAAGAAACCAGGCAAAATCGATAAAGAAACAAAATCTTAGAAGCTGATTAGAAGTAGAGGCGAAACTTGCTTGAGTTACAGAGGGGGGGGGGGGGGGGTGTTGGAGTGGGGGGGAGAGTATGTTAATGAGCTGAGGATGAGATGAGGGTATGGGAATCTCAGAACAGATTTTGAAAAACAAAATCAAGAATGAATCAAAATCCGAGGTATTACAGTTCTTGATCGGTCTTTATTTATCTCTTTTTTTAGAATTCTGTTTGTTCGTTTACCTATGGGATTATCTATGTATTTATCTATGGCTGTAAATGGGTAC
>CM060330.1:24071457-24073957 GCA_030674155.1 Stramonita haemastoma
AGATGAGATTTTGTGGATGCGGCCTTTTTATCACCCACCTTTAAGATTGCTGGATTGTGACTTTGGGAGGGAGGGGGGGGGGGGTTCTAACTTAATAGGCCTACTGTTTTGAGGTGTTTTTTTTTGTTTTTTTGGTGATAAATGCATGGGTTCTATGTTTGTGTGTGTTTTTGTCTACTACTCTGTATCCTCTCACTTTTAAAGTTTGTTTCTTGTTTTGTTTGTTTGTTTCTTCTTTCCAATACTATAGGTCTTTCTTTCTTTCTTTCTTTCCTTCTGGCATTTTTCTTTCATTTTTTTTATATTTCCTTCTCTTTCCTTCCTTCTTTCCTTCCTTTCTTCATTCATTCTGTCTTTTTTTTTTTAATTGGAGGCGGAATCGATTTTTTAACTAGATTGGTTACTTTATTCTTCTGTTTCTCTTTACTCATTTTCCATGGTTATTTCTTTTCGTGCCTCCTTTTTTTTTCTACATTTCGTCTTTCTTTCCTTTTTGGGGGTCTTTCATTTCTCCCTGTCCTTTGTATACATACGTTTTTTTTCCCTTCTGTCTATCCTTCTTTTTTTTAATAAGTCTCATTTGTATTCAATTCGACAAAGGCTCTGGAATAAACTAAAAATTTGCATTTAAACAGTTTCAAGTGTGTTATTTCATTTTTGTTCTTTTTCCCCTTTTCTTTTATTTATCTGTTTGGGATTAATTTTTTTCTCAATTCCTGTGTCTTTTTATTTGTTTTCCTTCCTAATCTGTCTTCTGTTCTTTCTTCCATATTTCCATTTAGTATGTGGATATACTTTTGTGGTTTTTTTTTCTTTTTGTCTTTCACTCTTTTGTTTATTTTTTATTTTACATTTTCTTTCTAATGCTCGTTTTATCTTTTGTCTAACTTTCGATGAATTTTTTTGTTTGCGTTCTTTATGTGCTCCCTCTCTCTCTCTCTCTGTCTCTGTCTCTGTCTCTGTCTCTGTCTCTGTCTCTGTCTCTGTCTCTCTCTCTCTCTCTCTCCGTCTCTCTGCTCTCTCCTCTCTCTCTCTCTCCAGAAGCCCCTAAGAGGTATGTACCACGATCGCTTTATTGGTACTTGGCATTGAATGTGCGGTCTATAATGGTTTTCTGCCCCCCCCCCCCCCCCCCCCCCCCCGCAATCCCCTAGCATTAGTGCTATTGTCAGTGGCGGCTGCTGCAGTCCTTTTGTAGTACTAGTAGTAGCAGTGGGGTTAATTGTAAAGGTAGTGGTAGTAGAGGGGAGGGGGGTATGTAGCAGTAGTAGTGGTGGTGGTGGTGGTAGTAGTAGTAGTAGTAGTAGTAGTAGTGGTAGTGGTAGTGGTAGTTAATAGTAATAGTAGTTGCAGTAGCTGTGGCGGTAGTAAATAATCAATACAACCCGAGAGATGATATGACTTTGGCATTGCCACTCAAAGACCATGCTTGGTAAGCTTGCTGGAAGATACCTGGGTATGCCAGACCCCATCTCCCAAACACTGGCTGCTAGTAGGGGGACGGATACCTAGTGGTCAGAACATTGCGCTGGCAATTTGACGACCCGGTTCCATTCCGGTCGAGAAATTTTTTCTCCTGGAGTTAACATCAGTGCTGACTCCACTCTCCCCAAAAGTCTTTCGGATAAGACTTTAAACCGAGGCCCCGTGTGCGAACGCACGCAGAACATCTTGCACACACGTTAAATCCTGTTCTGCTTTTCGTAAGAGTAGGCCATCGTGTGCCGGTGGGAACAGATAACAAGATTTACAAAACCGCATACACACGGGGACTGGATGTGAAAAAGCACAAGAGTGCTTATCCCAGTATCCTCGATATAAAAGGAGAAATAAATAAATACCCTCCACCTTTCGTTGGTCTCTTTGCCGGCCCCCTCCCCTTCTCTTGTGTGTGTGTGTGTGTGTGTGTGTGTGTGTGTGTGTGTGTGTGTGTGTGTGTGTGTGTGTGTGTGTGTGTGTGTGTGTGTGTTTGTGTGTGGGTGGGTGGGTGTGGATGCGCTGTGTGGTTTTCACCTGCTAGTTTTTTAAAAAAATTTACCTTTCGGTGCGTGCTTGTCTCCCTCCCTCCTCCTTCCCTGCCCAGGTTGTGGGTTTTGCTCTTTTGGTACCCTGCGACTGAGAATATGTATAGGCTGATATTGAGTTAAAGATTTCAGACATGGTGTTGTTGGACTTTTTGCTAATGAAAGTGCGCGGTAAAACTATTGCATATGCCTTAATGAAAAAGGGAAAGTCTTTAGCAGCCGAGCATAAACTTATCAAAGATATAGAAACTTTAGAAGAGAGTGAAAAAAATAACAGATGAAAACATTCAGCGGATACAGGAAAAGAATCAACATTATATAAAAACTGGTAACCTATCTCTTTTCTAAATGTTATATTATAAGAGGATCGTTAGCTATTGCTAACAGGATAAAACAGATGCTGCCCATCCTTGTAAAGACCAGACTGGGTTAATAAGTAACAGATACATGGGCGATAATGTAAGATTTATACACGA
>CM060330.1:24078957-24081457 GCA_030674155.1 Stramonita haemastoma
CACAGTGGTTTGTTTCATACTAAGCCTGTGTGATTCCCGGTACCCCACTTACGTAACAAGGTGATTTCTAGGCGTGAAAACCTGTGTTTGTCTGTCTGTCTGTCTGTCTGTCTGTCTGTGTCTGCCTGTATTTCTGTCTCTCTCTGTCTCTCTCTGTCTCTGTCTCTCTCTCTCCCTCACACACTCTTTCTGACTTTAAAAAAAAAAAAAAACTAACCGAGGAGATCCACATTAGTGCAGCTGTATGCTTCATCGACTTAGGCTCAAAATCCATACTCTTTCTGTACAAAGGTGGTTCATTTTCAGGTCGTGGCTAGCAGGCTTCCGTTATTTTAAACACAAAAAAAGATTATGCTGATGGTGGATTTTTTTCATTTTTTTGGATAGAGCTTTCAGGTTCTACAATAGTGAGATTTTGCGTATGCGACCGGTTTTTTGTTTGCTTGTTTGTTTTTACCGATCATTAAGGTAGCCGCATTCTTGTTTCGAGGATATGTAATGATTCCATTGAGGACATCCTGCGTAAAGCAGTATGGTTGACAGCTTTCCAGGTTCAGTTCGTATCAGACTTTAATGGGTTGTTTTGTGTGTTTTCTTTGATTTTGTTCTCATTGATTTCAGGCTGGGACTAGGTGCTTGAAGGGACCTTTAATTATTGCTGCAGGCGACATTTTGTGTTCGTTTTAAATCCTCTCTTTCTTTCTCTGTCTGTCTGTCTATGATTATGTCTTTCTGTCTCTGTCTCTGTCTGTCTCTCTTTCTCTGTGTCTCTGTCTCTCTTTGTGTCTGTCTCTCTCTCTCTCTCTCTGTTTGTGTCTCTCTCTGTGTCTGTGTCTTTCTCTCTCTGTCTCTCTTTCTCTCTATCTCTGTCTTGCGCGCTCTCTCTGTCTTTCTTTCCCTCTATCTCTGTCTCTGTATCTCTCTCTCGTTCTCTCTCCTTCACACACACACACACATACACATACACACATACACACACATACACACACATACACACACACACACACGCGGACACACACACACACACTCGCACATTTGCACACACACACACAGATGCACAGACACACAGACACACACACAGACACGGACACACACTATGCACACTCTTACACACTCTTACACACACACTCTTACACACTCTTACACACACACACACAACACACACACACACACACACACACACACACACACACACACACACACACACACACACACACACACACACACACACACACACACACACACACACACACACATACTCTCTCTCTCTCAGAGATCGATCAGTCTTCATCATTAGCCTCTTTTTTAGACAGGCAAATCGAAAGCCTTTCAGTGTGCATTACGTGATGTTGATCAAGACACCCACTTCAACTCCTGACCAGAATTGCTTTGCCATCATTTTAATCTCATTTGTACATAGAATTAGACCTGAAACAAAACGTGCTTTTTTCTTGTTTTTTTTTTTTTTAGCAGTTTGCAATGAGTTGTGTATTATCATGCTCAAAATAAACAAAACGTCTTTGATTTTTCTGATTATTCGTAATCATTTTGATCAAAGTTGTATTACACTATGATTGAAAACACATTGAATTTTTTTTTATTGTCTGGTACGTTGCAGTTATTAAGTTTTGGTTCAAGTGGCCATCCGCCATGACGCAGTGGTTAGCGCCTTGGATTTCGGTCTGGAAGGTCGCGGGTTCGAATCCCAAAAGAATTATAGGGATTTTGTTAGACTCCGGCCGGTTCCAACCCACCAAGAGTGAGTGTGTTGTGGGCTCAGTAGGAAAAGTTGGACCACACAGTCGAGCTTCATCCACATTACGGATGCGAGTTTGAGAGTGTTGCTCAATTTATCTGACCAACATTGCAGGTGTCTGTATCTCTCGGGCCACTTCACGCCGAGATACGATAACGATAGTAAGCGTAGAGTGCAACCCTGTCAAGTTGACTCTCAAAGTGTCCCAAACAGCATCATTACGTCATTCTCATTATCATTGATCATCATGCAATGAAAAAGATGCCTCTGATTCCTAATGGATGGGTGGGGGAAAAGTTTTGAGCCAAAGCGGGGTTCAAGCCACCGCAAACATCCGACCCGGATTTTTTTCCCTTTCGAGGCAGACACGTTAAATCTAGACCACCGATCCATCCATATAATGTCTGTTGCCTGACAGGAAAACAGCTTTTGATCTGTTAGAACCTGTTTGATGTTGGAAAAAACTCGATGTATGAGAATCCATGATATTAAGTAACAAAAGGCTGGAAGTCTGAAAATCAGAAGCCAGTTGAAGGAAAAAAAGCATCAAATTGAGAACAACAAGCAATAAAAAGGATGAAAGAGGAAACATAAAAAGAATAAACTATAAAAAGGGGGAAGAAAAATGCAAACAGAAAAGAGAAAACGAAAGAGAAAAAAAACAAGGCAAGAAGAAAGAAAGAAAGAAGAAGATAGAGAGAAAGAAAAGAAAGAAAGAAAGAAAGAAAGAAAGAAAAAAAGAAA
>CM060330.1:24088957-24108957 GCA_030674155.1 Stramonita haemastoma
CACTTTTTCGGTCAAATATTTGAGTAAAAGTAACTCGACAAATTTATTTGTTTGTAAACTCATCTGCTCATCATCTTTAAACTTAAGCCCTTGTTTGGCTGTCTCTAAGTAAATGTTTACGGCTCCCTAATGTACGAGGTGATACCAGCGTAAAAAATATTCTAGACAGACGCAGTTTTATGATTCTAATTTTTGCAGCCCCCTATATCACTTTTTCTTGAAGATGTCGCCTTGAAAGTCTAGCGATACATTTTCTTCTTCCTGCCATGAATATATCTACAATGGATGTCTCATCTAGCTTTCAGCTCTTGTCTGTGACAATGCGCTCTGCGCTTGGCCAGTCTTGGCTTTCTTGTACGTGGAGTCTTCCATTGTTAATTAAAGTTTGGGTGTGTGTGTGTGTTTTTTAAAGGAGGTCTGGGTTGATGAATAGCGCGGCTAAAATCTGCCTATCTCTTTCTCTCTGTTGATTAATTTCGATAAAACATGTTCCGAATCTATCCATTTTCTCCTGTCCAGAGGTGGATCGGTGTTAGCTTTCCTGCAATGCACGCTGTTTGGTGATTTTATTCAAAGGTCTTTATGCAGTTTCTGCATTGTTTCTTTTAAAGCTAGCTCTTCAATCTGTTTGTCCTGGCACTCTTCTTTTAATTTCAATCCTTTGTCTTCGTCAGTGTGGTCTGTTTCGTTTAGTTTGGTGCACATCTAGGCCTTTGTTTTAAGGGTGGAGTTCTCCAATTTTATCCGATTCTGTTTTTCGTTCTGCCCAGATTGTGTCATTCGATACCCAGCGTTTGTGTTCACGCTTTTTGTTTTGGGGTGGGGTTTTCTTTTAGGTTTTTTTTCACCGAAAGCACAAGCATGGCACAGTGGAGAAGGGAAGAGGGGTGAAATATAGGACTTTGTCTTTTTGCAGCTGTTGCAGTCTCTTTACAATATATCACTTTGTATTGTTGTGATATTGTCTTTTTCATACCTGTCCCCGTCTCCCTCTTCACTCTACGTTTGTTTGCACTCTTGTCTTTCTTTGTCTGTGTTTATTTGCATCTACTTTGTTTCCATTCGTCTGTTTGCCATTTTCTGTCCTTTTGTCTGTCTGTCTGTATGTCTGTCTCTATTTATGTGTGTCTCTTTTGTTCCTCCCTTCTGTGTCCCTGTCTCTTTCTTGTATGCCTTACTGTCTCTCTGTCTTTCTCCCTCCAACTATTGTCTCTCTTTATTGTAGATTTTTGGAAAGCTCTCGATAATATGTGGCACCGGGGTATTCTTATAAAGCTAAAACAAAGTAGGAATAACAGGTAAAACTTTAATGTTATTAAAAACAAGTATTCCGATACAGGGGGCGGGATAGCTCAGTGGTCAGAGCGATCGCTTTCCTCAAGTCAAGTTAAGCAGCGTCGAGCATGGTTACCAATTGGATGGGTGACAGTTTACGCGCCTCGGCTTCAGTACAGTCCAAAAAAAGAAACAATTTTTCTCTTTGTTATCATTCGGATAGTTATGATATCACTCACTCACTCACTCAGTCCCATGTCCCAAAGGACGTAGGGGGGACATGAGAGAAGACGCAACGGAGATCTTTTTCCATGCTTCACGATCCCGTGTGGCTAGTAGGAGGCGTTGCAGGGGTTGGGCAGTCCAGTCTTTGATGTTGTCAACCCATGATTTCTTTTGGCGGCCTCTTCTTCTCTTGCCCTCGACTGTTCCTTGCAAGATGGTTTTTGCTAGGGTGTTGTGTTTTGTGGTGTGACCAAACCACATCAGCTTTCTCCTCTTTATGGTGGAGAGCAAAGGCTCTTGGGGGCCCACACGCTTTTTGATTTCTTCTTTCACATAGTTATTGGTCTTGTGTTCTTTGTATGATATTTTGAGGAGTCTTCTGTGGCACTTGTTCTCGAATGTTTGGATTCTCCTCTCTAACTCTGCTGTATATCTGTATATATGATATATATATATATATATATATATATATATATATATATCATAACTATGATATATATATATGAATATATATATATATATATATATTTTATATATATATAATCGTGTCTATATCACGTGGTTGCAAACTCCAAAACATTACACCAATCAAACAGCAACAACAAAAATAATCAACTTAATTCCGGGAATTCCCCATGTCCTTGAGGTTATTTCCGTCTTTGAACACATCCATTTCATCAACGAGTGATGTTTTATGGGGTTTTGTGGGTGGTGGTTCCCCCCCCCCCCCCCCTTTTCCTTTTAGTTCTTTTTTTTTCAAAAAAGATCTGTCATGACACCTCTCCTCTCTCTCTCACTCTTCCCTCCTCCCTTTAATCCCCACCTACATTAGCCAAAGATGTGCTAGCTGTCGGGGTTTTATCATGGGTTTTTTAATGAAGGTTTTTTGGGGGGTTTTTGGTGGTCTCTTTCTGCTGCAAGCTAATGTCCTTTCATCGGTTTCTCTGCCTCTTTGTCTCTGTCTGTCTGTCTGTCTGTCTCTTTCTCTCTGTCTCTCTGTCTCTGTCTCTGTCTCTCTCTCTGTCTCTCTCTCTCTCAATCTCCCTCTGTCTGTCTCTGTCTCTGTCTGTCTGTCTGTCTGTCTCTGTCTCTCTGTCTCTCTGTCTCTCTGTCTCTCTGTCTCTCTGTCTGTCTCTCTCTGTCTCTCTCTGTCTCTGTCTCTCTCTCTGTCTCTGTCTCTCTCTCTCTGTGTTACTCTTGAAAAATAAAGATTATTCATTAATTCTCTCTCTCTCTGTATGCGTGTGTGTGTGTGTCTATTTGTCTGTCTGTCTGTCAGATTGTCTATCTACCTGTCTGTTTGTGTGTTAGTCTTTTTTTGTTCCTTTGGTCCCTCCTCCGTCTCTGTCTTCTTCTGTCTTGTACATCACAACAGTACACAAGGGAATATAACACGGTACTACAGCACAGCACATTCACAATGCAACTCAATGCAATGCAACACAGTGCCATCCAACACAATACAATGCACTAAAACACAACACAACACAACACAACACAACACAACACGATACAAAACAACACAACACAACACAATACAACACAACACAACACAGTAAACACTAGGCAATACACAGCACACCTTTTCTTTTTCAAATTACCAGCTTCGCTCTGCCGTCTATCCCGTTCTTCTTCCTTCCATCCTTTTACTAGTACCTGCGTTCGCCTCACAGAATGCAATTTCGCGACGTCCTTGGTTATCCTTTCTTCTGTCTCTCTTTGTAAAGCGCTCCAGCAGTAACTAGTATTATCTGTCATCATATGAGCAAAAAATGCGCTTGCTACTCTGCTGTTAAGCGCCTGACAAGTCAGACCCAGCATACCCTACTTGGGTGTGAGAGAGAGAGGGGCTTACTTATAATTCTTCTCTTTGTGGCAAAATTGGTAGGAATCAAATTAAATCAAATCAAATCAAAGCCAATCAAATTCTTTTATTTCGAGGATAATGAATAAGCACTCGTGTGCTTGTTGTTGTTTTTACATCCAGTCCCCAAAATTGGATCGAGAAGGCAAAAAAATGTAGACAAGAAGGAAGTGACAGGCAGAAAAACAAATCTAGGAATATTCAAAGAAAGGGATAGAAAAGAGGGGACTTTTTTTAACATAAGAGTTTCCAGAAAGGTTGGTGTGCTATTCCTTCGGACAGGCTCCCGTCATCTCAACAGGGAAAGTGTTCATTTATCAAAGTGCTCATGTTTTTTTTTTCTATTTCCTTTTCATATCATGTCCGGCCCTTAACATAGCAATTCTGTCACCTTACAACGCTTTATGCGCCGTGGGATTTTTTTGTTTCTTTAAAGATTGTTTCGTGGCTTTATTCCTTTTTTTATTCTCACTTTCCGTCTTTGCGTCCATCCTTCTTTCTGGAATGTCAGGTTTCTTTCTTTTTCACTTTGTCCATGCTGACGACGTTCTTCCTGCTTCAACTCTACCTCTATCTGTCTGCCTCTGTGCGCGCGCGTGCACGCACGTGAGTGTGTGTGTGTGTGTGTGTGTGTGTGTGTGTGTGTGTGTGTGTGTGTGTGTGTGTGTGTGTGTGTGCGCGCGCGCGTGTGTGTAATTGCATCTCTGCGTGCATGTCCACCTTTCCTGTCTACCTTTTTGTGGATCTTTGTTGTTAGTAAAAGGACTAAAAAAAAAACTTTGCGATACTTTAATTATAATCCCATGTACATCGTGTTTTGATAACCACTGCATTACAAATCCTAACTCAAAAATCATTCCTAGCACTGCTTTGTCTGTACATGTACCCGCTCTTTTAGTCATTGCCCTGGGGTATTCCTTAGTATGACAGCAACACCACCATCATACCCTTATTGTAGGCACTGGGCTAAAAAATCAACAACAAAAGACACCCCTAGGTTTCCACATTCCATCTCACTTCTTTCATGTTCCCTAGGTGATACCTGGGTGGGGGTGGAGATGGGGGTCTGTCAGTATAAACAGTATCTCTATCTTCGGGAATTTCTCTGCTATAAATTCTCTCTTATCCATCCGAATAATTATCATTTCGTATGCCTTTTCGTTTCTTTCTGTCATCTTCTTCTTGTGATCTTGGTTCATTGTCCTGCCTTTTTTTGGCCTTGAAAGACTTAAAAAGATAATATTCTTCTCTCCCACCTTGAACTCGGATTATACTAAGCCTGACTTGTATGTTAGGCGCTTAACAACAGCGCAACATATGTTTTTTGCTCATATGACAGACAACAATAGTTGCTGTCTGAGTGTTCAACAAAGAAAATGTCTTTTATCAGCAGATTACAGGCTTCTGAAAGGTAGCTTTAATCTTTTTCATGGTCATGAGATTTTTTTTTCTTTAATCCATTTCAGGTGGGGTTTTTTCCATACCTTCTTGTTTTGCTTCGTCCTTGTTCCATTTTGCCAAAAGGTCTCAGTGTTCTAGTAGTTTGATGAAGAATATTACAACACTGTATAGACACAGGGACTGAATGCAAAAAAACAACAACATGAGAGCCTATGCTATTATTCTAAAGTAAAAACCCCAATGTACATAAATAAAAACACATAAAGTTTGATGTGGTCTGGCATAGATGAAGTGTTTGGTATCCAGAGACACAAGGGTTGGGGAAAAAGGGGGGGCGGGAGAATCTAACCAAAATCCACGCTTTTCCTATCATAACATCAATGCCTCTTTACTGTTACACCCCCACTTTCATGACAGAGATACTCCCACTCCCCTATCACTTAAGTTTTCCTCTCCTCTCACCTCTTGACCGTTCTCATTTCCGTCTGTGCCCCATATCTCTTGGTGAGGAAGTCATCCATGCATTTTATTGTGTACAGCACATCCAGTCACCGGTACAGGATGAAAAGTCCGCCGGAAATAAAAAGTAATATCCCAATCGGATAATTTCCTTTCCATCATTGTTACACTCCAGTGGGCTTTTGTCTTTGGGCGTAGCTTTGGCCTTGATGTGAGCTTTGCTTTTGGCTGGGCCCTGGTCATGAATAATCGATTGCTTTCTTATCAATATCTCCCTGCCCATTTTACTACAGTCTTCCAATTCTTGCTCAAAATGGGGCTCTCTTTTACTTTGATCAACAGATGCTGTATCCGAATGGTTAAGACTTTTTGAATCCAAACCCATGAGTCCAAAGAGCTGTGGTTCAAATCTTGGCAGTGTCTGGTGAATAAAGTGGGTAAGAGTATATTTACTTTCTCCCTTGCCAAGTGCACACCTACTGGTCTATCAATTCCCCGCCTGTATATATAGATGCAGAAGATAAAATGTACATGTTAAAGATCCTGTGAATCATGTTATTGTTTGATGGATTACGGAAATACAGCAAACGGTATACATCCTAGAAGTCAGAATACAGCCATCTTCATGATTAGTAACAACGGTTGCATACGCAAAATATTGATAAATCTCAGAGTTCTAGCTGAAGAATTAAGATAAAAGCATGTTTCTTTATTTTATCAGAATATCTATATCTCTGCTTCGTTACTGCTACACCCCCACTTTCATGACAGAGATACTCCCACTTCCCATCACTTAAGTTTTCCTCTCCTCTCACCCCTTGACCGTTCTCATTTCCGTCTGTGCCCCCTATGTCTTGGTGAGGAAGTCATTCATGCATTTTATTGTGTACAGCACATCCAGTCACGGGTACAGGATGAAAACGGTCAGCCTGGAATGAAAAAAAAATCCCAATCGGATAATTTCCTTTCCATTATTGTTACACTCCAGTGGGCTTTTGTCTTTGGACGTAGCTTTGGCCTTGATGTGAGCTCCGCTTTTGGCTGGGCTGTGGTCATGAATAATCGATTCCTTTCTTATCAATATCTCCCTGCCCAGTTTACCACAGTCTTCCGGTTCCTGCACCTAACTCTTTTATACCTAGCTACTCCCTGTTGGGATCAGAAAACTGCTCTTTTGACAGACAGGAGGGTGGGGATGGGTAGCCTAGTGATTAGAACAAAGCGCTGGGAATATGACGACCCGGGTTCGAATCCTGTTCCAGGAGATTTTTTCCCCTGGAGTTAACATCAGTGCAGACTCCGGTCCCTGCAAGAGTCCTTCGGATGAGACTATAAACAGAGGCACTGTGTGCGAAAACACGCAGAACATATTGTGCACACGTTGATCCTGTTCCGCTTTTTAAAAGAGTAGGCCATAAAAATTGTGCCGGCGGGAACCGATGACAAAACTTCCTAAACTGCGTGCAAACGGGGACAAGACGTAATAAAAGCACATGAGTGCTTATTCCAGTATCCTCGATATAAAAAATGAATAAATAAATAAACAAGTGGCGCTGCGAGCAGGATGGAAAGAACTTGGTGCTACTGATCTGAGCGTCAAATACGCTGGTCAGTACCCACTGTGCCTCGGGACGCGGCACAAAGTCAGCGGTGGTGGATGTGGCGGGGCGGTAATTAGATTACTTCCCATGCGATGGGAACAGCCAATCGCAGCGTTGTTGATCTAAATTTAGATCAACACCTGTGAATTGTGCGATGTTCTGTATCGTTGGGGGTTGGTCGAAAACCGTCTTCTGCATGCACTTTGCCCGTAGCGGTAAAATGTAGAATTTATGCAGCCTCTTTTTAGAGGCCACATTCCCACTGTCTGACCGTGCTGTCGTCGCCGAGAAGTTGTACAGAGTCGCGGCAGATCAAATATCTGCACTCTGTTACAAAGAAATATAGAAATAAATATATATAAGTATTATCAAATTCTTAGCTATATGGCCCACTATACAACTTGAATCTATCCCTAAAGTTGGCTTAGTATGTGCTTTGTTTGAAAATTATGAAAGTGGTGTAATGTCACTTTGGGGGGGTATATTTCACACACAGCTACTGTTAGAAAAAATAAGTTACCTTTATAACATAAAAGCTGTTTCCATACCACAAAATCAATACTGATACTAGTTTGACATATTCTTTACCGTTGATAAGTGCATTTTAAGTTGATAAGATAATAAATTGGCACAAAATAACTTAGTTGAATAGTCACATTTGCTTTGTTCACAATGATATTAAACAAGCCTGATATCTATCAACTGAATGTGCAAACATGCTGTGGTAAGAAACACACAACCTGTGATAACTAGGTAATGCTTGTGCTCGACATAATCTATTAAATCATTAATTTGATTGGTTGTTTATAACTTTGTTTCCTGGTTACTTTTCTTAGATTTTTTTAATTATTATTCAACTCCCCCTCCCCCTTGGCTTTGAGGCTCTAAAACGCTTATGCAATAGAATTGCCCCCCCCCTTTCTCTCTCTCTCTCTCTCTCTCTCTCTCTCTCTCTCTCTCTCTCTCTCTCTCTCTCTCTCTCGTATTCACGCTTAGTAAAACATAAATTTCTATGCTTCCGAGACCTTATATTTTGGATGATTTGATTTTTTTTCTTTGATTCTTTTTATGTATTTTATTGGCGGGAGGGGGGGGGGGGGTGAGCGGTCGTTTGATGTTTCCGGTTTGTTTTGTTTTTGTTGTTTTGGGTTGGAAATCTTTTGCCCACGGGACTGGTTGTAAAACAGCATGTTTGTTCATGCCACAGCCTCTTTAAAAAAAACAACACATTTCAATGCAATTCGATGCAACCTCTCCCACCTCACTCTCTCCCTCTCTCTCCCTCTCTCTCCCTCTCCCTCCCTGCCTACCTCTCTCTCTCTCTCTCTCTCTCTCTCTCTCTCTCTCTCTCTCTCTCTCTCCCTCTCCAATCTTTGATTAATGCGTTATTTTGTTTTCTTATTTTAGCGAGTCTTGTGTGCAAACATTGTCAAAACACCTTGCACGAAAGTTAAAGCCCCCACTCTACCCCCCCCCCCCCTGCCTCCCATTTTTCATGGATGAGTAGGTAGTTATTGCCCATGATATGAAAAACACTAAAGTTCCTGTCATGCCAGTCCGTGGCCTAACCAGTAAGTTGGCTCATGCGATTAAATTAAGGAAACATTTACAAATGACTGATGTTGTGTAGTATCTATGGGTTTTCTACTCTTTGTCAGAGTCCAGGAAAATGAGAGAGAGAGAGAATGTCCCGTACACCATGGGCCCATATTTGCCCTCAATGACTATTTCTGCCACCTCATGAAACTCCCTTACAGAGATTTCAAAGCTAATAAATTATACCTAAAAGGGTAGTCATACCTTGGCAGTTAATCTGATCATTTACGGTAAGCATAACCCAAAAATGTACACTTTGAAGTTTGTCAGCAGTAAACGAAGGGTTAGCACGGGTCAGTAAACGACCTATTTCTGCTTAAGAAAGGGGAAAAAAATTGAGCAACGGTGTCTTTGCATAACTGACCGGTTTTTCTTTCTCTTATGGACGATATTTTACTCTAAAATATCTGTTGTGTGTTGCTGTTGTCTACGGGGATGAAAGCTCTCTTCAAAGCTCACAACATGAACAGTAAAAGTTTTGTTTGATGTATACTTCTCTCTAGGGGACAGAAACCCTTTGAAAGGCAGTATTTAATCACACAAGGCTTTTAGACATCTAAGTACAGAACAATCTTGTCTCTTGTGGCCAGTTCCTGTTTGCTTCCTTCACGATGGTCATGTACCTTTTGTTTTTTCTCCCATTATTGTAGATGGTTGAACTGGAAGATGCCTTGTTGAATGTGGGTTTATTTTTGATTTTGAGTTTCCTTGATATTAACAACCACAAAGCTGAAGACAAAGTGATATAGAGAGTGTGGCTTTCCTGAATTTTAGAACGATGAAATTAGCTCCACTTTATGAGTTTTCAAAAGAGTTCATAAATAAACCTTACACGCCGACTGCCTCTCAAACCCATAATGCCAGTGACGCCATGAATGCTGCCACAGTCTTCTGACTCTTAACACTTTTCTCTGCACAACATCTATGCTACATATCTGGATGACATCACAACATCATCAGTTTTTTGCTTTGGTCAACTCAACAGTGAAACGGGATAGCTCAGTGGTCAGGGCACTGGCTTTCACCCCAAAGGCTGATGCAGCAGTGAGCATGGTTACCAAGTGGATGTGTGACCATTTCTGCACCTTTTGGCTTCAGTATAGTCGACTAGTCCCCTAGTTTACCCAGCTGTAAATGGGTACATGTCTATAGGGACAAGGAAGGTAAAGCAGCAAGAGAGAGGAGATGGGCACTGCCCTAAATATGCTGGCCCCCTGGAGAAGATGAGATCTCTGACATCTCGCTGCCCAAGGACGGAATAAGTTATGAAAACACCTTTATCTTACCCTTACTTTGTTTTACCAACTTCATAGTAATACTGTCAAATTTCACTCTAGGCTCTCTGAGCAAGTACCATTATACAAGAAATACATAGACCTACACGCTGCACATGTAAATTCCACTAATAAATGCTTCCAGGTTTCTTCATGTAGATAAAGGGTCTGTGGCAAAGCGTAGATCGGCATGCTGCCGCATGTGCTTGCTGGAAAAATAACTATTACAACCCATCACTCCTGTAAACTCTTGGATTCCTTACAGACAACACTTACCAAAAAAATTTGTGCTGAGTTTTACTGCCATATGAGCGTATAGAGGCTTTCCTCAAAGCGTGCAATATTTCAAAATTTTTTGTTCAATCACACTTTTCCATGTGGACAAAATCATTCCGTTTAAAAGCTGCGGTCATCCACACAATGCTTTTAAACATTTCCGTGGATAGCTTTTCAGTTTCTTTCCTTGTAGAGTCCCTAAAGAAAATTCCATCTTTAATGTATACAAACAGCTATAGGTTATTCAAGTACCTATTTCAAGATCATGTGAAGTACTGCTTTCACTTTGTGTACTCCTCCCAAGAAAATTCTATCTTTAATCTACACAAAGCACACCTGAACTTTTCCAGGTAGATGCATGTGTTTGAAAGTATCTATGCTGTGCAATTATTCTTCGTTGAACGCTCAGACAGCAATTATTCTATAATTAAAAATGCATTGCGCTGCCGTTAAGCACTTTAAAAGTGAGGTCCAGCACATCCGATTTTGGCGTGAGAGAGAATTGGTTAAGTCTTTCCGGGAAGAAAGGCAGGACATGAACCAAGAATTCAGAAAAAGAGACATGAAGGAGGTAACAGGAAGAAAAAGGAACAAAGCAGAATCAAAGAGAGGGATAGAAAAGAGTGATTTTTTGGCACATACTTTGTAGAAGGTGCGAATGCTATTGATACGGACAGATCCCCGATATCGCCACGGGGGATGCTGTGTAGATGAAGGATTCACTTGCACTACATAGGTCAGTAGGCTGTGGCTAGCTAGCGTGTGTTTAGAGAGGTAAACACCTGGCACAGAATCTTGTCTTTAGGGAACTGCAGATCAGCCTTGGGATTCTTGTTTGCTTTATACGTGTGTTTATGGGCATCGAAACTGTCTCTATATAGCTCACAGCATTAACTAGAAACTTCTGTTCGAAATAATTATACTGTTCTCTACGGATGCTGTTTATCCATGCAATGCTTTTAAGCATTTCTCGAAGGAGCAGGTTTGCCTCTCTCTCTTGGAATTATGCTGATCATCTGCCCAGATTTTTTTCTTCGATCATAATCGAGCATTGAGGAAGTAGGCAGGTGATTTGACGTCTATTTTTTCAAAGTTGTCTTTGATGTTTTAAAGATCAAAGGTGTAAACAAGTTTGTTGTGAAAAAAAAATAGTTTTCCTGTTTTTTCATGCGCTATTTTCAGAATGCCCAGCCTTTATCTCATAAGGGAATTGATATGACAACTTTATGCACTTTCAAAAACATTCTTCAAGTAAATCTTGGATTTCCTGACAAACCCATGGCTTCCTGTAAAGCTAATATATAGCACAGAAACGGAAAGCTGTTATGATCGTTCGCAGTTTTCGAGAAGAAAAGTAGAGGATAAATTTGTATCTTTTTTCGTTGCTCTCACTCTCTCAAAGGCACAGTAGCACTCGAACAGCCTTAGAACTCCGAACTCTCCTGTCACAACACCCATACTACATTTCCATACAGTCATCTAGCATTATTTTCCAGTCTATTGCTGTTTCAAACCTAAAACACATTTTGTGACATTTTGATACTGATGACTAGTTAGTAGCGAAAATGTAAAAAAGACAATAATGATTTGCATGTAATAAAAGTAATATGTAGGTCATTATGATTTTACTAAGAGTTTGCTTAGAGAAGTAATGGCACCAAATTTCGACATCATAAAACGGCACTGACTTCTCTCTTTCAAAGATTAACGATAAAATTCTTATTCCCTTACTTGGCTGTTTATGAGCAGGGGAACTCTTTTTTTTGCAGCTTTCAACTTTCACTATAAAATTCTTTTTCAAAGTATAGTGCTCTCAGCGGACATAGTTTCATTCCTGTCAAAGACTGCGTTTATGCATATAGTGCTTTGATGCATTTTCTGTAGGAGCATGATGTGCATTTGCTGGTAAATTCTTGTGTATTTCATGCTGGTCGTTTGCCCATTCCCCCCCTCCTTTTTCCGTTCATCATAGCCCTTTGATGAGTTTGTGGCTAGGTGGTAGGGCACCCATTTATTTGTCATATCTTTTAATGCTACAAAAATCAAAGGGATAAACAAAGTGATGGAGAAAATGCGTTGTCCTGTGGTTGTATAAAATTACTCTGTGTGTGTGTGTGTGTGTGTGTGTGTGTGTGTGTGTGTGTGTGTGTGTGTGTGTGTGTGTGTGTGTGTGTATGTGTGTGTGTGTGTGTGTGTGTGTGTGTGTGTGTGTGTGTGTGTGTGTGTGTACTCTGTGTGTGTGTGTGTGTGTGTGTGTGTGTGTACTCTGTGTGTGTGTGTGTGTGTGTGTGTGTGTGTGTGTGTATGTGTGTGTGTGTGTGTGTGTGTGTGTGTGTGTGTGTGTGTACAAACGCATTTTTCGCTCTACTACAAAGGTCCTTACAAACTGCAGTTAAACTCAGACGTGTAGAAAACAATATCCCTAAGTACTTATAAACATAAACACAGGTAGCAGAGTACCATCGTAAGTTCATCTTTCTCGCATACCCAAATAACCTTCTTTACAAAACAAAGAGATATTACTTTTCTTCATATTTTTTTTACATTTTACTGAAGTAAAAAAAAAAAAAATCAGCGTGATACAGGCTGTTTGACTGATTTTTTTTTAGCCCCACTGCACTCTCTGATGATGATGATGATGATGATGATGATGATGATGATGATGATGATGATGATGATGATGATGATGATGATGATGATGATGATGATGATAATAATAATAATAACAATAATAATAACAATAATGATATTATTGATAATATTAATATTATTGTTAATAGTCATCATCACCATCATCATCATCATCATCATCATCATCATCATCATCATCATCATCATCATCATCATCATCATCATCATCATCATCATACTAGTAATTGGAAGTTAACAGCACTACGTCATGAACTAAGAATAGGATAACCAGCTCGAACGCATCATATGACAAGACAGCACCTTGTTTGTCATTAACAATTACCAGTGATGCTAAATCGTTTATAACAAGTGAAGGTAAAACAGGGCTAGCTACACATGCTTGACTGCCACCCTGAGTCATGCTACCAGTCATATGCAGTTAAACACACGTCCACTCGCAGCAACCTCCAGCATACTCGGGCTACCTCGGCCTCGATTATCCTCGATATAAAAGAATAAAAGAATAAATAAATAAATAAATAAATAAATAAATACCTCAATAATAATCAACTAGAGGCAACACAGAGTTAAATTCCCTATGCACTGGGATATATTTTTAATAAATGTTTCACAACTATTGCTGTACGTAGCAGTCCAAACAAATATCACATCACATTATACGTCAGTTTTTGGTAGGCTAAGTAGTTCACATTCATTAATTTGTTATTATATACAAAGTTTGGATGGCAAGGCCTTAGATGTCCTCTATACAAAAGTCTCTCAGGAATTTCTCGGTCCTTTCCAGACACAACAAAACACCATGGATTTCAGAGGTTAATCCATTTTCTATTTACAAAAAGGGTCCTTTCGCCTCTGGGTGGGTGGGCGCTTTCCACTGCTACCGCGGACAGACAAATCAATACGTTTGGCGTTAGGTCGGTGTTGAGGTTACCCACGTTAACGTGGTATGCGGTAAGGACGTTAATTTTTAACGTACTCATCCTTCAGTGGCCTATCTATGTGATAAGAAAAGATGTTCATGTTAAGTTGAAGAATTGAATTCATTTTGTGCTCATCCTTTGTTTCCGATTAGGTAATATTCCTTGAAGGTCGCCCTATCGTTTGATCAGCTACACTTTCCATCATAACAACATGGGTCGGAGGACATTTCTATTACTGGAGTGAAAGGATTTTACGAAATCTGCATAAGCTACATATGACTTGGGAGAGAGAGAGGAGAGAGAGAGAGAGAGAGAGAGAGAGAGAGAGAGAGAGAGAGAGAGAGAGAGAGAAGAGAGAGAGAGAGAGAGAGAGAGAGAGAGAGAGAGAGAGAGAAGAGAGATTGTATTTATTTGTTTATTTTTATAAATCGAGGATAAGAAAATAAGCACTCATGTGCTTTTATTACATCCAGTCGCTGTGTGTATGCAGCTTTGTAAATTTTGTCATCTGTTCACACCGGCACATAATGGCCTACTCTTTCGAAAAGCGGAACAGGATTTGACGTGTGTGCAAGACGTTCTGCGTACGTTTGGACACGGCACCTCGATTTATAGTCTCATCCGAAAGATTTTTTTTAGGGGGGATGGAGTGTGTATTGATGTTAACTCCAGGGGAAAAGTCCCCTCAAATGGGATTCTTAAATACACAAACCCAGGATTCGAACCCAAGTCGTCAGATTGCGAGCGCAATGTTCTAACCCCTAGAAGAGAGAGAGAGAGAAGGAGGAGAGAGAGAGAGAGAGAGAGAGAGAGAGAGAGAGAGAGAGAGAGAGAGAGAGAGAGAGAGAGAGAGAGAGAGAGAGAGAGAGAGAGAAGAGACAGACAGACAGACAGACAGACAGACAGACAGACAGACAGACAGACAGACAGAGAGAGAACGCAGGAAGATCGATTACACATACCCACGCATGTGCAAGCATTTTCTTCCGGTAAACCTGTCAAATCTTTCACACATATTTTTTTTTCATGCTACAGCAGATTACGGATATTAATCACACCCCCCCCCCCACCCCACCCTCCCCACCGAAATATCTGTATACGAAAGCAAGATCATCATTGTATCAAATCTCTTTTAAAGCACACTCTTGACATCGTTTTATGACTTCCCATACTTAACCCAGTTTCTCCTAAATCAGTGTCACATGACGTGGGCAAAAAGCCCTGCTAATCCTTTTCCATCCAATTTGTTATTGCTTTTAATCTGCTGGGAGTGTGCAGGCGTGTTCCTGCATCCCCCGGTGTGCCTGTGAGGTCATGGCTGATGTTCTAGGTCTTTTCATAACCTTGGTCACTGCTCAAGGTCGGAGACTGGTCTTGTTCATGGTCAGTATGTGTGATCCATGTTGTTGCTTTAGTTTAAACTTGCTGCCATCAACACTAATTATTGTCTTCCTGCTGTTTGGAACGAAAAGAAAACAACCCATCTTCTGACGTACACGTATAGTCTAGCAATTAAATCAACAAAATAGGCAAAAAAACCACATTCTAAAACAAGCTACATTAAAATTTGTGTTAGGGATGCACTTTTTGTGTGTGTGTGTGTGTTGGTGTGTGTGTGCGTGCGTGCGGCGTGCGTGCGTGTACTTAGAGAGCGAGGAGAGAGAGAGAGAGAAGAGAAGAAGAGAGAGAGACAGACAGACAGAAGAGAAGACAGACAGACAGCAGACAGACAGACAGACAGACAGACAGACAGAGACAGACAGACAGAAGACAGAGATTACACTTGGGCATTGATTTGAACTATTTCCCTTTTACGCGATTGTTTTGTATGCTAGATTTAAGACAGAAAGATTAACAGCAATTGTGATAAGCCATAATTATTATATTGTTTGCACATGTTCATGGATATAATTGACGGAAGTCGTACTTTTACTGGGTTTATCGCAAGCGACAGTGACAGGCCATCATTCCTTCTAATTGCTATTTTCCCTGTTGCTTCGTGCCAGCTTATAAAGTCTTAATCTCTCGGTAAACTAGTATTAAGTCCTGTAAATGTAACCTTTTGCAGTAAATGGTATTGTGCAATTTAAAATGATACAGAATAAACGTGATTTAGATCCAAGAAACAGTGTTCAATAAAAGCGATAATAGGCTAGATCCTAAGATTTTGATGTCGTCTTTAGACATATGACGGTAGGGTGGGTTAACAATTGTTGCTAACAATCTCGAATGAAGAGAACTGCATGTGTAGCAGATTAGCATAGACCTGTGTTTTTGCATCGCTGTTTAGACATAAAGGTAATCGTGAAGGTGTCCTATAACCTGTGTGGTCGTAGGGGAGCGAGGTGTCAGAGACCTCAGCTTCTGTAGGGGCCAGCATGTTGATGGCGGCGCCCATCTCCTCTCCCCCGCTGTTTTACCTTCCCTGACCCCAAAGAGGGCAGGTACCCATTTATAGCTGAGTGAACTGGGGGAACTGTACTGTAGCCATGGCGCGCAAACAGTCACCCATCCAACTGGCAACCACGCTCGACACTGCTTAACTTGACAGGGCCTCAGTTTATAATCTTATCCAATGAATTGGGTGCCAGTGGGAGCAGATAACAACACTTTTTTTTTTAAAACAGCATGTACAGGGGTGTCGTGTTAAGACACCATCCCTGAGGAAAAATTGAGGAGTGGAGTCCTCAGGGCGGGTCGGGTCTCTATGCCTATATGGCATCGTTATGGCGGCTCCTGTGATAGCACCGGAACCATTCATATTGATGATTGCCTTTCCAGTCAAATCTTTATAGCAACGTAGGTAGAGAGAAGGATCTGCTGCATGGGTAACAACTTGCCCTTCATACCCACTTACCCAGACTTTGCGTTCTGGCAGGGATTCAAGTCACCACCGATATGTCTCTTTGAGGGCTCCATTCCCCTAAAAGTCCTTTAGGGGAAACTACAAACCATGATCCCATATGCAAGCACACGCAAAAATTCGTGTCATGCATGAAAACGTCCTCCGCGTTTTGTAAGAATAGGCCATTACATGCCAGTATGAAAGGATGGTAACTTTTTAAAAGTAAGCAAAGAACGGATGTGCACTGATGTTGTTCACAGACACCTTTCCCCGAAGTGAAAATGTAGTATTTTTTTAAGGGCAGGCATGAAGGCTGCAAACTCAAAGTCTCACCATTTATCTACATCTGGGCTCTGGCTAAGGAATGACGGAGAGGGGGGGGGAAGGGTAGAGAGAAAATTGTATTTGAGTTTTTCCTGCTTTTGTTTCTAATTAGTCTTGGTGATCTTAGGATCAGCGTTACAAATCAAACATGTTCATTTCCTCACCCCCTTCGTCCCCCAAGCAATTTCCCCTATGTAAATGAACCTGTTCTTCTATACCAAGTATTTGTTGACTAGTATGATAATTTGTAACCATTAGCCAGGAAATCCATCATTCCTCATTAAAGCTTAGACATGCTACCACATTATATAAAGTATCGTTGTTCAGAGTTCATTAACTAGATATGTTGACTCTTGTATAAACACCCACGTAAACGAACGAGAGGAGAGAGGAGAGAGAGAGAGAGAGGAGAGAGAGAGAGAGAGAGAGAGAGAGAGAGAGAGAGAGAGAGAGAGAGAGAGAGAGAGAGAGAGAGAGAGAGAGAGAGAGAGAGTTTGATCAAATGTAACTTACGGACAAGGAGTTTATTTTACGGCACCTCTGTATATATTGGAAAAAAAAGTTAAAGTATAGATAGTAAAGCCATAAAAATAGCATTGGGAGTTCCAATGCACACAAATCAAATGCAGGGAAAACTTATCAAGAGGCAAGCTCACTATTTCTTTCTGATCAGCTTACGCATAAACTATGCATAGCAAAGGATCTTACCACAAGTCTGTCTGTGTACAATTCAGTGAAGAAGGAAAACCTTTTAGACTAAAAATACAGATTACGCTAAAAGAGCTCATACAGTAATCTTCACTTCAGTCATTTTGTAACCACATTCAAATGACTTATTTGCGAAATGTGAGCTTGACATTTTCGGACATTTCGGACTAAAAAATCAGGAAAGATATATTATTGTTTGACATAAGATACTTAATACATATATATATATTTTCAAGAGGTGTTTGATTAGTAGTTTGCTGGAATCCTTCACTTTGTGGTATGTTTTGCAATGAAACAGCAGATAAATAAAAAGAACTGGCAAAACAACGTGAGAAGATAGATACAACAGAAAGTACATTAAAACGTGTTTATCTATTAAATTGATTCACTTTTAGTGAATCATGTGCATAAAACCTATATACGAGAAAACTCAGAAAGGTGGTTTTGCCTAAAAAAATTATTTTTGAATATAATAATATAAGCTACGTTTCAACTCCTGGAAATCCAAGTATTCCCAAAGTGTGGTATACGCTAGTTCTCACCCATTATCTTGTGTACATATTCTTTTTGATTGCCCTATATTGACTTCATTATACAAAAATTCTGGTATCATAGATTTTGAAAAAGGAATCTGTGGATTTACTCACCAGTAGACCAGAAATTACTAATTTCTGGGTCTGCTATAAATGTTCTGTTATAGGTTTTCTCTTGAATTTAAATGTTTTAAGCGTTGGGATTTTTTTAGCCACTTTTAATTCTTAAACAAATTTTAAACGAAACTAAAAACCAACAATACCTACATCTTTAAACCTTTTTAGGTGTGTGTACTTTGAAGTTTCTTAGTTGGTTAAATAAATGGTCTGCATGCACTGTAATCTACGTCAATGCCTTGTGGCTGGCTGTTTTTTTGCATGATTTTTTTAAAGCTTGCATAATGCCTTGTTCTTACAGAGCTTCACTGGCTTCCTCATTCGACAGAGGAAGAGCAACATTGCTACTGCATTATAGGACAGTTTGTGAATATAAGCGCTCTTTTTAAAGCGTTTGCCATAATCTTGAGAATTATTTCTGGGAAAATACTGTGTTTTTTACGGGGAAAATTAATTCCCTTCAAAGACTGCGTTGATTGCATACGCTGCTGTAAAGCATTCCTGTGCGTGTAGAGCATGTTTATTGCTCCTGGTAAACTTCCATATCTTTTTTGTGTTGTCCGTCTGCCCACATTCTGCCACTTTCTTCTCTTATTGTAACCAATCATTCGGAATGTTTGTAGGTGGATGGGCGTCCATGTTCTTGATCTGTTCTTTGATGTTTCAAAGATCAAAGGCGTAAACTAAGCGATGGGGAAAATGTGTTTTCCGGCATTTCATGGCCGATCCACGGAATGCTGAAGTTTTATGACGAAAGGAAAATAAAGACACGAGTTTATGAGCTGCTAAAATGTGTTGCATGTAATGGTGAAACACGTTATTGTCTGTTAAATCTAGGGCTATGTGTTGTGCTGGCACTTTAGAGATTATAGTAGAACGGGGAAATTTAGTCAGAGACAGACAGACAGACAGACAGACAGACAGAGACAGAGACAGACAGACAGAGATAGAGAGACAGAAAGAGACAGACAGACAGACAGAGACAGAGTGAGAGTGTGTGTCTGCCTGTGTGTCTATGTGTAGTTGAGAGAGAGAGAGAGACAGACAGACAGAGACAGAGAGAGTGTGTGTCTGTCTGTTGTAGTGAGAGAGAGAGAGAGAGAGAGACAGACAGACAGACAACAGACAGACAGACAGACAGACAGAGAGAGGAGAGAGAGAGAGAGAGAGAGAGAGAGAGAGAGAGAGAGAGAGAGAGAGAGAGAGAGAGAGAGAGAGAGAAGAGAGAGAGAGAGAGAGAGAGAGAGAGAGAGAGAGAGGAGAGAGAGAGTAGAGAGTCGTGTGTGCCTGCGCACGCAGGCGCACAGGTGTGTCTGTGTGAAAATTTGTGTAAGTGAATGAAAATAGAGAGAGGCAGACGTAGAAAGACAGACAGAGAAAAGGTGCAGGTTAAATAGTTATTAAACATATCTACATAATGTAGAGCTCAGGCGTGTTTGCTTAATTTAAACAAAAGGAAAGACGATTTTACCTTCAGAGTACTCTACACAGAAGACAAATATCCTCATGTATATAAAAAAAAATGTTAATCGCAGTCTCTTTATAACATTGTCATCGCTTTTTTTTTGTGTGTGTGGGTTTTTTTTTACATATTTTAACTCTGGCTGTATTAAATCACTGTCATCGGACGTGGGCAAAAGCCATGCTGATCTCTTTTATCCCATTGATCACTACACAAAATGAATGTCGCTGGTACCCTTCAGCATCACTCCTGCGCCTGCGAGGCTACGTATGATCAGCATTCTTGTGGGATGGGGCAGTAAGTAGATTACCTCCACCTTGCGGTCAGAATCCTGCTGCAGCGTGGTGTGTCTAAATCTGGACACAACCTGCTTCTTGTGCTACGCTGTTTCGTTGGGGGTCGGTGGTTCAAATTCCTCCGTTGCGTACACGTCGCATTGGCTGGTAAAATGTGGGTATTTATGGCAGC
>CM060330.1:24118957-24121457 GCA_030674155.1 Stramonita haemastoma
CCATCTACCCTCTACCACCCTCCTTTCTTGGCTATTTATTACCCCTCTACCACCATCCATTCTTGGCCATCTACCCTCTACCACCATCCATTCTTGGCCATTTATCACCCCTCTACCACCCTCCCATCTTGGCCATCTACCCTCTACCACCATCCCTTCTTGGCCATCTACCATCTACCACCATCCATTCTTGGCCATTTATCACCCCTCTACCACCCTCCCATCTTGGCCATCTACCCTCTACCACCCTCCCTTCTTGGCCATCTACCCTCTACCGCCCTCCCATCTTGGCCATCTACCCTCTACCGCCCTCCCATCTGGGCCATCTACCCTCTACCACCATCCATTCTTGGCTATTTATCACCCCTCTACCACCCTCTCATCTTGGCCATCTACCCTCTACCACCATCCATTCTTGGCCATCTACCGTCTTACCACCATCCATTCTTGGCTATTTATCACCCCTCTACCGCCCTCCCATCTTGGCCATCTACCCTCTACCACCATCCATTCTTGGCTATTTATCACCCCTCTACCACCCTCCCATCTTGGCCATCTACCCTCTACCACCCTCCCATCTTGGCCATCTACCCTCTACCACCATCCATTCTTGGCCATCTACCCTCTACCACCATCCATTCTTGGCTATTTATCACCCCTCTACCGCCCTCCCATCTTGGCCATCTACCCTCTACCACCATCCATTCTTGGCTATTTATCACCCCTCTACCACCCTCCCATCTTGGCCATCTACCCTCTACCACCATCCATTCTTGGCTATTTATCACCCCTCTACCACCCTCCCATCTTGGCTATCTAACCTCTACCACTCTTCTTTAATGATTTATCTATATCTTCTACCATCCTCACATAATGACCCATCTACCCTATACCCGCTCCGTTAATGATCCATGCACCACCCTCTATCATTCACCATGAATGATATATCTACCCTCTACCACATACCGGATTTATTGATGATTTATCTTCCTTTTACCACTCTCTGGGAATGACCCTCCTACACCCAGTCATTCTTTCTTATTGGTGGAATTGGTTATTGGTATTCTTAGGGAGACGGGATAGCCTTGTGGTCAGAACATTGCGCTGGCAATTTGAAGACGCGGGTTCGATTCCCGGTCGAGTAGTTTATTCCCCTGGAGTTAACATCAGTGCTGACTCCACTCTCCCCGAAAGTCTTTTGGATGAGACTGTAAACCGAGGCCCAGTGTGCGAACGCACGCAAAACATCTTGCGCACACGTTAAATCCTGTTCCGCTTTTCGTAAGAGTAGGCCATCGTGTGCCGGTGGGAACAGATGACAGTATTTAGAAAACTGCATACACACTGGGACTGGATGTCAAAAAAGCAAATGATTGCTTATTCCATTATCCTTGATATAAAAGAATAAATAAACAAAAAAATGAATAGATAAGATTCTTAATCATTTATCTATACCTTAGGCCACCCTCCCTGGATTATGCCTCTGCCCTCTACCCCCTTCCCTTAATAAGTCGTCAAACCTGTACCGCTATCGTCCCTATTCCTCAATTTAATAAATGAATAATAATACAAGCGCTATATCTTGCAAAAACAAATCAATAGGAATCAACAAAACGAATGACAACATATACAAACAAACCTCCAAACTCACAGGGGCTGTATGTCAAGTAAAAAAAAAAAAAAAAAAAAGGACATGAATATCTATTCTATTACCTTTGAAATACAAGAAAAGGAAGAGCTAAACGTTACCTTCTCCCCACACCTGCATAACCCCAGTCTGCTAAATCACATATTATTTCACTCTTTTACAGTTTACCACCCTCACTTTATCATCGTCTATCCCTGTCACCCAGCCTCGTTAACTACTAAAGATCTGTCCTGTCAGCCCCCTTCTAACGCTCTCGCCTAATCACCTGTCTGCTTTTTTTTTTAACCACTCTCCCTCAATTAGCTGTCTACCACCTACCTACCACTCTCCCCTGATTGTCGGTCTACTCTCTACCCTCTTACTTCGATCTGATCATCTGTCCAACCCCCCCCCCCCTCCTGTCATTCTGCCATCCCCTCCCTCCTCTTGCCCTCTACCCCTAATCACCAGTCTACTACATGTCTATGCCCCCACCTGCTATCACTGTCTGCTCTTAGCCTACTCCATCGCCATTTTTGCATTACCTACCTACCTACCTACCTTTCAACTTATACTACGACAGCACTTTTTGTCGAGAGAGAGAGGGGGGGGGGAGTAGAGAGACAAAGAGAGGGAGTCAGAGAGACAGAGAGAGAGGGAGACAGAGAGAGACAGAGATATAATATATATATATATAAAGAGAGAGAGAGAGAGAGAGAGAGAGAGAGAGAGAGAGAGAGAGAGAGAGAGAGAGAGAGAGAGAGAGAGAGAGAGAGAGAGAGAGAGAGAGAGAGAGAGAGAGAGAGAGTATGATACTTTGTGATGAAACTATTGCGTGACAGGTAAACATTACGTTCAACATTCTTTCCATAG
>CM060330.1:24131457-24135237 GCA_030674155.1 Stramonita haemastoma
TGTCTGTCTTGTCTTCTCTCTGTCTCTTCTCTCTCTTCTCTCTCTCTCTCTCTCTCTCTCTCTCTCTCTCTCTCTCTCTCTCTCTCTCTCTCTCTCTCTCTCTCTCTCTCTCTCTCTCTCTCTCTCTCTCTCTCTCTCTCTCCCTCTATGATTCTTGTGTGTGTGTGTGTGTGTGTGTGTGTGTGTGTGTGTGTGTGTGTGTGTGTGTGGTGTGTGTGTGTGTGTGTGTGTATGTGTGTGTGTGTGTGTGTATGTTTGTGTCTGTGTCTGTCTCTGTGTGTGTTTGTGTGTGTGTTTGCGTGCGTGCGTGTAACTATGTTTCTGTCTCTGTCTGTTTGTTATTTATTTTATTTCATTTTTCTTTTTATACCGAGGATAATGAAATAAGCACTCATGTGCTTTTTACATCCAGTCCACGAGTGTATGCAGTTTTGTATGCATAGTTTCAACACAGCAGTGACTAGGACAGCAGGTGAACTTCTTGGCAAAAATCGAGAGAAAGAGAAAGGAAAAAAGAGAGAGAGAGAGAGAGAAGAGAGGAGAGAGAGAGAGAGAGAGAGAGAGAGAGAGAGAAGAGAGGAATGGAGAGAGAGAGAGAGAGAGAGAGAGGGAGAGAGAGAGGGAGGGAGTGGAAGAGAGAAAGAGAGAGAGACAGACAGACAGACAGATAGACAGTCAGAGACAGAGACAGACAGACAGACAGACAGACAGACAGACAGACAGACAGACAGACAGAGACACAGAGAGTGACATGATTAACTGGAGCAATTCATCTTAATCAATTGTGATGCCTCTTGTTTTCAGAATTACGAAAGGGTGTGCGTGTGTGCGAATCACGAAGCTAGAAAAAAAAACTAGAAGAAAAAAGGAAACGGGAACAAAGAAAGAAATAGGCAGATTTGACACGGTGACAGAATTAAAGAGATTGAAAAGAGAGAGAGGAGGAGAGAGAGAGAGAGAGAGAGAGAGAGAGAGAGAGAGAGAGAGAGAGAGAGAGAGAGAGAGAGAGATGAGAGTGAGAGAGAGAGACAGAGAGAGAGAGAAAGAGAGAGAGAGAGAAGAGAGAGAGAGAGAGACAGAGACAGAGAGAGAGAGAGATTGTGTGTGTGTGAGGGAGAGAAAGAGAGAGAGGGGGAGGGGAGAGAGAGAGAGGAGAGAGAGAGAGGAGAGAAGAGAGAGAGGAGAGAGAGAGAGAGAGGAGAGAGAGAGAGAGAGAGGAGAGAGAGAAAGAGAAGAGAGAAGAGAGAGAGAGAGATGTGTGTGTGTGTGAGGGAGAGAAAGAGAGAGAGGGGAGGGAGAGAGAGAGAGAGGAGAGAGAGAGAGAGAGAGAGAGAGAGAGAGAGAGAGAGAGAGAGGAGAGAGGAGAGAGGAGAGAGAGAGAGGTTTATAATACTTTATGTAATTATTTATTTATTGATTTTTTTTTTGTAACGCGGATAATGGAATAAGCACTTATGTGTATTTTTTTTTACATCCAGTTCCATGTGTATGCAGTTTTGTAAATCTTTTCATCTGTTCCCACCGGCACACGATGGCCCACTCCTATGAAAAGCGGAACAGGATTTAACGTGTGGGCAAGATGTTCTGCGTGCGTTCGCATACGGGGCCTCAGTTTATAGTGTGATCTGTATATGTATACCTGTATATCCTCGTCATGATCATCATCTTCACTATCCACCTAATTTGTCACGATTGTTATCCTCATCATCTACATCATAGTTTTCATCGTCATCTTCAACACAATTTTACATGAGTGTCGCCACCCTAATTTTCAAAGTCAACATCGTCGTCACAATCGTCACGTTAGAGTGGTGAGGATGACTATATGTATATGTGAAAGATGACGATAATGACAAGGGTGATAATGATGTTAACGGTGATGTTGATGATGACGGCTGGGACAGTGATATATATTTTAAAGATGATGAGAGAGACAGAGAGAGACAGAGAGAGATAGGGAGAGAGACAGAAATACAGAGACAGGCAGAGAGGCGAGAGAGATAGAGAGAGACAGAGATAAAGATAGGGAGACAGAGAGGGAGACAGAGTGGGTCAGACAGACAGAGAGAAAGACACACACACAGAGTCAGAGAGGCAGAGAAACAGACAGAGAACGAGAATGGAGATGAGGGGAATGACACATGCACAGAGAGAACGACAGCCAGAAAGCCGAGAGAAATCTATATGAAGTCTCAAGTACAGTTTAAGCTTGTGTTATGTAGAAACCTTGACAATCATTACATGAAAAATATTGTAACTTAAATGTTAAGGGATTTTTTTGTTCCTCAGCTTTCTGAGATTCACTTACAGTAATATTTTGTGCATGCAATCATATTTTTCCACCATCAAGGTAGCCGCATTTTGGCTTCAGGATTTATACATGTTAAAACATCGACATTTGGAATGCGTTTATTTTCTTTTGTGCTCTTTCATCGAAGAAATTTTGACTAAAAGCCTAGGTAACTGTTAATAAACTTGCCATTTGGAAAGTGACTACTTGTGCATGATATCCATAGTCAACTAGTGACAGGTCTTGATGTAAATAGCAGAATTCTTAAGCAGTCTGTGACAAGACTTTTTTCACATAACAAAAAAAAGCATCAACAGCCAATGTAACAAACTAACCCCATCTAACTTAAAGTGCTAAAGATCACTGTTTAAGGATCCAAGTTTTCCACTTTGCTTGCGAGTAAAGACCGTAGTTAGCAACTTATGACTTAGGGTAAAGACACCGTAGTTGCAAGTTTCTGAAGCCGCCAGTTTCTGAAGCCTCTAAAATGTCACATTTAATGGTTATATTCAAAGTTCATCTGTAGAGTCGGGAAAACAGTCTTCAACTGATGATAACGATCTTGTTAAGGGACTAAAATCTCCTATTGTGTAAGGGTAGCTTGTTCATTGATTGGCCCATTTAAGCACTAACGTCGTTTTAGTAAAAGTCAAAGCCTGTTTAGTTGGAGTCCCTCAAGTACTTGAAAAACCCTGCGATTTTCAGTGACACACTGATGTCTTACACTTACAGACGCAAATGTGTTCTGGTTATGACAGTCAAATGTTGGTTGATTGGCTAGTTGGCTTCTTGTGTATTTGTTAAGACTTTGTTTTTAACCCACCCTAAAGTCTCGTAGTAGCATTTTCAAAGTTTTTGTTTGTAGAAACAGATCAACACTGAGAATAGCCTGAACAAAATCTTCTGACTGAATTCTGAAGCTTTTGATTTAACCCTCTTGCATTTGGATTCTCTGAACACAAACTGCCCCTGCCCCGCGGCTTGAAATTCCTTCTTTTCTATCCCTCTCTTTGTATTGTGTCTTGTTTCCTTTCTTCCTGTCCCTTCCTTCTTGTCTATGTTTCTCCTCCCTTTAAGATCCACTATCTTGCCCTTTATCAGTAGAGACTTAGAATATAACAGTTTTCTCCCATGCTGAAGTCAAATGCTCTGGATACTTGTGAGATGCTTACCAGCAGCGCAAGGTATTTTCGCTTATATGAGAAACACCAATAGTTGCTCTCTGAGCGTTCTAAGAAGAATATTTTTCCTATATTTTTACATTGGCCACCTTTTCCACGGTTTTTGTGTTGGCATTCGATTTGGAACTCCAAACTGGGGTTATGTCTGGTTCAACAATATTTTTTTTGTTTTTAAATTCATTTCGACAAATCACTCAGATTACAGTTGTTATTGAAATTGTTCAGCTTGCTTTTGTCTTGTTTTAACTGCTGCCTATTTTTTTTAAAATTCTTTTATATCGAGGATAACGCAGTAAGCATCCATGTGTT
>CM060330.1:24135337-24147655 GCA_030674155.1 Stramonita haemastoma
TTATTTTTCGCATATTTTTTTTAAATATTATTCAACCCCTCCTCCCTTGCTTTGAGGCCTAAACCTGAAGCAATAGAATTGCCCTCCTCCCCCCCCCCCCCCCCCCCCCTCTCTCTCTCTCTCTCTCTCTCTCTCTCTCTCTCTCCTCTCTCTCTCTCTCTCTCTCTCTCTCTCTCTCCTCTCGTATTCACGCTTAGTAAAATATAAATTTCCATGCTTCGGAGACTTTGTTTTGGATGATTTGATTTTTTTCTTTGATTCTTTTTATGTATTTTATTGGTAAGGAGGGGGGGGGGGGATAAGAGCGGTCGTTTGATGTTTCCAGTTTTTTGTTGTTGTTTTGGGTTGGAAATCTTTTACCACGAGACTGGTTGTAAAACAGCATGTTTGTTCATGCCACAGCCCTCTTTGAAAAAAAACAAACACTTCAATGCAATTCGATGCAACCTCTCCCACCTCACTCTCTCCCTCTCTCTCCATCTCTCTCCCTCTCCCTCCCTGCCTACCTCCCTCCCTCTCTCTCCCTCTCTCTCTCTCTCTCTCTCTCTCTCTCTCTCTCTCTCTCTCTCTCTCTCTCTCTCTCTCTCTCTCTCTATCTATCTCTCTCTCTCTCTCTCTCTCTCCAATCTTTGATTTTTTTGCGTTTTTTTTGTTTTCTATTTTTCAGCGAGTCTTGTGTGCAAACATTGTCAAAACACCTTGCACGAAAGTTAAACCCCCCACTCTACCCTCCCCCCTCACATTTTTCATGGAGGAGTAGGTAGCTATTGCCCATGATATAGAAAACCCTTAAGTTCCTGTCATGCCAGTCCGTGGCCTAAACCAGTAAGCTGGCTCAGGCAATTCAATTAAAGAAACATTTACAAATGACTGATGTTGTGTAGTATCTATGGGTTTTTCTACTCTTTGCCAGAGTCCAGGGAAAATGAGAGAGAGAGAGAGAGAATGTCCCGTACACCATGGGCCCATATTTGCCCTCAATGACCATTTCTGCCACCTCATGAAACTCCCTCACAGAGATTTCAGAGCTAATAAATTATACCTAAAAGGGTACTCATACCTTGGCAGTTAATCTGATCATTTACAGTAAGCATAACCCAAAAGATGTACACTTTGAAGTTTGTCAGCAGTAAACGAAGGGTTAGCACGGGTCAGTAAACGACTTATTTTTGCTTAAGAAAGGAAAAAAAATTGAGCAACCGTGTCTTTGCATAACTGACCGGTTTTTCTTTCTCTTATGGACGACATTTTACTCTAAAATATCTATTGTGTGTTGTTGTCTACGGGGATGAAAGCTCTCTTCGAAGCTCACAACATGAACAGTAAAAGTTTTGTTTGATGTATACTTCTCTCTAGGGGACAGAACAAGGCCTTTGAAAGGCAGTATTTAATCACACAAGGCTTTTAGACATCTAAGTACAGAACAATCTTGTCTCTTGTGGCCAGTTCCTGTTTGCTTCCTTCAGGTTGGTCATCTACCCTTTGTTTTTTCTCCCATTTTTGTAGATGGTTGAACTTGAAGATGTGTTGTTGAAAGTTGGTTTTTTTTAAATTTTGAGTTTCCTTGATATTAACAACCACAAAGCTGAAGACAAAGTGCTATAGAAAATGAGGCTTTCCTGAATTTTAGAACGATGAAATTAGCTCCATTCTATGAGTTTTCAAATGAATCCATATATAAATCTTATAGGCATAACTGCCTCTCAAACCCATAGTGCCAGTGATGCTATGACTGCTGCCACAGTCTCCTGACACTTAACACTTATCCCTACACAACATCTATGCTACATATCTTGATGACATCACAACATTGTCAGTTTTGTGTTATGGTCAACTCAACAGTGAAACAGAATAGTTCAGTGGTCACACCCCCACCCCCTCGCCCAAAGGCTGAAGCAGCAGTGAGTGTGGCTACCAAGTGGATGTGTGACAGTTTCTACACCTTTTGGCTTCAGTATAGTCGACTAGTTCCCTAGCTTACCCAGCTGTAAATGGGTACATGTCCATGGGGACAAGGAAGGTAAAGCAGTGAGAGAGAGGAGATGGGCACTGCCCTCAATATGCTGGCCCCCTGGAGAAGATGAGATCTCTGACATCTCGCTACCCAAGGACGTAATAGGTTATGAAAACACCTTTACCTTACCCCTACTTTGTTTTACCAACTTCATAGTAATACTGTCAAATTTCACTCTAGGCTCTCTGAGCAAGTACCATAATACAAGAAATACATAGACCTACACGCTGCACATGTAAATTCCACTAATAAATGCTTCCAGGTTTCTTCATGTAGATAAAGGGTCTGTGGCAAAGCGTAGATCGGCATGCTGCCGCATGTGCTTGCTGGAAAAATAACTATTACAACCCATCACTCCTGTAAACTCTTGGATTCCTTACAGACAACACTTACCAAAAATTTTGTGCTGAGTTTTACTGCCATGTGAGGGTATAGAGGCTTTCCTCAAAGCGTGCAATATTTCAAAATTTGTTGTTCAATCACACTTTTCCATGCGGACAAAATCATTCCGTTTAAAAGCTGCGGTCATCCACACAATGCTTTTAAACATTTCCGTGGATAGCTTTTCAGTTTCTTTCCTTGTAGAGTCCCTAAAGAAAATTCCATCTTTAATCTATACAAACAGCTATAGGTTATTCAAGTACCTATTTCAAGATCATGTGAAGTACTGCTTTCACTTTGTATACTCCCCCCAAGAAAATTCTATCTTTATTTATTATTTTTTAAAAACATTTTTATTCAGTTTTGCATGTTTTATGTTAAAGAAATAAAATGACATGGTACATGAAATAATATGTAGGATATTATTGGATAACCAAAATACAACAGAACATGATCATTATCTTGCAAAATTTATATCAATATCAATCAAAAAAGAAAAGGAACAGTAATAATTATATTATTCAAAATAGAGTAAGGACATTGATAGATAAACAATTGAATCCCGCACACAGACATATAAAATTAATGTAAAAAAAAATAATAATAATAATTAAAAAAAATAATAATAATAATGAATAAAGAAAAGTCAGCATACTAAAAAAAATCTATCTTTAATCTACACAAAGCACACCTGAACTTTTCCAGGTAGATGCATGTGTTTGAAAGTATCTATGCTGCGCAATTATTCTTCGTTGAACGCTCAGACAGCAATTATTGTATAATTAAAAATGCGTTGCGCTGCCGTTAAGCACTTTAAAGTCAGGTCCAGCGCACCTGACTTTGGTCTGAGAGAGAATTGGTTAAGTCTTTCCGGGAAGAAAGGCAGGACATGAACCAAGAATTCAGAAAATAGACAAAAAGGAGGAAACGGGAAGAAAAGGAACTAAGCAGAATCAAAGAGAGGGATAGAAAAGAGTGATTTTTTTGGCACATACTTTGTAAAAGTTGGGAATGCTATTGATACGGACAGATCCCCGATATCGCCATGGGGGGTGTTGTGTAGATGAAGGGTTCACTTGCACTACATAGGTCAGTAGGCTGTGGCTAGCTGGTGTTTGTTTAGAGAGGTAAACACCTGGTACAGAATCTTGTCTTTAGGGAACTGCAGATCAGCCTTGGGATTCTTGTTTGCTTTATACGTGTGTTTATGGGCATCGAAACTGTCTCTATATAGCTCACAGCATTAACTAGAAACTTCTGTTCGAAATAATTATACTGTTCTCTACGGACGCTGTTTATCCATGCAATGCTTTTAAGCATTTCTCGAAGGAGCAGGTTTGCCTCTCTCTCTTGGAATTATGCTGATCATCTGCCCAGATTTTTTTCTTCGATCATAATCGAGCATTGAGGAAGTAGGCAGGTGATTTGACGTCTATTTTTTCAAAGTTGTCTTTGATGTTTTAAAGATGAAAGGTGTAAACAAGGTTGTTGTGAAAAAAAATAGTTTTCCTGTTTTTTCATGCGCTATTTTCAGAATGCCCAGCCTTTATCTCATAAAGGAATTGATATGACAACTTTATGCACTTTCAAAAACATTCTTCAAGTAAATCTTGGATTTCCTGACAAACCCATGGCTTCCTGTAAAGCTAATATATAGCACAGAAACGGAAAGCCGTTATGATCGTTCGCAGTTTTCGAGAAGAAAAGTAGAGGATAAATTTGTATCTTTTTTCGTTGCTCTCACTCTCTCAAAGGCACAGTAGCACTCGAACAGCCTTAGAACTCCGAACTCTCCTGTCACAACACCCATACTACATTTCCATACAGCCATTTAGCATTATTGTCCAGTCTATTGCCGTTTCAAACCTAAAACACATTTTGTGACATTTCGATACTGATGACTAGTTAGTAGCGAAAATGTAAAAAAGACCATAATGATTTGCATGTAATAAAAATAATATGTAGGTCATTATGATTTTACTAAGAGTTTGCTTAGAGAAGAAATGGCACCAGATTCCGACATCATAAAACGGCACTGACTTCTCTCTTTCAAAGATTAACGATAAAATTCTTATTCCCTTACTTGGCTGTTTATGAGCAGGGGAACTCTTTTTTTTTTGCAGCTTTCAACTTTCACTATAAAATTCTTTTTCAAAGTATAGTGCTCTCAACGGACATAGTTTCATTCCTGTCAAAGACTGCGTCTATGCATAGTATAATGCTTTGATGCATTTTCTGTAGGGAGCATGATGTGCATTTGCTGGTAAATTCTTGTGTATTTCATGCTGGTCGTTTGCCCATTTCCTCCCTTTTTTTCCGTTCATCATAGCCCTTTGATGAGTTTGTGGCTAGGTGGTAGGGCACCCATTTATTTGTCATGTCTGTTAATGCTACAAAAATCAAAGAGTTATACAAAGTGATGGAGAAAATGTGCTGTCCTGTGGTTGTGTAAAATGATTCTGTGTGTGTACTGTGTGTGTGTGTGTACTCTGTGTGTGTGTGTGTGTGTGTGTGTGTGTGTGTGTGTGTGTGTGTGTGTGTGTGTGTGTGTGTGTGTGTGTGTGTGTGTGTGTGTGTGTGTGTGTGTGTGTGTGTGTGTGTGTGTGTGTACAAACGCATTTTTCGCTCTGCTACAAAGGTCCTTACAAACTGCAGTTAAACTCAGACGTGCAGAAAACAATATCCCTAAGTACTTAAAACATTAACCACAGGTAGCAGAGTACCATCGTAAGTTCATCTTTCTCGCATACCCAAATAACCTTCTTTACAAAACAAAGAGATAATACTTTTCTTCATATTTTTTACATTTTCCTGAAGTAAAAAAAAATCAGCGTGATACAGGCTGTTTGACTGATTTTTTTTAGCCCCACTGCACTCTATGATGATGATGATGATGATGATGATGATGATGATGATGATGATGATGATGATGATGATGATGATGATGATGATGATGATAATAATAATAACAATTATAAAAATAATGATGTTATTAATAATATTAATATTATTGTTAATAGTCATCATCACCATCATCATCATCATCATCATCATCATCATCATCATCATCATCATCATCAACATCATCATCATCATCATCATACTAGTAATTGGAAGTTAACAGCACTACGTCATGAACTAAGAATAGGATGAACAGCTCGAACGCATCATATGACAAGACAGCACCTTGTTTGTCATTAACAATTACCAGTGATGCTAAATCGTTTACAACAAGTGAAGGTAAAACAGGGTTAGGTACACATGCTTGACTGCCACCCTGAGTCATGCTACCAGTCGTATGCAGTTATACACACGTCCACTCGCAGCAACCTCCAGCATACTCCGGCTACCTCGGCCTCGATTATCCTCGATATAAAAGAATAAATAGATAAATAAATAAATGAATAAATAAATAGATAAATAAATAAATAAATAAATAAATAAATAAATAAATAAATAAATGAATCAATAAATAAATAAATAAAATAAATAAATAAATGCCTCAATAATAATCAACCAGAGGCCACACAGAGATAAATTCCCTCTGCACGGGGATATATTTTTAATAAATGTTTCGTAACTATTGCTGTACGTAGCAGTCCAAACAAATATCACATCACATAATACGTCAGTTTTTGGTAGGCCAGGTAGTTCACATTAATTTTGTTATATACACAAAGTTTTGATGGCAAGGCCATAGATGTCCTCTATACAAACGTCTCTTAGGAATTTCTCTGTCCTTTCCAGACACAAGAAAACACCATGGATTTGAGAGTTTAATCCATTTTCTATTTACAAAAAAGGGTCCTTTCGCCTCTGGGTCGGTGGGCACTTTCCACTGCTACCGCGGACAGACAGATCAATACGTTTGGCGTTAGGTCTGTGGTTGAGGTTACCCACGTTAACGTGGTATGGTAAGTACGTTGATTTTAACGTACCCATCCTTCAATGGCCTATCTACGTGACAAGAAAACAGGTTCTTCAATGTTAAGTTGAAGAATTAAATTCATTTTCTACTCATCCTTTGTTTCCGATTAGGTAACATTCTTTGAAGGTCGCCCTATCGTTTGATCAGCTACACTTTCCATCATAACAACATGGGTCGGACTACATTTCTGTTACTGGAGTGAAAGGATTTTACGAAATCTATAAAAGCTACATAGGACTGTGTGTGTGTGTGTGTGTGTGTGTGAGAGAGAGAGAGAGAGAGAGAGAGAGAGAGAGAGGAGAGAGAGGAGAGATGAGAGAGAGAGAGAGAGAGAGATGAGAGAGAGAGAGAAGAGAGAGAGAGAGAAATTATTTTTTGTTTATTCTTTTAAATCGTGAATAATAGAATAAGCACTCATGTGCTTTTATTACATCCAGTCCCTGTTTATGCAGCTTTGTAAATTTTGTCATGTGTTCTCACCGGCACACAATGGCCTACTCTTTTGAAAAGTGGAACAGGATTTGACTTGTGCTCAGGATGTTATGCGTGCGTTTGGACACGGCGCCTCGGTTTACAGTCTCATCCGAAGGATTTTTGGGGTGAATGGAGTCTGCACTGATGTTAACTCGAGTGGAAAAGTCCACTCAAATGGGATACATAAATACACAAACCCAGGATTCAAACCCAGGTCGTCAGATTGCGAGTGCAATGTTCTAACCACTAGGCTATCAGAGAGACAGAGAAAGAGACAGAGAGAGAGAGAGAGGGGGGGGGGCTGGAAGGGGGAGAGAGAAGGGGGGGGGGGAGAGAGAGAGAGAGAGAGAGAGAGGAGAGAGAGGAGAGAGAGAGAGAGAGAGAGAGAGAGAGAGAGAGAGAGAGAGAGAGAGAGAGAGAGAGGAGAGAGAGAGAGAGAGAGAGAGAGAGAGAGAACGCACGAAGAATAATTACACATACACACGCAAGCGCAAGCATTTTCTTCTGGTAAACCTGACAAATCCTTCAGACGTTTTTCCTGCAACATCAGATTAAAGACACTAATCCTCAGCCCGCCCCTCCCCCCAAAACCTCCCCCCCACCTCCTCCTAAACAACGAAATATCTGTATACGAAAGCAAGATCATCATTGTATCAAATCTCTTTTAAAGCACACTCTTGACATCGTTTTATGACTTCCCATATTTAACCCAGTTTCTCCTAAATCAGTGTCACATGACGTGGGCAAAAAGCCCTGCTAATCCTTTTCCATCCAATTTGTTATTGCTTTTAATCTGCTGGGAGTGTGCAGGCGTGTTGCTGCATCCCCCGTGTGCCTGTGAGGTCATGGCTGATGTTCTAGGTCTTTCCATAACCTTGGTCACTGCTCAAGGTCGGAGACTGGTCTTGTTCATGGTCAGTATGTGTGATCCATGTTGTTGCTTTAGTTTACACTAATTATTGTCTTCCTGCTGTTTGGAACGAAAAGAAAAACAACCATCTTCTGACGTAGACGTATAGTCTAGCAATTAAATCACACAAATAGGCAAAAAAACACATTCTAAAACAAGCTACATTAAAATGTGTGTAAGGGATGCACTTTTGTGTGTGTGTGTGTGTGTGTGTGTGTGTGTGTGTGTGTGTGTGTGTGTGTGTGTGTGTGTGTGTGTGTGTGTATGTGTGTGTGTGTGTGTGCGTGCGTGCGTGCGTGTGTGTACTTAGAGAGCGAGGGAAAAGAGAGAGAGAGAGAGAGAGAGAGAAGAGAGAGAGAGAGAGAGAGAGAGAGAGAGAGACAGACAGACAGACAGACAGACAGACAGACAGACAGACAGACAGACAGACAGACAGACAGACAGACAGACAGACAGACAGAGAGAGAGAGAGAGAGAGAGAGGAGAGAGAGAGAGAGAGAGAGAGAGAGAGAGAGAGAGAGAGAGAGAGAGAGAGAGAGAGAGAGAGAGAGAGAGAGAGAGAGAGAGAGAGAGAGAGAGTTAGTTTACACTGGGCATTGATTTGAAATATTTCCCTTTTACGCGATTGTTTTGTATGCTAGATTTAAGACAGAAAGATTAACAGCAATTGTGATAAGCCATAATTATTATATTGTTTGCACATGTTCATGGATATAATTGACGGAAGTCGTACTTTTACTGGGTTTATCGCAAGCGACAATGACAGGCCATCATTCCTTTTAATTGCTATTTTCCCTGTTGCTTCGTGCCAGCTTATGAAGTCTTAATCTCTCGGTAAACTAGTATTAAGTCCTGTAAATGTAACCTTTTGCAGTAAATGGTATTGTGCAATTTAAAATAATACAGAATAAACGTGATTTAGATCCAAGAAACAGTGTTCAATAATAGCGATAATAGGCTAGATCCTAAGATTTTGATGTCGTCTTTAGACATATGACGGTAGGGTGGGTTAACAATTGTTGCTAACAATCTCGAATGAAGAGAACTGCATGTGTAGCAGATTAGCATAGATCTGTGTTTTTTGCATCGCTGTTTAGACATAAAGGTAATCGTGAAGGTGTCCTATAACCTGTGTGGTCGTAGGGGAGCGAGGTGTCAGAGACCTCAGCTTCTGTAGGGGCCAGCATGTTGATGGCGGCGCCCATCTCCTCTTCCCGCTGTTTTACCTTCCCTGACCCCAAAGAGGGCAGGTACCCATTTATAGCTGAGTGAACTGAGGGAACTGTACTGTAGCCATGGCGCGCAAACAGTCACCCATCCAACTGGCAACCACGCTCGACACTGCTTAACTTGACAGGGCCTCAGTTTATAATCTTATCCAATGAATTGGGTGCCAGTGGGAGCAGATAACAACACATTTTTTTTTTAAAAACAGCATGTACATGGGTGTCGTGTTAAGACACCATCCCTGAGGAAAAATTGAGGAGTGGAGTCCTCAGGGCGGTCGGGTCTCTATGCCTATATTATGGCATCGTTGTGGCGGCTCCTGTGATAGCACCGGAACCATTCATATTGATGATTGCCTTTCCAGTCAAATCTTTATAGCAATGTAGGTAGAGAGAAGGATCTGCTGCATGGGTAACAACTTGCCCTTCATACCCACTTACCCAGACTTTGCGTTCTGGCAGGGATTCAAGTCACCACCGATATGTCTCTTCGAGGGCTCCATTTCCCTAAAAGTCCTTTAGGGGAAACTACAAACCATGATCCCATATGCAAGCACACGCAAAAATTCGTGTCATGCATGAAAACTTCCTCCGCGTTTTGTAAGATAGGCCATTACATGCCAGTATGAAAGGATGGTAACTTTTTAAAAGTAAGCAAAGAACGGATGTGTACTGATGTTGTTCACAGACACCTTTCCCGAAGTGAAAATGTAGTATTTTTTTTAAGGTCAGGCATGAAGGCTGCAAACTCAAAGTCTCACCATTTATCTACATCTGGGCTCTGGCTAAGGAATGACGGAGAGGGGAGGGGGGGAGGGGTAGAGAGAAAATTGTATTTGAGTTTCTCCTGCTTTTATATCTAATTAGTCTTGGTGATCTTAGGATCAGCGTTACAAATCAAACATGTTCATTTCCTCACCCCCTTCGTCTCCCAGGCAATTTCCCCTGTGTAAATGAACCTGTTCTTCTATACCAAGTATTTGTTGACTAGTATGATAATTTGTAACCATTAGCCAGGAAATCCATCATTCCTCATTAAAGCTTAGACATGCTACCACATTATATAAAGTATCGATGTTCAGAGTTCATTAACTAGATATGTTTTCCCTTGTATAAACACCCACGTAAACGAGAGAGGGAGAGAGGGAGAAAGAGAGAGGGAGAGAGAGAGAGAGAGAGAGGAGAGAGAGAGAGAGAGGAGAGAGAGAGAGACAGAGAGAGAGAGAGAGAGAGAGAGAGAGAGAGAGAGAGATCAAATGTAACTTACGGACAAGGAGTTTATTTTACGGCACCTCTGTATGTATGGAAAAAAAATTAAAGTATAGATATTAAAGCCATAAAAATAGCATTGGGAGTTCCAATACACACAAATGCAGGGAAACCTTATCAAGAGGCAAGCTCACTATTTCTTTCTGATCAGCTTACGCAATAAACTATGCATAGCAAAGGATTTACCACAAGTCTGTCTGTGTAAAATTCAGTGAAGAAGGAAAACCTTTTAGACTAAATACAGATTACGCTAAAAGAGCTCATACAGTATCTTCACTTCAGTCATTTTGTAACCACATCAATGACTTATTTGCGAAATGTGAGCTTGACATTTAGGACATTTAGGATAAAAAAAATCAGGAAAGATATATTGTTTGACATAAGATACTTAATACATATGTGACGCTCCACCACATAATAAGTCGGAGTGCACTAGAGGTCAATTTTTAGTTAATGGCATGCTATTCATGTGCAATTAAGTGGCTATCAAATACAAAAAACAGATTGAAAATCGGACAATTCTGTGCAAAGTTATTACAAATTGAAATGATAGACTGCAGGATGTGACAAAATGAAAAATGGGCAAGTGTATTTTCGTAATAGATTGTCAGAATGAGGGCTTGGGTATTTTCAAAACACGTTTAAAAGCAAAAGGAATAAAAATTATGCCTTGATATTTCGTTATAAGGTAGCTAAACCCATACAGTTTAATAATCAATCAAAATCTCAAAATTGACAACTTGACCCCCACCTGCCTTTAATGGCTCCTAGCGCAAAATTGGGTAATGTGCTAAGCGACTCATTCCGTGGTGGAGCGTCACATATATTATTTCAAGAGGTGTTTGATTAGTAGTTTGCTGGAATCCTTCACTTTGTTGTATGTTTTGCAATGAAACAGCAGATAAATAAAAAGAACTGGCAAACAACGTGAGAAGATAGATACAACAGAAAGTACATTAAAACGTGTTTATCTATTAAATTGATTCACTTTTAGTGAATCATGTGCATAAAACCTATATACGAGAAAACTCAGAAAGGTGGTTTTGCCTAAAAAAAATTATTTTTGAATATAATAATATAAGCTACGTTTCAAAATCCTGGAAATCCAAGTATTCCCAAAGTGTGGTATACGCTAGTTCTCACCCCTTATCTTGTGTACATATTCTTTTTGATTGCCCTATATTGACTTCATTAACAAAAATTCTGGTATCATAGATTTTGAAAAAGGAATCTGTGGATTTACTCACTAGTAGACCAGAAATTACTAATTTCTGGGTCTGCTATAAATGTTCTGTTATAGGTTTTCTCTTGAATTTAAATGTTTTAAATTTGGGATTTTTTTTTTAGCTATTTTAATTCTTAAACAAATTTTAAACGAAAGTAAAAAACCAACAATACCTACATCTTTAAACATTTTTAGGTGTGTGTACTTTGAAGTTTCTTAGTTGGTTAAATAAATGGTCTGCATGCACTGTAATCTACGTCAATGCCTTTTGGCTGGCTGTTTTTTTGCATGATTTTTTGAAAGCTTGCATAATGCTTGTTCTTACAGAGCTTCACTGGCTTCCTCATTCGACAGAGGAAGAGCAAAATTGCTACTGCTTTTATAGGACAGTTTGTGAATATAAAGCGCTCTTTTTAAAGCGTTTGCCATAACCTTGAGAATTATTTCTGGGAAAATACCGTTTTTTTACGGGGAAAATTAATTCCCTTCAAAGACTGCGTTGATTGCATACGCTGCTGTAAAGCATTCCTGTGCGTGTAGAGCATGTTTATTGCTCCTGGTAAACTTCCATATCTTTTTGTGTTGTCGTCTGCACATTCTGCCACTTTTTTTTATTGTAACAATCATTCGAAATGTTTGTAGGTGGATGGGCGTCATGTTCTTGATTGTTTTTTTGATGTTTCAAAGATCAAAGGCGAAACTAAGCGATGGGGGAAAATGTGTTTTCTGGTTTTTATGGCCGATCCCGGATTGCTGAAGTTTTATGACGAAAGGAAAAATAAAGCACGGTTTTGAGTGTAAAATGTGTTGCATGAATGGTGCACTTATTGTCTGTTAAATTGGGTTTTGTTGTGGGCATTTAGATTATAAATAGAAAGGGGAATTGTCGGA
>CM060330.1:24147755-24155255 GCA_030674155.1 Stramonita haemastoma
ACAATGTTAATGGCCTTCTCTTTTGAAAAGCGGAACAGGATTAACGTGTGCACAATATGTTCTGCGTGTTTTCGCACACAAGGCCTCTGTTTATAGTCTCATCCGAAGGACTTTTAGAGGGAGCAGACTCTGCTCTGATGTTAACTCCAGGGGAAAAAATCTCCTGGAACAGGATTCGAACCCGGGTCGTCATATTCCCAGCGCTTTGTTCTAACCACTAGGCTACCCCATCCCTACCCCTGTCTGTCAAAAGAGTAATAACTGATCCCAACAGGGAGTAGCTAGGTATAAAAGAGTTAAGTGCAGGAAGGGGAAGACTGTGCTAAACTGGGCAGGGAGATATTGATAAGAAAGCAATCGATTATTCATGACCAGGGCCCAGCCAGAAGCAAAGCTCACATCAAGGCCAAAGCAACGTCCAAAGACAAAAGCCCACTGGAGTGTAACAATAATGGAAAGGAAAATATCCGATTGGGATATTACTTTTTATTTCCGGCGGACTTTTCATCCTGTACCGGTGACTGGATGTGCTGTATACAATAAAATGCATGGATGACTTCCTCATCAAGAGATATGGGGCACATACAGAAATGAGAATGGTCAAGGGGTGAGAGGAGAGGAAAACTTAAGTGATGGGGGAGTGGGATTATCTCTGTCATGAAAGTGGGGGTGTAGCAGTAAAGAAGTACAGATATTCTGATACAAAAATCAGGTTTACATCTTCATTCTTCAGCTAGAGCTCTGAGGTTTACCAATATTTTGCTGTATGCAACCGTTTTTACTAACCATGAAGATGGCTGTATTCTAACTTCTGGGATGTCTGCTGTTTGTCTTTGTGTTTCCTTAATCCATCAAACAGTAACATGATTTACAGGATCTTTAACATGTATGTTTTATTTCTTTCATGTATATAAGTATACATGAGGGGACTAAAGGGACCAGCAGGCGTACACTTGGCAAGGGAGAAAGTAAATATACTCCTACCCACTGTATTCACCAGACACTATCGAGATTTGACCCACAGCTCTTTGGACCCATGGGTTTGGAGTCAAACAGTCTTAACCATTCGGCTACAGCATCCGTTGATCAAATTAAAAGAGAGCCCCCTTTTGAGCAAGAATTGGAAGACTGTTGTAAAATGGGCAGGGAGATATTGATAAGAAAGCAATCGATTATTCATGACCAGGGCCCAGCCAAAAGCACAGCTCACATCAAGGCCAAAGCTACGTCCAAAGACAAAAGCCCACTGGAGTGTAACAATGATGGAAGGTAAATATCGATTGGGTATACTTTTTATTCCGGACTTTCCGTACGGATGATGGTGGCTTCACTATAATGCCAGGTGACTTCTCACATCACGTCACGGTGATGGGCGGCTGTACTAAAATGATGGTGGACTGGGTATCCTCAGAGATAGTGGGCGGTGGAAATGAGAACGATCACAGGGGTGAGAGGAGCCGAAACGTTAAGTGATGTGGTTGGAGATTCTGTCATGAAAGTGGGTGGTGTTTAACAGTAAAGGCATTGATGTTATGATAGGAAAATGCGCTTGGATTTTGGTTAGATTCTTCCCCCCCCCTTTTTTTTTCCCCAACCCTGTGTCTCTGGATACCAATTACTTTATCTATGGCAGACCACATCAATTTTATATGCTTTTATTTATGTACATTGGGGTTTTTACTTTAGAATAATAGCATAGGCTCTCATGTTGTTGTTTTTTGCATTCAGTCCCTGTGTCTATACAGTGTTGTAATATTCTTCATCAAACTACTAGAACACTGAGACCTTTTGGCAAAAAGGAACAAGGACGAAGCAAAATAAGAAGGTATGGAAAAAAAACCACCCTGAAATGGATTGTGGAAAAAAAATCTCATGACCATGAAAAAGATTAAAGCTACCTTTCTGAAGCCTGTAATCTGCTGATTAAAGACATTTTCTTTGGTGAACACTCAGACAGCAACTATTGTTGTCTGTCATATGAGCAAAAAATATGTTGCGCTGCTGTTAAGCGCCTAACATAAAAGTCAGGCTTAGTGTAATCCGAGTTCAACGTGGGAGAGAAGAATATTATCTTTTTAAGTCTTTCAAGGCCAAAAAAAGGCAGGACAATGAACCAAGATCACAAGAAGAAGATGACAGAAAAAAAACGAAAAGGCCTACGAAATGATAATTATTCGGATGGATAAGAGAGAATTTATAGCAGAGAAATTCCCGAAGATAGAGATACTATTTATACTGACAGACCCCCATCTCCACTCCCACCCAGGTATCACCTAGGGAACATGAAAGAAGTGAGATGGAATGTGGAAACCTAGGGGTGGTTTTTTGTTTGTTTTTTTAGCCCAGTGCCTACAATAAGGGTATGATGGTGGTGTTGCTGTCATACTAAGGAATACCCCAGGGCAATGACTAAAAAGGGGGTACATGTACAGACAAAGCAGTGCTAGGAATGATTTTTGAGTTAGGATTTGTAATGCAGTGGTTATCAAAACACGATGCACATGGGATTATAATTAAAGTATCGCAAAGTCTTTTTTTTTTTTTTTTTTTAGTCCTTTCACTAACAACAAAGATCCACAAAAAGGTAGACAGGAAAGGTGGACATGCACGCAGAGATGCAATTACACACACGCGCGCGCGCACACACACACACACACACACACACACACACACACACACATACACACACACACACACACGCACACACACAGACACACACATACAGAGAGACAGAGAGACACAGAGAGAGACAGAGAAGGAAAGAAAGAAAAGACAGGAAAGAAAGAAAGAAAGAGAGAGAGAGAGAGAGAGAGAGAGGAGAGAGAGAGAGAGAGAGAGAGAGAGAGAGAGAGAGAGAGAGAGAGAGAGAGAGAGAGAGAGAGAGAGAGAGAGAGAGAGAGAGAGAGAGAGAGAGAAACTGACATAGAAGATAGACAGACAGAAAAGACAGACAGATACACACACACACACACACACACACACACACACACACACACACACACACACACACACACGTGCGTGCACGCGCGCGCACAGAGGCAGACAGATAGAGGTAGAGTTGAAGCGTGAAGAACGTCAGTCAGCAGCATGGACAGAGTGAAGAAAAAGACGACAAGAAACCTGACATCCCAGAAAGAGGGATGGACGCAAAGACGGAAAGTGAGAATAAAAAAAGGAATAAAGCCACAAAACATTTTTTAAAGAAACAAAAATATCCCACAGCGCATAAAGCGTTGTAAGGTGACAGAATTGCTATGTTAAGGGGCGGACATGACATGAAAAGGGAATACAAAAAAAAATGATATGAGCACTTTGATAAATGAGCACTTTCCCTGTTGAGATGATGGGAACCTGTCCGTAGGAATAGCACACCAACCTTTCTGGAAACTCTTATGTTAAAAAAGTCCCCTCTTTTCTATCCCTTTCAAAAGAATATTCCTAGATTTTTTTTTCTGCCTGTCACTTCCTTCTTGTCTATATTTGTTTTTGCATTCTCGGTCCATTTTTCGGGGACTAGATGTAAAAAAAAACAAAAAAGCACACGAGTGGTTATGTATCATTATCCTCGAAATAAAAGAATTGGCTTTGATTTGATTTGATTTGATTTAATTTGATTCTTACCAATTTTGCCACAAAGAGAAGAATTATAAGTAGCACCTCTCTCTCACACCCAAGTAGGGTATGCTGGGTCTGACTTGTCAGGCGCTTAACAGCAGAGTAGCAAGCGCATTTTCGCTCATATGATGACAGATAATACTAGTTACTGCTGGAGCGCTTTACAAAGAGAGACAGAAGAAATGATAACAAGGACGTCGCGAAATTGGATTCTGTGAGGTGAACACAGGTACTAGTAAAAGGATGGAAGGAAGAAGAACGGGATAGACGGCAGAGCGGAGCTGGTAATTTGAAAAAAAAAAGGTGTGCTGTGTATTGCCTAGTGTTTACTGTGTTGCGTTTGCGCTGTATTGTGTTGTGTTGTGTTGTGTTGTGTTTTGTGTTGTGTTGTATTGTGTTAGATTGTATTGCATTGTATTGTATTCCATTGTACACTATTGCATTGTGTTGTATTGTATTGTATTGTATTATATTGTAATGTGTGGCACTGTGTTGCATTGCATTGATTTGTATTGTGAATGTGCTGTGCTGTAGTACTCTGCTAGGGACTATAACACATTCCCTTGTGTTCTGTTGTGTTGTACAAGACAGAAAGAGACAGAGACGGAGGAGGGACCAAAGGAACCAAAAAAAAGACTAACTCACAAACAGACGGGTAGATAGACAATCAGACAGACAGACAGACAAATAGACACACACACACACACACACACACACACACACACGCATACAGAGAGAGAGAGAATGAATGAATAATCTTTATTTTTCAAGAGTAACAGAGAGAGAGAGAGAGAGAGAGAGAGAGAGAGAGAGAGAGAGAGAGAGAGAGAGAGAGAGAGAGAGAGACAGAGAGATAGACAGAGACAGAAAGAGACAGACAGACAGACAGACAGAGAGATAGAGAGACAGAGAGTCAGAGACAGACAGACAGACAGACAGACAGAGAGAGAGACAGACAGAGGGAGATTGAGAGAGAGAGAGACAGAGAGAGAGACAGAGAGAGAGACAGAGAGACAGAGAGAAAGAGACAGACACAGAGGCAGAGACAGAGATACAGAGACAGAGAAACCAATGAAAGGACATAGGTTTGCAGCATAAAGCGACCACCAAAAAAAAACCCCCAAAAAACTTCATAAAAAACCCATGATAAAACCCCGACAGCTAGCCCATCTTTGGCTAATGTAGGTGGGGATTAAAGGGAGTAGGGAAGAGTTAGAGAGAGAGGAGAGGTGTCATGACAGAATTTTTTGAAAGAAAATGAACTAAAAGGAAATGGGGGGGGGGGGGGGGGAACCACCACCCACAAAAACCCATAAAACATCACTCGTTGATGAAATAGATGTGTTCAAAGATGGAAATAACCTCAAGGACATGGGGAATTCCCGGAATTAAGTTGATTATTTTTGTTGTTGTTGTTTGATTGGTGTAATGTTTTGGAGTTTGCAACCACGTGATATAGACACGATTATATATATATTATATATATATATATATATATATATATATATATATATATATATATATATATATATATATATATATATATATATATCATAACTATCTGAATGATAACAAAGAGAAAAATTGTTTCTTTTTTTGGACTGTACTGAAGCCAAGGCGCGTAAACTATCACCCATCTAATTGGTAACCAGGCTCGACGCTGCTTAACTTGACTTGAGGAAAGCGATCGCTCTGACCACTGAGCTATCCCGCCCCCTGTATCGGAATACTTGTTTTTGATAACATTAAAGTTTTACCTGTTATTCCTACTTTGTTTTAGCTTTATAAGAATACCCCGGTGCCACACATTATCGAGAGCTTTCCAAAAATCTACAATAAAGAGATATAGTTGGAGGGAGAAAGATAATAAAAGACAGAGAGACAAGTAAGACATACAAGAAAGAGACAGGGACACAGAAGGGAGGAACAAAAGAGATACATATAGATACAGACAGACAGACAGACAAAAGGACAGAAAATGGCAAACAGACGTATGGGAACAAAGTAGATACAAATAAACACAGACAAAGAAAGACAAGAGTGCAAACAAACGTAGAGTGAAGAGGGGAGACGGGGGCAGGTATGAAAAAGACAATATCACAACAATACAAAGTGATATATTGTAAAGAGACTGCAACAGCTGCAAAAAGACAAAATCCTATATTTCACTCCTCTTCCCTTCTCCACTCTGTCACGCTTGTGTTTTTGCTGGACAAAAAAACTATATAAAAAAATAATAAAGCGTGAACACAAACGCTGGGCATCGAATGACACAATCTATACAGACCGAAAATCAGAATTGGACAAAGTGGGAGAACTCCGCCCTGAAACAAACGCCCGGATGTGCGCCAAACTAATTAAAAAAGACCACACTGACGAAGACAAAGGATTGAATTAAAAGAAGAGTGCCAGGACAAACAGATGGAAGAGCTAGCTTCAAAAAGGAACAATGCAGAAACTGCATAAATAAAGACCTTTGAATAAAATCACCAAACAGCGTGCATTGCAGGAAAGCTAACACCGCGATCAACCTCTGGACGGGATAAAATGGATAGATTCGGAGCATGTTTTATCGAAATTAATCAACAGAGAGAGAGAGAAGCTGATTTTAGCCACGCTATTCATCAACCCCGACCTCTTTTGAAAAAAAAAACACACACCCAAACTTTAATTAACAATGGAAGACTCCACGTGCAAGAAAGCCAAGACTGGCCAAGCGCAGAGCGCATTGTAACAGACAAGAGCTGAAAGCTAGATGAGACATCCATTGTAGATATATTCATGGCAGGAAGAAGAAAATGTATCGCTAGACTTTCAAGGCGACATCTTCAAGAAAAAGTGATATAGGGGGCTGCAAAAATTAGAATCACAAAACTGCGTCTGTCTAGAATATTTTTTTTACGCTGGTATCACCTCGTACATTAGGGAGCCGTAAACATTTACTTAGAGATAGCCAAACAAGGGCTTAAGTTTAAAGATGATGAGCAGATGAGTTTACAAACAAATAAATTTGTCGAGTTACTTTTACTCAAATATTTGACCGAAAAAGTGCTTTTTTGTACTTCTTACTCCTAAGCATTAAAACGGTAAAAGTAAGGTGTCCCATAACCTAGGCGGTCGTAGGGTAGCGAGGCATCAGAGACTTCAGCTTCTCTAAGGGCCAGCATATTGAGGGCGGCGCCCATCCCCTCTCCCTCGCTGCTTTACCTTCCCTGACCCTAAAGAGGGCGAGGTACCCATTTACAACTGGGTGAACTGTACTGAAGCCAAGGTGTGCAAACGGTCACCCATCCAACTGGTAACAACGCTCGACGCTGCTTAACTTTGACTTGGGGGAAGCGAGCGCTCTGACCACTTAGCTATCCCGCCCCTTTACCATTACTCAGCATTAAGCATGATTATTTCAAAGTGGTAGTCTCCTACCATTTTATCTTTTAAAATATTTTTTATACCAACTTATGTCACAGCAGATGTCTCTGCGTGAAATTTGGACTGCTCTCCAAGGAGAGAGCGCGTCGCTACAAGTGCAGCGCCACCCATTATCTTTTTTTTTCTTTTTCCTGTCCGCAAATGTATTTTGTTTCCCTACCATGTTACAAATAACGCCTGAAAGATATGAATATCAAGACATGCTTCATAAAAATGCATCAAGAATTTGAAAAAAAAATACATGCCATAATTTCAGCTAAATGGACAAGAAATCAGTTTGGCAGGGATGCCTTGCTGTCACCACTGATTTGTTACAGGCATGAAACTGGGTCCAACAAACATCAACAGATCAGCGAATTTAACACATCAGACTAAGTGACTGCCAACAACAGATCGAAACCATGGACAGCCTCCAAATCCCAACGGTCAAAACAAGTGTTGTGTTTGTCATTCCTT
>CM060330.1:24160255-24165255 GCA_030674155.1 Stramonita haemastoma
TACATACATACATACATACATACATACATACATACATACATACATAATCATATACATACATACATACATACATACACACACACACACACACACACACACACACACACACACACACACACACACACACACACACACACACACACACACGCAAATACATACATGATGTTAAACACACATGCACACAGATAGACAGACAGACTGGTGGGCATAAAAAGAACTGGGAATTGTAGGGCAAAAGCGCAAAGGAAGGCGAAGACAGCGAAGATACAGAACTCAGCCGTGCAAGAGCACATCAAGTCTGCCTTTTCCTTTTGCCTCCTGCGCTCTGAGATAAAACATGGCCAAAGAAAAACGGGGCCGACCACTAGCCTCCATTTTCTTTCTTCTTTCTCTATTTTACATATTTTGTGGGGGGGTCTTTTTTCCTTTTTTTTTTTTTTTTTTTCTTTTTTTTCTTTTGTTCGTTTTTTGTTTCTCTTTTGTCTCTTTCTTTCTTTCTTTCTTTCTTTCTTTTTCTTTCTTTCTTTCTTCTTTCTTTCTTCCTTTCTTTCTTTCTTTCTTTCTTTCTTCCTTTCTTTCTTTCTTTCTTTCTTTCTTCCTTTCTTTCCGTCTTCTTTTTCCCTTTTTTCTTTCTTTTTTTTCTTTTTTTCTATTTCTGTTCTTTTTCTTTTCTTTACTTTCCTTCTTTTCCTTTCCATTCTTTCCTTTCTTTCTTCTTTTCTTTCTCTCTTTTGTTCTTTTTTTCTTGTCTTTCTTTCTTCTTTTCTTTCTCTTTTCTTTCTTTCTTTTCTTTCTTTCTCTTCTTTCTTTCTTTCTTCTTGCCTTGTTTCTTCTCTTTCGTTTTCTCTTTATCTGTTTGTATTTTTCTTCCCCCTTTTTATAGTTTATTTCTTTATTATGTTTCCTCTTTCATCCTTTTTATTGCTTGGTACAATGGCTTTTTTCCCCTACATGGCTTTCTGATTTTCAGACTCCCAGCCTTTTGTTACTTAATATCATGGGATTCTCATACATAGAGTTCTTTTCAAACATCAAACAGGTTCTAACAGATCAAAAGCTGTTTCCTTGTCAGGCAACAGACATTATATGGATGGATCGGTGGTCTAGATTCAACGTGTCTGCCTCGAAAGGGAAAAAATCCGGGTCGGATGTTTGCGGTGGCTTGAACCCCGCTTTGGCTCAAAACGTTACCCCCACCATCCATTAGGAATCAGAGGCATTTTTTTCATTGCATAATGATCAATGACAATGAGGATAACGTAATGATGCTGTTTGGGACACTTTGAGAGTCAACTTGACAGGGTTGCACTCTACGCTTACTATCGTTAATCGTATCTCGGCGTGAAGTGGCCCGAGAGATACAGACACCTGCAATGTTGGTCAGATAAATTGAGCAACACTCTCAAACTCCCATCCGTAATGTGGATGAAGCTCGACTGTGTAGGTCCAAGTTTTCCTACTGAGCCCACAACACACTCACTCTTGGTGGGTTGGAACCAGCCGGAGTCTAACAAAATCCCTATAATTCTTTTGGGATTCGAACCCGCGACCTTCCAGACCGAAATCCAAGGCGCTAACCAGTGCGTCATGGCGGATGGCCACTTGAACCAAAACTGAATAACTGCAACGTACCAGACAAAAAAAAATAAATTCAATGTGTTTTCAATCATAGTGTAATACAACTTTGATCAAAATGATTATGAATAATCAGAAAAATCAAAGACGTTTTGTTTATTTTGAGCATGATAATACACAACTTATTGCAAACTGCTATAAAAAAAAAACAAGAAAAAAAGCACGTTTTGTTTCAGGTCTAATTCTATGTACAAATGAGATTAAAATGATGGCAAAGCAATTCTGGTCAGGAGTTGAAGTGGGTGTCTTGATCAACATCACGTAATGCACACTGAAGGGGTTTCGATTTGCCTGTCTAAAAAAGAGGCTAATGATGAAGACTGATCGATCTCTGAGAGAGAGAGAGTATGTGTGTGTGTGTGTGTGTGTGTGTGTGTGTGTGTGTGTGTGTGTGTGTGTGTGTGTGTGTGTGTGTGTGTGTGTGTGTGTGTGTGTGTGTGTGTGTAAGAGTGTGTAAGAGTGTGTAAGAGTGTGTATAGTGTGTGTCGGTGTCTGTGTGTGTGTCTGTGTGTCTGTGTGTCTGTGTGTGTGTGTAAATGTGCGAGTGTGTGTGTGTGTGTCCGCGCGTGTGTGTATGTGTGTGTATGTGTGTGCATGTGTGTGTATGTGTGTATGTGTGTATGTGTATGTGTGTGTGTGTGTGAAGGAGAGAGAACGAGAGAGAGATAGAGAGAGAGACAGAGATAGAGGGAAAGAAAGACAGAGAGAGCGCGCAAGACACAGATAGAGAGAAAGAGAGACAGAGAGAGAAAGACACAGACACAGAGAGAGACACAAACAGAGAGAGAGAGACAGAGACAGAGAGAGAGACAGAGACACAGAGAAAGAGAGACAGACAGAGACAGAGACAGAAAGACATAATTATAGACAGACAGACAGAGAAAGAAAGAGAGGATTTTAAACGAACAAAAAATGTCGCCTGCAGCAAGAATTAAAGGTCCCTTCAAGCACCTAGTCCCAGCCTGAAATCAATGAGAACAAAATCAAAGAAAACACACAAACAACCCATTGAAGTCTGATACGGACTGAACCTGGAAAACTGTCAACCATACTGCTTTACGCAGGATGTCCTCAATGGAATCATTACATATCCTCGAAACAAGAATGCGGCTACCTTAATAATCGGTAAAAACAAACAAGCAAACAAAAAACCGGTCGCATACGCAAAATCTCACTATTGTAAAACCTGAAAGCTCTATCCAAAAAATGAAAAAAATATCCACCATCAGCATAATCTTTTTTTTGCTTAAAATAACGGAAGCCTGCTATCCACGACCTGAAAATGAACCACCTTTGTACAGAAAGAGTATGGATTTTGAGCCTAAGTCGATGAAGCATACAGCTGCACTAATGTGGATCTCCTCAGTTATTTATTTCCCCCAAAAAAAGTAAGAAGAGAGAGAAAGAGAGAGAGAGAGAGAGAGAGAGAGAGAGAGAGAGGAGAGAGAGAGAGAGAGAGAGAGAGAGAGAGAGAGAGAGGAGGAGAGAGAGAGAGAGAGGAAGGAGAGAGAGAGGAGAGAGAGAGAGAGAGAGAGAGAGAGAGAGAGAGGAGAGAGACGACCGACCGACCGACCGACCGACCGACCGACCGACCGACCGACCGACCGACCGACCGACCGACCGACCGACCGACCGACCGACCGACCGAGACAGACAGACAGACAGGCAGACAGGCAGAGACAGACAGAGGGACATAGACATAGACAGAGACAGACAGAGACAGGGATAGAGAGATAGAGAGACAGACAGACAGGCAGACAGGCAAAGAGAGAGAGACAGAGATAGAGAGAGACAGACAGACAGAGACACAGAGAGAGACAGACAGACAGAGACAGAAGGACAGAGAGATAGAGTACAAGATAGAGATGAAATCACATCAAAGTCTTTTATTTCGGGGATAACAAAATTAATAAGCACAGAAAGAGAGATAGAGAGAGAGAGACTGAGACAGAGACAGAGACAGAGAGAGAGGTTTTCACGCCTGGAAATGACCTTGTTACGTAAGCGGGGTACCGGGAATCACTGGGTACTACACAGGCTTAGTATGAAACCCCTCTGAGCATTAATTTTAACAATGATCTGGTCAGTTTATCTATACACATTTTTAGGCATTTTTAGCGGTACGTACTTGATTTAAGTATAAATATTTTTGTTCCTCGGCTAGAGCTCCAGGTTTACCAATGGTGACAGTGCGTATGCAACCGTTTTTTGTATTTTTTTAAAATCACAGAATGAAGGTAGAATATGATTACACTGAGTATTTTGCGTGTTTCTGCAACCCAGCAAACGCTGAAATGATCTAAGGGGATTGTTAACGCGTATATTAGATATTCAGTATGTGTATATGTACACACAAGGAATGAAGGCACTGGCAAGTTTACACTTGAAGTTGACTCGGGAGATCGTAAAAAATCCAAGCCTTTAATTTACCAGACACGCCCGAGATTTGAACCCACAACTTCATGGATCCAGGGCACTGAAGTAAACAAAAAGTCGTAGCCATTCGATCATAGCGTCCGTCATTTGACTGTATTCATATCAACTCACTGCTTCTTTCAGCCATGGCATTTTTTGCATGAGTATTCAATTAGCAGGAATGTAATCGGTATTTCTTTCATATGTATTAAACATGCAACCCACGTATACAAACTGATGTGTATGATTATACATTATTTATGCATATATATAATGATCGATCGATCGATAGATACATAGACAGACAGACAGACAGACAGACAGACAGACAGGCAGGCAGGCAGGCAGGCAGGCAGGCAGGCAGGCAGGCAGGCAGGCAGGCAGGCAGGTAGGTAGGTAGGTAGGTAGGTAGGTAGGTAGGTAGGTAGGTAGGTAGGTAGGTAGGTAGGTAGGTAGGTAGGTAGGTAGGTAGGTAGGTAGGTAGGTAGGTACATACATACATACATACATACATACATACATACATACATACATACATACATACATACATACATACATACATACATACATACATTCACTTAAAACCAAAACTCTACAGAGTAATGTTTCAACGACAGCATTGTAGGCAATCTTGAGTAAGACCCATGCCTAATATCCCTTTAAGAGATAAAACGTCAAGATTACTTACTTTCCTTTACTTTATCCGTCCTCTTCTACCGTCTAGGGCGTCGGGGGGAGAAAGAGCTTTCTGTCAGCGGCAAGTTTGAAGGCCTGGGTGGGTGGAATGTTGTGGGTCTTCAGTGTTTCTTTTACACCCTCGATCCAGGTCTTCCTTGGTCTTCCCTTTACCTCGTACCCGGACGTCTTTGTGTTGTAAGCTTTACAGGCAAGCTGATGAGGTGCCTTGCTTGTCATGTGTCCAAACCAAGCTGTGACGGGTCTAGCAAGCC
>CM060330.1:24172210-24179710 GCA_030674155.1 Stramonita haemastoma
TCAGTTCATAGTCTCATCCGAATGACTTTGACATTCAGTTCAAATTTTTTCGTCAAACTGGGGAAAAAAAAGGCGAGGCTGGGTACGAACCCGGAACCTGACGGTTTACTTGTTGGCAGGCGAACGTCTTAACCATCCTGCCACCTTCCTTCCTGGTGGCACTATTTAAAAAAAAAAAAAAGTTAAAGTCTGTCCTAGCCTAAGGCTCATCAGGCCGGTGCTTATCCCGGTTTCTGTGGCGTTAAGCGACTGAGATAGACCCCAGATCTATCGCAGGGTTAACCCCAACACAAGGTTGGATACCCCTTTTACACCTGGGTGGGGTGAGAAAATAGCCGTAAAGTGCCTTTTCCAAGGGCACAACGCCATAGCCGAAAGCTGGGATCGAACCCGCAACCTTTAGATTACGAGTCCAACGCCCTAACCACTAGACTACAGCGGCGGCCGGTGGCACTATAGTAGTGGACTAATGGATGGGGGAGGGGCAGGAGGACTCTGAGTAGGACTAATGGATTGCAGGGGTGGGGTGAGGGTGGGGGGGTGGGAGGACATTCAGAGCATGGTATGGGTATTTGCGGTCAGGGAGGACAGGGGAGCTAGGCTGACACTGGTAATGACCCCTACCTGATTTCGTTGTCTTTCTTTTCTATCTACCTCTTCTTCTTCTTTACCCTTCTTCCCGTTTTCCTTAGTTGTGTCTGAGGTCAATGGTATGTTGTATGTGTGGGGGTGGGGGTCGGATGTGTAGGTGTAATTGCGTGTGTGTGTGTGTGTGTGTGTGGTGTGTGTGTGGTGTTGTGTGTGTGTGTGTGTGTGTGTGTGGTGTGGTTATGTAGTGTGTGTGTGTTTTTGGGTGGGTGGTTGATTTATGTGCGTGTATGTGTTTTGAGTGGGTTAGTGTCTTTCTCCTTCTTTCTTTTCTCTCTCCCTTTGTCTGTCTGTCTGCCTTTCTCTGTTTCTGTCTCTTTCTTTCTCCTGTCTCTCTCTCTTCTCTAATCGCTCTCTGTGTCTCTCTCAGTCTCTGTCTGTCTGTCTGTCTGTCTGTTGCTGTCTGTCTGTCGTCTGTCTGTCTGTCTGTCTGTCTGTCTGTCTGTCTGTCTGTCTGTCCTGTCTCTCTCTCTCTTCTCTTCATCTCTCTCCTCTCTCTCTCTCTCTCTCTCTCTCTCTCTCTCTCTCTCTCTCTCTCTCTCTCTCTCTCTTCTCTGTCTCTCTCTGTCTCTGTCTCTCTCTCTGTTCTCTCTCTCTCTCTCTCTCTCTCTCTCTCTCTCTCTCCTCTCTCTCTCTCTCTCTCTTCTCTCCCCTTCCCTTTCTTTTTTTTCTCTCACCCATTTTCTTTTCTTTCCACATTGTCTCCCTTTCACTGAACCTCCCCCCCCCTTCCCCCCCTCCATCCCCCCCCCCCCCCCCCCCGACCCCCGTCCTTTATTTTCGATTCTGTCAAATTCAGAGGCCCTCTAACAGCTGTTGTGATCAGAATGGAAGACATATAAGAGAAAAGGTCATAAGACCACGAAGCTTTTGTGAAGACAGTTTGAATGTAAAATTGAAGGTGGTTTTTGTTTTTTTTCCCCTTGTGGTTGAGGAAAAAAGGAACAGAAAAAAAGATCATAATATGGAGCAAGCCTCGGAAATGCTAGTTAGGTTCTAGATGATGAGTTTTCATCAAAAATCCCACGAAAAAAAAGCTGATGGTTTATGTTAAGGTTGATTATTTTACGCAATATTGTCTGTTTTTTTAAGGTGTTTGGAAGTCAACGAGTGTTTATTTCAGTTTCCCGTGAACGAGCATTTTATTTAGTTTTAGGTTTTTTTTTTTCTTCTTAATGATATATAGTTTTTTGTAATTGACGACATTTTATAAAGCAAATAGGTTAACGTTTTCTTCTATCTACCTCTCGTTTGTGATCTGCTATTTTTGCTCATCTGTTACTTTCATGAGTACGCAATCGTAGCAGTTTGGCTGTTTTGGTTTCTTTTTTAGAATCATTTTTGCCTCTACTGTTATCCAACTGTAGACTATTTTTGCAACTCGTTGTTTGAAAACTACTCAGTTATGATCAGACAAGACAGTACCCATCTGAAAACATGAGGGTAAAAACATGTGACGCAATCACCATCGCAAAGTCACTGTAATCGATATTAAAATATAATAAATTCACAATGAAAAACATTTACTAATGCAAAAACCTCCAATCGTAATGGCTCGATTAGCACAGTGATGATAATGTTGCGATTCATCATCATCATTATCATCATCAGCAGCAGCAGCAGCAGCAGCAGCACCAACACCACCACCACCACCACCACCACCACACCACCACCACCACACCACCACCACCACCAGCAGATCATCATCATCATCATCATCATCATCATCATCATCATCATCATCATCATCACATCATCATCGTCATCATCATCATCACGCATCGTCGTCGTCGTCATAATCACCACCACCACTACCACCACCACCACCACCACCACCACCACACCACCACCACCACCACCCATCACATCATCATCATCATCATCTCATCACACACCACCACCATCATCACCATCACCATCACCACCACCATCATCACCACCACCACCACCACCACCACCACCACCACCACCACCACCACACCACCACCACCACACCACTATCATCATCATGAGCAGCAGCAGCAGCAGCAGCAGCAGCATCATTTGTATATCTCTATCCCAACTCAATCAATCTTTTTTTTTCTTTTTTTTTCTTTTTTTTTTTTTTTACTGCTATACAAAGGAAACACCCCTACATACAGTAGTGTATTTCAAGCAGTTCTACAGATCAGCAAACGCTCATTTCAAACAACATCGTGGAAACTCAGAAGTACAGAAGAGACACGCCAACGCGCCTGCTGGTAACTTGACACGAGTTCTGAAAATCCCAAAACCAAAATAATCACCGAAATACGCTCCCTTTCACAGCTATCCCCATATTTGCAGACGTTTCGCGCTCTGTTTCAATGCTTACTTTTACAATAAAAACTACCACAGAACTCTGCTGAATGGCAGAAAATATAAAGAGAATATGACTTTTAAAACTCCATCCCAAACTGAACCATTTCCAGTTCAAACAACCTCAGAATAGCGATCTTATCTGTTAGGATATTCCGAATAATGCGACTTGGAAACATTCTTCGATTTTTTGAACTCGCTATTTTCTTCCAACTTTCTATAAATCTCTACATCAATACTTTAGAAAATAGTGTTGCCCTTTAGAGAAATGTTTGACATTCTCTTGGGGGTTGAAATGACACGCTCACACACAACACCCACGCACTCACGTATACCCGGGCATACACGCGCACGTACGCGCATGTACACGCGCGCACACAGACACACACACCACACATATCAATACACGCATACACATACACACACACCCCTACAAACACACACACAAACACACACACATACACTCACTCCCTCACTCACACACAGCCGGGCGTATGCATGCACGCACGTGCATACGTACACGCACACGACACACACACACACACACACACACACAACACACACACACAAACACACACACACTCACACACACACAACAGTACGCGTGCACGCACACTCATACACATATATACACACGAGCATGTACACACGCACACACTCAAACTCAAAAGGTTGACAAAGCAGCCAAAAAGGCAGCAAAACATTCTAGCTGTTCAAATGTTTTAGACATTCCTCTTTCTCTTCATGAGGGTTATGCTTTGCTTCAAAGTGTTTGCTGGAAACATGTAAAAAAGAAACATGAAGAGGCTGGCTTTTCCCAGCATACTTGTTCAGTTCTTGATATTGAGAACATCCTTTGTACTCGGTACGGCTTTCAAAAATCCAGTACTAGAAATATTGTTTCTCTAATCCACAGATTGAAATTAAATGCATTTCGAGCAAAATTTGCCAAAAATGTAAAATGTATATGCGGTGAAAAACTTTCCAATGTTCATGTTTTGTATCATTGTCAAGGTTTAAAAAAGTTCCTACCACCATTTCAAGATAAGTCACTGCAAGAAGTGTTAATCAATCCAAAGTTACTGTGTGAGATAGCATTGTCTCTGATGCGATCCCCAGTATTCTCTTTTTTATAAAGTACTACTGTGAAGATTGTGAAATTATAACACCCTACTGTGGCAATGTACTTTTTGCTTTATTCATGGCAGCCTTTACATGTAGTTTGCAATTGTTCATCTTACAGTTTCAGATTTTTAAAGTTCTCTATTGTTCGATTGTTTTTGTTATTATTTTGCATTTCTTATGCCATCTTTTGCAACATTCTTGTTCTATATTTTTGTAATCAGTCTTCTTATGTACACAATTACCAACGCACTTTTTAAAAAACCCTTATCTCTTTATTGCCCCCCCCCCCCCCCCCAACCTCCTCCCTCGTCTAATATCACTTTTAGTGTACAGACGTAAAATCAAAGACACACACTCAAACATACATACAAACACACACACACACACACACACACACACACACACACACACACACACACACACACACACACACACACACACACACACACACACACAAAACACACACACACACTCTTCTCTCTCTCTCTCTCTCTCTCTCTATCTCTATCTCTCTCTCCCTCCCTCCCTCTCCCCCTCTCTCCCCCCCCCCCTCTCTCTCTCCCCTTTCCTCTTCTCCCTCTTTTTCATAGCTGACACTCTCATTATCTCAACATGTACATCATTATTTTGAGCTTTTTTTAAGTAGACATAAACAGTCTAGTCCACTGTATAAGGCGTCTTAGGTATGCTCATTTATTTTGAATAACCTGTTAGCACTGATGACTTTGTTAGGATGATGCATGATATTAGATAGAGAGAGAGAGAGAAGAGAGAGAGAGAGAGAGAGAGAGAGGAGAGAGAGAGAGAGAGAGAGAGAGAGAAAGAGAGAGAGAGAGAGAGAGAGAGAGAGAGAGAGAGAGAGAGAGAGAGAAGAGAGAGAGAGAGAGAGAGAGAGAGAGAGAGAGAGAGAGAGAGAGAGAGAGAGGAGAGTAGAGAGAGAGAGAGAGAGAGAGAGAGAGAGAGAGAGGAGAGAGAGAGAGAGAGAGAGAGAGAGAGAGAGAGAGAGAGAGAGAGAGAGAGAAGAGAGAGAGAGAGAGGTGGAATATCCGAGGATTCAAAGCTTCTAGTCCTCAGCCCCTCTCTGAGTCTTAGCACTATCTGTCATGATGGGGACAAGATAGCCCGGTGGTTAGAGTGATGTGCATTGCACTCGTGGTTTGCTGACCCGGGCTCGATACTCGCTCAAAAGTTGTTTTTTTTTCCTCTGGAGTTAACATCATCAATGCTGACTCCACTCCACCCAAAAGTCATTCGGATGAGACTGTAAACCGAGGCCCTGTATGAGAACGCCTGCAGAACAACTTGCGCACACGTTAAAAACTCGCTCCGCTTTTTTGGATGAGTAAGGTGTTGTGTTCTGGTGGGAGCAGATGACAACATTGACAAAGCTTCATACACATTGGGACTTGATATAAATGAAAAGCACATCAGTGCTTTTTTCATTATCCTCGAAAAAAAAGAAGGAATGAAAGATAAAACATACACAAACATACACACACACAACACACACACACAACAGCACTACACACAACACACACAATATGCACACAACCAACACACACACAACACACACACAACACACAACACACACACACACACACACACACACAACACAACACACAACACACACACACACACAAACACACACACACACACACACACACACAAACACACAAACACACATAACACACACACACACACACACACACACACACACACACACACAAACACACAAACACACACTCACACACACCACACACACACCCTTACAGACAGTGCTAATCTCTGAAGGAAGAAAAGGAAGGCATTAGAATCAGACAGAAGGGAGCCATTAGCTCTCCCAACCTCTGACTCCCCCCCCCCAACCCACCCCTTCCACTGTTCCTAATGATCAGCCCCACTTGGAACACCTTAAATTAACTTCTGCCCTTGGTTCGTCAGTGGTCAGCACGATCTAGGAAATCAGCCAAGGTCCACACCACAGATCGTGACTATACTTTTTTTGTCCTGGCCCAGGAATGTTCTCTTCAGTCTCATTGACAATCAGACAGCGTAACTCTGCGTCTTCTTAGCTGTTTTTTGTGAGCGATGTAGTGTCAATGATTATATATATATATATATATATATACAATATATATATATAAGATAATATAGATATATATTATAGATAGATATATAGATAGATATAGATATAGACATATAGATAGATATATATAGACATATAGATATAGACATATAATAGATATAGATAATATATATTACATATATATATAATACATATATATATATATATAATAATATAATACATATATATATATACATATATACATATATATATACATATATTAATATATATATATAATATAATAATATATATATATATATAATATATTATATATATATATATTATATATATATATATATATATAACTGGCCAGTACAGTATGTTGCATGAAAGAGAATATCAGGCTTTGATCCAGGGTTCAGAACTAAGTTAAACTGGTGTTCTGTGTTTTCCCAGCCAGCAATTTCCCTGTTGTTTTTTTTTTTTTTCTTTTCTTCTTCTTCTTTTCTTCTCTTCTTTTTTTTCTCTTCTTCTTCTTCTTCTCTTCTTCTCTTCTTTTCATTCTGCTTTTTTCTTCTTTCTTCTTCTTCTTCTTCTTCTTTCTTCTTCTTTTCTTCTTCTCTTCTTCTTCTTCTTCTTTCTTTCTCTTTCTTCTTGCTTCCTTTCTTCTTCTTTAGTTCTTCTTTCTTTCCTGTCCTATCTTTTTGTTTTGTCGCAATTCTTGTTCTTATAATTCTTGTTCTTTGCAATTCTTCTTGTAATTTTGCTTGCAGTTGTTTCGCTTGAGACTTTCTCCCAAAATTTCTTGCAATTCTTTTTCTTCTTTGTAGTTCTTCTTCTTCATAATGTCAAAACCGATGTCTTTTGGTTTAAGTCAAGCACCTATTCATGGTCGTACCACACATTGTTTTGTTTTGTTTTTTAGCATAGTGGCAACTGCGAATTTTTATTATGCAAAAGCACCTTTGGGAGAAATAACTACACACACACACATATTCACACACACACACAAACACACAAACACACAACACACACACACACACACACACACACACACACACACAACACACAACACACAGACACACACACAACACAACACACGCACACACACACACACACACACACACACACACACACCACACACACCACACACACACACACACACACACACAGAAGGAAAGAAGGGAGGAAGAAGAAAAAAACAAGACAAATAAAAACCCTGACGGTAATGGGAAGAGGTCATTAGTCTTGTCCGCCTTCGTTTCCGGCCCTCTCTTGACCACTAACACTTACACTTACACCTACACCTTACACTTACACCTACA
>CM060330.1:24184710-24194710 GCA_030674155.1 Stramonita haemastoma
AGTGACGTGGATAGGAGATCTGATGCATGGGAAACAGCTTGCCCTCCATACTTACTTATCCAGGCTTTGCGCTCTGAGAGGTCACTCCAGCTTCGCTTTGCAGCGTCGACACAACATGGGAAACAGCAGTCTACAAGTTGTAATAAATCTGTCTACTCAACTGGCATTAAGTCAGTCGCCAGGGGCTTCTTCTGAAGGTGGGAGATGTCATCGCATCTCACTGGTCAGCTACTGCCCGCTTTAACCTGGGTAGCCTCCAGCCAGTAAGGTGCTTCCTCGCCACGGTCTGTTAGCCTCACTCGCCGCGTGGGGTTTAGGGTAAAAACCGAGAAGCAGATTGCGCGCCATCCGTGCACCGTAAAACAGAAAAATGAAAACTCTCACCCTTGAATTGGCCACATGGAACGTAAGGACAGTGACACCAGGCTTTTCTGACAACTTGCAGGAAATAAATGAATGATGCTCTAAGACAACTAACTGTCATTGACAGAGAACTGAGAAGACTGCAGATAAACATCGTCACCCAGAAGCAGAGGGTCTGAGAGGGAGAGAAACTTCACTCTGTTCTGGCAGGGCAAAAACCATCAGACGAGGTCAGAGAACACGGCGTGAGTTTCACAGATATAAACAGGCTGCTTGGTCCATAACTCCGCCAGTAGAAGGAACAGAGCGTATTCTGTCTCTCCGACTCCAAACATCCTCAGGAGCAGTCAGTCTAATCAGGGCCTAAGCACCAGCTCTGGTATTCACAGCAGAAGCGAAAGACAAGTTTTATGTCGACCTCAGTGCTGCTATAAGATTTCCTGACAAAGAACTATTGTTCATTGCCAGCAATTTCAACACCGGAGTAGGTGTGGACCACAACTCCTAGCCCACATGCTTGGGTCATTTTGGTACTGGCAAAAATGAACAAGAATGGACAGCGTCTGCTAGAGCTTTGCTATCATCATGGGTTGTGCACCAGTAGCACCTCTTCAACACGAAAACTCAGCATTGAGTCTCTCCTAGAAACATCTGTGATCCAACACTGGCATCATCAGCTTGGCCTGGTGATCCTCACCAGAAATGTCAACCTTGTCCAGCATCAAGATCACTCGCAGAGCTACCAGAGCGTGGACTGTGACACTGACCATTCTTTGGTGTTCAGCAATGTGAAGCTCCGCGCAAGATACAGCACCGCAAAGAAAACCAGTAAGACTGAATCCCTGTAACAACAAATCCTGACTGAACTTTTTTCTTTTCTTTTTTTTTTTTTTATATAGAAAAACATCCAGCCAATTGAAATATTGATGCAGAGGAACATTGCAAAGGTAGATAGCTACACACAGACAACAAAAAAAAATGACAAACAAGACCAGACTATTTTCTGTGATAACCCTTATTCTCTCTGCTTATATTCTCTTCGCTGTCAGTCTCTACATATTAATGTTCAGGGAAACTCTTCGACACGAGGAGAGACTAACAAAAAAAAGAGGGAAGCTGAAGGAAAGCATGTATCGATCGGACTCTTTTCATCCCTTTACAAGGTTTCTTTCTCTATTCTGATCATCCCTGTTTCCTCTTCTGTCCATCCAGTCCACGCCCAAACCTTGGTCCAAACAGACGGTCAAGGATGGGGTGTTCATTGTAGGGAATGTCAGGAGGATGCTGATTAGGGCTGAGGACTTGCAGTGTGCGTTTAGTGGAGAGTGATGTGCAGTTATGTTTGTGATCAATGCTCCTTCATCCACACACAGCTTTTTGTCTCTCTGTCTCTCTGTCTGCTTTCTCTTCTTCTGTCTTCTGTTCTCTCCTGTCTCTGTCTGTCTGTCTTCTGCTCTCTTTCTCTCTCTCTCTCTCTCTCTCTCTCTCTCTCTCTCTCTCTCTCTCTCTCTCTCTCTCTCTCTCTCTCTCACGAGAGAGAGAGACAGAGACAGACAGAAAGACAGAAACAGAGAGAGAAACAGACAGACAGACAGCAGAGACAGAGAGAGACAGAGACAGATAGAGGTAGAGAGACAGACAGAGAGACAGAGACAGAGAATGATGAATACAGACAGACAGAAGGACAGAGAGACAGAGAATACAGAGAGAGACAGACAGAGACAGAGAGACAGATAGAGAAACAGAGAAAATCAATACTGACCAATTTGACATGGATAAGCAACTAAAGTTACATTAACATAAAAGCGTTTCATACAAATTTAAACTGTAGTGGTTAACACCCATATGGTAAGTTGACCTTGTGAAAAAGCTAGCTATGACTGAACATTAAAGGCAATATTCAGGCAACGAGCAGAGATACTACAGTGAAATGACACAGGACACATTGCCAAGACAATCGGTCGGTTAGAGGAAAACATGTCTGCCTAGAAAGCAAAAAGTCCGGGTGGGAGAGTGCGATGGTTCAAATCCTGTTTGGGCTCAAAACTTTTCCCCCATCTATTAGACCATGAGTGATGATCTGGGTGCTAGTCTTTCGGATGAGACGATAAACCGAGGTCATGTGCGTTACACGTCATTATTCAGGGTGCGTAAAAGAACCCATGGCAACAAGAGGAGTTTCCCTGGCAAAATTCTGTAGAAAAAAGCCACTCTACTAGGGAAACAAATACCGTTGCAAACAGGAAAAAAAAAAAAATAGGGGCGCTGCACTTGTGGCGAGCGCTCTCCTCGGGGAGTGCAGCCCAAATTTCACGCAGAGAAATCTGTCTGTGACATAAATTTGGTGTAAACAAAAAAAAACTCCTAGCAGACAAAGCACGAAAGTAATCGTAAATGGACAAGATGTAAAAAACCCAGAATATCATTGTCATGAAAACACGAAGCTTTGTACTCATATCATGTCATCTGATTACTCGAATCATAGACAGAATCCTTCATTGCTGCTATACATTATTCATGGTCTGTTTTCTGTGTGTTGTTTTTTTCCAGGTCAGTACCTATGACTGCACGACTAAATGCGCTGCACTACACTGCACTGTGTGAGTGTGACCTGCTACGCAATGCATTGTCCGAGGGCATTTACAGACCTGTGATTGATATGGTCAGCAGGACATATGCGCTGGTGAGTATGACCAGAGCGTACCTAACACAGCATGAAAGCATCCATCATCCGGGTGGCAGGCCCTTTCTTTTCAAGCTGCATTCAGGGTAGGAGGGGGGGGGGAACGTTTAGGGTCTCTCGATAAAAAATGGCCGTTTCTGTCAATCAGTAAAATGCTGTCGCTTTTTTTGAGTTGTTTTTTTTTTAGGGGGGGGGTGGAGCTTCCCGGTTTTTTTTTTCAGAGAAAAAAATCTTCTGTTTTTTATGATAAATACTTTTTTTAGAATACAGACTGCAACGATAGAATATTTCCACAAAATGAATGCAAGATGAACTGAAAAAGGTTGATGGCATGAAGATAAAACTCGTTGTCAGTCCATTCACTACAGCCTACACTCATATAACGTTGGAGAGAAATCGTTGCTGAGTTGATTTTAATCACCTCTCAATCCCCCACACACACAACACACACGCACACACACACACACCACACCCCACACACACACATCACACACACCTCACACCAGCAACACGCACACACCACACAACACACACACACACACCATCTTCCACACAGCTCGCAACAAGCAGGGCATCGCACGTACACACAACACACACCCACACACACCCACACTACACACACACACACACACACACACACACACACACACACACACACACACACACACACACACACACACACACACACACACACACACACACACACAATCAACCCAATCACAATCAGTGAAAAAAGAAAAACAACATCATTACCATCACACCCTTCACCACCATCAACACAATTAAAACCACAGCCCTTCTCTCTCTCCTTCTCTCTCCTTATCTCTTCTGTCATCTCAGTCTCTTCTCTCTCTCTCTCTCTTCCTCTCCTCTTCTCTTCTCTTCTCTCTCTGCTCTCTCTTCTCTCTCTCTCTCTCTCTTCTCTCTCTCTCCTCTCTCTCTCTCTCTCTCTCTCTCTCTCTCTCCTCCTCTCTCTCTCTCTCTCTCTCTCTCCTCTCTCCTCCGCTCTACTCTCTCTTTCTCATCTCTTCATCCCCCTCTCTCTCTCTCTCCTCCTCTCTCTCCCTCCCTCTCTCTCTCCTCTCTTTTCTCTCTCTCCTCTCCTCTCTCTCTCTCTCCTCTCTCTCTCCCCTCCTCCTCTCCTCTCTGTCTCTTCTGTCTCTGTCTCTCCTTGTCTCTCTCTCTCATCTCTGCTCTGTCTCTGTCTCGTCTCTCTCGTCTCTCTCTCTCTCCTCTCTCTCTCTCTCTCTCTCTCTCTCTCTCCTCTCTCTCCCTCTCTCTCTCTCGCTCCCTCCCCCTCTCTCTCATCTCTTCTCTCCTCTCTCAGCACCCCCCCCACTCCTCCCATTCTTCCCCTGCTCTATCCCAGTGCTAGCCTATAACGGTTTTCAGAATCTGTCTTGGCCATTAAACAGTCTACACCATCCATCACCACCTGTGCCCGCTCCTTGTCAAGCTAGCCCAGGCCATTAATTTTCTCTTCACTTTCTGTGCCAGCTTCAGGACAGTCAGTGCTGTGTGTCATATCCTCAGTGGCTGTCCACTGTGTGAGGGATTGTGAAATGATTGCGTGTGATGGCTGGGTGTTCTTTTGGGTTGTGGGGGGATGAAAATATCATACTGAGCTTATTTTGCGGAAAGCTCAGGAATGTGATAATCATGTGGAGGAAGCTGGGTATGAAATTTTCAGGGGTGTTTTAAACGGTCAGTCTTGAGTATGGGATAGTTGAAAGTTGTTGTTCTTCTTATTCTTCTTCTTTTTGTTGTTGTTGTTATTCTTGTTTTTCTTTTTCTTTGCAGTTCCTCTACTTTGCAGCTCTTCTTTGTATTTTTTTTATAATTCTTTTTCTTCGCAATTCTTTTTCTTGTTCTAGTTCTGATTCGTGTTTTTGATCTTGGTTTTGTTTTTCTTGTTAATGTACTTCTTGTACTTCTTGTTCTTCTAGTTCTTTTTTGTTTGTTCTTGTTCTTCTGGTTTTTCTTGTTCTTGTTCTTCTGGTTGTTGTTGTTGTGTTGTTGTTGTTGTTCTTCTTCTTCTTCTTCTTCTTCTTCTTCTTTTCTTCTTCTTCTTCTTCTTCTTCTTCTTCTTCTTCTTCTCCTCTTCTCCTTTCCTCTCCTCCTCTTCTCCTCCTCCTCCTCCTCTCCTCTCCTCCTCCTCCTCCTCTTCCTCTCCTCCTCTTTCTTCTTCTTCTTCTTCTTCTTCTTCTTCTTCTTCTTCTTCTTCTTCTTCTTCTTCTTCTTCTTCTTCTTCTTCTTCTTCTTCTTCTTTTTTTTTTATTGCAATGCTTCTTCTTCGCTATTCTTCTTTCGCAATTCTTCATTACAATTCTTTGTCGCAATTCTTTATCACAATTCTTTCTCTTCTTCTTCGCAATTCTTCTTTCGCTTCTTCGCTATTCTTCTTAGTAATTCTTCTTCGCAATTCTTCTTCTTCTCCTTCTTCCTCTTCTTCTTCTTCTTTGCAATTCTTCTTGTTCTTTATACCAATTCTTCCTTTTAGTAACTCTTCGTCGCATATCTTTTTCTTTTTCACAATTCTTCTTTTTAGCAAATTGTGTTTCGCAATCGTTGTTTTTGGCAATTCGTCTCCGTCATCGTCGTCACCTCTTTTCATTTTTCTTTTGGTAATTCATTTCATGATTCAATTCTTTCGGATAAGGACATGGCCTCACTCTTATAACTATGTGATAGGGGATGGGACGCCTATAACTATAGTATTTTTCCGTAAATGACATTAACCATTGGTGGGTGTCCATATATTTCGCGTTATGTGAAACTACTCTTCATAAAAAAAGTACTTTTTCTTCTTATTCGTCGTTATCAAAGGTTCATACAGCAATAACTGTAATCCTCCATAGGAGTGAAAATGCATTACTGTGCCCTTGAATCACCGAAAAAGCCAAGCAGGCCCAGCGCATCCGACTAAGGCTTGTCGGGAGAGAATCACCATCTTTGTAAGTCTCTTGGGGGAGAAAAGAGGCAGCAGAAGGGACTAAAAAGGCAGAAACTAGACATTCGGAGGTGACAGGATGAAAAAAAAACGCAGAAATAAAGAAGGGGATCGAAAATAAAGGAAAATTCTAGCGCTATGATCGTACAATGGCTGAGTTTTGCTGGATGTTATATTTAAGTTCGATGAAGGGTTTTAAAACGCAAAACATCTTCCATAACACGTTAAAAACCAGTTGTGTCACTAAGAAGAGTAGGTCACTGTAAGCCTTGCACACAGGGACTGGATTTTTTTCTTTTAAAAGGCCTTTGAGTATATGTTTATTATTTTTGAAGTAAAAGAGTAGATGGAAAATATACAAACACACACAACGCACCCATCACCCCTCCCATGCACGCAAAAAAACAAACACACATACACACTAACACAAATTCACACACACCACACACACACACACACACACACACCCACACACACACACACACAAACACTCACACACATACACACACAACTCTGTCTCACATACACACACATACACACTAACACCAACCCATACACATACACACACAACCCCCCTCCCCCTCCCTAGTAGCAGACACTAAATATAAAAAGAGAGAGAGAGAGGAGAGAGGAGAGAGAGAGAGAGAGAGAGAGAGAGAGAGAGAGAGAGACAGAGACAGAGACAGAGACAAGACAGACAGACAGACAGACAGACAGACAGACACAGACAGCCAGCCAACCAGCCAGACAGACAGACAGAGAGACACAGAGAGAGACACATGCACAGAGACAGAGACACAGAGAGACAGAGTGAGAGAGACAGACATACACACACAACACACACCGACACACAGACAAACAGACAAACCAAGAAAGAAAAAGCCAGCCCAAGCAATAGCATCAGGAGCAGTCATTAGGTGTGTCAACATTGTGTCCCCTACACTCTTCCTGACCATTAGCAACTCACAACACAGTCAACTCTCATCCCCACCCCCCCACCCTGCCCCCCACCCCCTCCTGGTCCACTAGTCCCCCCTCCCTCCAAACAGTCACCCGGTCCATTAATGGCCCTTATAATCTACCCGGTCCATTAGTGGTCCGTCAACACACTCCGTGGTGACTGTGAGTAAACTCTTAGTCAGACCATTATTTCCTTTTCCGACTCAGCGCTGACCAGAAGACATCACTCTGCATCCATCCCCCATCTTCTGTTTTCAGTGCTCAAGAGAGTGTATATCCCTGATCTTCAGGGCTGGGGGGGGGGGGGGTTTCTGCGTGGAATATTATTATCTAGCTTGGTTAGTTGGTTCGTTGGTTTAGAACATTGGTACGTTGTTAGTGTGGTCTGTGTTGTAGGTTGCTTGGTCTTTGTTGGATTACAAAAAGTATTATCGTTGTTATCATCATTGTTGTTGTCGTTATCGTCGTTGTCGTCGTCGTCGCTGTCATCGTCGTCGTCGTAGTCGTCGTTGTCGTCATCATCATCATCGTCGTCGTCATCATCATCATCATCATCATCATCATCATCATCATCATCATCATCATCATCATCATCATCATCATCATCATTACCACCACCATCACCACCACCACCATCATCATCATCATCATCACCATCACCACCACCATCATCATCATCATCACCATCATCATCATCGTCATCGTCATCATCATCATCATCATCATCATCATCATCGTCATCGTCATCATCATAATCACATCATCATCATCATCATTTTGTTCTTGTTTGTCTTGTTCTTCTTCTTCTTTTTCTTGTTCTTCTTGTTATTGCTCTTCTTCTTGTTATTGCTCTTCTTCTTGTTATTGCTCTTCTTCTTGTTATTGCTCTTCTTCTTCTTCTTCTTCTTCTTCTTCTTCTTCTTCTTCTTCTTCTTCTTCTTCTTCTTCTTCTTCTTCTTCTTCTTCTTCACTGTCATCACCTCTTCTTCATCACCGTCATCATCTTCTTTTCCTCTTTTTTTTAGTCTTCCTCATTTGTTTTTTTATGCCAAAAACTATGCTGTCCGTTACAAACATCTTATGCACTAAATTTGAAAGGAAAGCTTTTTTTTATTATTATTATTAAAACATATCAAATTAATGATCTTCCTCCGGTAAATTTAAAACACTGAGTCAGGAAAAAAGTTTTTTGAAAACGTTGTACTTGTACACTTGCTACAATCAGTAAAGAAATATTTTACAACGTTTGCTTTTACAAAGTTTTCTGAGAGAAGAAAGTAAAAACCAAAATCTGAAAATCGACAACCTAACCCCGTCTGCAGAAAACCGCCTCTAGTAACGGAAAAGTCGTTACCCCTACATTCAGCTACACTTAGCTGCTATCTATTCAATCCCAACGGGTGCTAATCATTGTAGAGACTGACCACACTTAACTTGGTCTTGGTAAAAAAAGAAGGAGGATATTCTTAGCACTGGGCCCTTGACCCTTGACTGATAAATACTGGATTTTGCGCGCTTTGTCAGGTGTACTTCGACTCATTTCGTGGCGGAGAGTCACAAATGTGACGCGCCACCATCTAATGAGTCACATTGCACCATATGTCAATTTTTTAGTTATTGACATGTTACTGGTTTGCAATCAAATAAAAGACTGTTGAATACATAAAACCTTATTAGAAATAGGACAGTTTTATAAACAATTTATTACAAGTTGAATTGATAGACTGCAGACAGTGACAAAATGAAAAAAATGACCAGTTTTGAATTGCAGTAGATGGTCAGAACAAGGGCTTGAGTGTTTCTAAAACATGTTTAAAGCAAACGAAATCACACAAGTTATACCTTGATACTTTAATACAAGGTAGAAAAATAGCAATTGTTCTATAACCAATCACAATCTCAAAAACGACAACCTGACCCCCACATGCCTAAAATGGCTCCTCGCTGAAAAGTGAGTCAGGTGCAAAGTGACTCATTTCGTGGCGGAGAGTCACAAAATATGAATGACACTTCCTTGCTGATGTTAGACAGTATTCTATGAACGTCAACACAACCTGCAGTGTTCCATTACAGGCGGGAAAAAAAGTTATTTGAGGTCGATGTATGTCTGCCTATAACTATGACGCAGTAAGTTGAAAACAGTCACCTACAGCGGTAATAAAAGTCTTTCGGATGAGACGATAAGCCGAGGTCCCGTGTGTTACACATCACAATTTAGCGCACGTAAAAGAACCCACGGCAACAAGGGGGTTGCCTCTGGCAAAAATCTGTAGAAAAAAGCCACTCTGATTGGGAAACAGATACAGTTGCATGCAGGGAAAAAGAAAAAGAAAATTAATGGGTAGGCGCTGCACTTGTGGTGACGTGCTCTCCCCTCGGGGAGAGCAGCCCGAATTTCACGCAGAGAAATCTACCGTGACATAAAGTGGTACAAAATACAACAAAATATAAAATACAAAATAATATAGCGCCCTGTGTGCACGGTAAAAGTCATTCTAAGCAAGGAGTGGTGACAGACATGATGCGTGCGATTGAACCCCAGGAGACATCACTTGGGAGAATATTCAAACAATATTAACAAAATTAATAGGCCTACCGTGTCAGACATTTCCCTGTTGAGCTGAGTGCTTCCGTGTTTGTAAGTGTGTGTGCACGCGCGCGCGCACGTGTGTGTGTGTGTGATATGTTGTTGTTGTTGTTGTTGTTGTGTGTGTATGTGTGTTGTGTTGTGTTGTGTTGTTGTTTTTGTGTGTGTGTGTATGTGTGTTGTGTCGTGTTGTGTGTATGTGTGTGTGTGCGGGGGGGGGGGGGGGGGTAGTGTGTGTGTGTGTGTGTACGTGTGTGTGTGTGTGATGTTGTGTTGTTATGTGTATGTGTGTGTGCATGCGTGCGTGTGTACGTACGCGCGCGCGCGCGCGTGTCTGTGTGTGTGTGAAAACACAGCAGGAGATAGAAAAACAAGGAGATTTTTTTTTTTTATTCTAAAAAAACAGCACACACACAGAGAGAAAAGAAGATTGCAAAAAAGAAACTCCAGAAGATGA
>CM060330.1:24199710-24224710 GCA_030674155.1 Stramonita haemastoma
GCCGTTTTGGCACATGCAACTAATCATTATACAACGTTGTTCTCCTCATAATAATATGTCGGTCATGAAAACAGACAACACGCAGACAAACCTGATGACCAACCACAGCCCACCTTACGTAGGTAAGGTTGAGGGCAGCTGTAGAGGGAAAAGGAGGCAGACGACCAGCTAGCATCCTACATTGCCATCACACCATTGAGATCAGTGATCTGAGAGGACTAACAGGATATGGCAGAATCCAGGAGAGACACAACAAAAAGGATGGTGAACCCTGGTGGTTATTACGTGCGTGGAGCTCCTACCGACGATAGCGGTGATGGAGACAAGTTGAACTGAGTTGAAAGTTCTCTTATGTAACAAAAGCAGTGATGTCATACGTCTAGAAAGACTACTGCCCCTGCCCCATCCAAACGGTCAATGCGATACTTATTAGTGTACACGCTCTTGGAAAGTGTCGTAACATCTAGCATGGAAGCATCGTGTCAGGAGTAGTCTAGACAGTTGTTTTTTTTTAAATTCTCTAAACAGGTCTGCAGAGCTACTTGTCAGGTCATTGCTGCACTTCTATCTTAAATTTCGAAAGAGGTGGTACGTAAGAGAGTTCTTCTTTAAAGTGCCAGTGATCATTAACTGGCAGCTGGTTTTGGTGAGAAAGAGAGAGGCAGAAACAGAGACAGAGAGACAAGACTGTCAGACAAAGCAGTACGTAAGTAACGGGGGAGAGAAAGAGAGAGAGTGAAAGAGAATGAAAGAGGCAGACAGAGACAGAGAGACAAGACAGTCAGACAAAGCAGTACGTAAGTAACGGGGGAGAGGGGAAAAGAGAGAGAGTGAGAGTAAGAGAATGGAAGAGGCAGACAGAGACAGAGAGACAAGACGTCAGACAAAGCAGTACGTAAGTAATGGAAGAGAGAAAGAGAGAGAGTGAGAGTAAGAGAATGAAAGAGGGAGACAGAAACAGAGATATGGAGACAAAGCAGAGACAAAGTGACATACACAGAGACGGTCAAAGGGTCAAAGAGAGAGAGAGACAGAGAGAAACAGAAAGAGAAAGACAGGGAGACATAGACCTTTTTTTTTTTCTTTTATTTCGAGGATAATGGAATAAGCATTCATGTGCTTTTTACACCTAGTCCCGTGTGTATGCAGTTTTGTGAATTTTATCATCTGTTCCCACCGACACATAATGGCATTCTCATCCGAAAAGTGGACCATGTTTTAACATGTGCGCAAAATGATCTGCATACATTCGCACACAGGACCTCGGTTTATAATCTTATCCGAAAGATTTTCGAGAGGAGTGGAATCGGCACTGATGCTACTCCAGGGAAAATGTCCCCTTGAACAGGATTCAAACCCATGTCAGACGATCACAGGAGCAATGCGAATCACTGTAACGAAACAGGCTATCCTGTGCCCCCATGACGGAGAGGGGGAGATGGAGAAAGAGAAAGAGAGAGAGAGAGAGAGAGAGAGAGAGAGAGAGGAGAGAGAGAGAGAGAGAGAGAGAGAGGAGAAGAGAGAGAGAGAGAGAGATGGGGGGGAGAAAGAGAAAGAGTGAGAGAGAGATACAGACTCAGACATCACTCACTCACTCACTCAGTCCCATGTCCCAAAGGACGTAGGGGGGGACATGAGAGAAGACGCAACGGAGATCTTTTTCCATGCTTCACGATCCTGTGTGGCTAGTAGGAGGCGTTGCAGGGGTTGGGCAGTCCAGTCTTTGATGTTGTCAACCCATGATTTCTTTTGGCGGCCTCTTCTTCTTTTGCCCTCGACTGTTCCTTGCAAGATGGTTTTTGCTAGGGTGTTGTGTCTTGTGGTGTGACCAAACCACATCAGCTTTCTCCTCTTTATGGTGGAGAGCAAAGGCTCTTGGGGGCCCACACGCTTTTTGATTTCCTCTTTCACATAGTTATTGGTCTTGTGTTCTTTGTATGATATTTTGAGGAGTCTTCTGTGGCACTTGTTCTCTAATGCTTGGATTCTTCTCTCTAACTCTGCTGTCAGAGTCCATGATTCACAGCCATATAGGAGGATAGATATTACGAGGGATTTGTAGAGGTGGTATTTGGTGCAGAAGCTGATGTTGTTGCTTCTGATGATCCTCTGGAGTCTGACTAGAGCAGATGTTGCTGTTGCAATGCGAGCTTTCACCTCATTGTTTGATGTGCCATCTTTTGTTAGGATGGAGCCTAAGTATTTGAATTGGCTCACCTCTTCCAATATTTCTCCATTCATCTTTATTTCCGTGCTGTCATTACTCGCGCTGTTGACCATGATCTTCGATTTCTCTGTACTGACCTCCATGCCGTATGCGCTCGCTCGGTCTGTTAGACTGTCTGTGAGGATTTGCAGTTCTTGTTTGCTGCTGCCCATGAGGTCAATGTCATCTGCAAATCTGAGGTTGCAAAGGGGTCTTCCACCAATGGAGATGGAAGTGTGGTGGTTTTGCAGTGTCTCTGTCATGATGTTTTCGAGGAAGAGGTTGAAGAGTACAGGTGAGAGAAGGCAGCCCTGGCGGACTCCAACCGTGGTCTTGAAGAACTCGCCCACGTGGTTGTTCACAGGAGCAATGACTCAGACATATAGACAGACAAATACACAGACAGAATAAAGGGAGAGAGAGAGAGAAAGAGACAGATACAGAGACAGAGATACAGAGAAAGAGAGAGAGAGAGAGAGAGAGAGAGAGAGAGAGAGAGAGAGGAGGGGAGAGAGAAAGGAGGGGAGTAAGAGAGAGTGAGATATAGAGACAGACTCAGATAGACAGACAGACAGAATAAATGGAGAGAGAGAGAGAGACAAACAGACAGACAGACACAGACACACAGACACATACAGACATAAAGATATATATATATATATATATATATATATATATGTATTATATATATATATATATATATATATATATATATATGTATATACAGAGAGAGAGAGAGAGAGAGAGGAGAGAGAGAGAGAGGAGAGAGAGAGAGAGAGAGAGAGAGGAGAGAGAGAGAGAGAGAGAGAGGAGAGAGAGAGGAGAGAGAGAGAGAGAGAGAGAGAGAGAGAGAATACGAATACGAATACGAATACGAAATGTTTATTCAGATTAGGCCATAGCCCCCAACTGAAGGGGTGATCATTTACATACCAATGTAAATCATTGCATTTTCAATCAGAAAATATAACACCAAATCATATCATATCATGTAATACCTTACGACATAGCAGCATCCAGTCGTTTTAAGGCTTTATAAATGTACAATGCCATGTTGTTCAACACATTTTCATTTTTTGATGCCATAAGTACGTTGAACCGGAAACGACACGGATCTTTATAATATTTTGGTTGGATATATTTGATCCTCAGGTCATAAAGAACAGGACAACATAACACAAAGTGTATTTCATTTTCTTCTGAGTTATGGCATAGACGGCATATTGTTTTATCCGTTAACCTGTTGTATCTAAACCGATGACTTGCAATAGCTGATACACCAAATCTAAATTTTGTCAAAGCACTTTTAACATATCTGTTCATTTCAATTTCGGTATATGGTTCAGCACTATTTGTAACTTTAAACATACTATATTCCCTAAATCTACTACTGTTTTCTACATGGTCATGCCAGTCCTGCCACCTGCAGTCAATGATTCTTTGTTTGAAACATTTGATAAAGCACCCAACATCCCCAACACCCTGATTATCCCAAACATATGCAAATCCATAAGTACTTAGACAAATCCGCACATTTGTAGCCCAAGTCTTCTTACCGTTAATATCCAGATTGTAAAGCATCTTATAAGCTCTGCTTGGCAGTCTATGATTTTCCAGTCTCATTATCCTAAGCCAGTACGTAATACATTTCACATAAGAATTAAGATATATTGGGTATCTTCCGACTTCTCCATAAATAAGATCATTAGGAGTTCGATTGTCAACATTCATAAAACGTTTCATGGCAGACAAATGAAGCCTTTCAATCTGATTTCCGTTTTCGAAAGCCCATATTTCGGCACCATACTGTAAAATAGATTGAACCTGAGAATCGAACAATTTTACAAATACTTTCAATGAACTGCAATCTAGTCTATAAATAACTTTGAGAATAACAAGTACTGCTCTTTTTGCTCTATTCATTAAATCCTGGCATGCAAAAGTAAAACTTAGTCTAGTTGAAAAAAATATTCCAAGATATTTATAGGCATTTACTACTTTAACAATTTCAGAGTTGTATTTCCAATGCTCATGACTGGCTAGATATCCCCCCTTACGAAAGACAATAATATTTGTTTTCTCCATATTTACCTTTAACTCCAATCTCGTTGCTGCATGATACAAACTGTTCATCTGTCTTTGTAAGCCTACGACAGTTGTTGATATCAAAATAATATCATCAGCAAAAAGTAACACAAATAATTCTATCACATCAAAAGAGACTCCATGCTTTCCATTTTCAATAATTTCTAAGGCAAGATCATTGACAAATAATGAAAACAATATTGGACTACACACATCTCCTTGCTTTACACCCCTTGTACAATTCACAAAGTCAGATAATGTTGCTCCATTTCTCACTCTAGCCCTTACTTCTCTATACATACTTTGTATACATCTGTGTAGTTTTCCTCTAACTCCATTTTTTAATAAAATAGGCCATAACAAATTTCTAGAAACAGAATCAAAAGCTTTTTGAAAATCTACAAAAGCAACATATAATTTATGGTTATGTGCAAATTGCTTTTGAACAGCAGCTAACAAAGTAAACATATGATCTACTGTGCTATAATCCTTCTTGAATCCAGCTTGGTATTCGCCTGTAATATTATGTGCCATTACCCATTCTTGTAGTCTATTATTAACAACTGAACTATATATCTTACTCGCTGTATTACACAGAGATATTCCTCGATAATTGTTTGTGTCATTTACATTTCCTTTCTTAAACAGAGGCAGAATGATGGATTCCACCCATCCCTCTGGATAGATGCCGTTATCAAACAAATGGTTAAATAACTTCACTAAAAATTTTAACACAGATTCACCTGAATATTTGAAAAACTCACCTATCAAGCCATCAGGACCTGCTGATTTACCGTTTTTTAATTTTCCAACTGCTACCATTATTTCCTGTGCTGTTATAGGGCTATCTAACAATGCATCTCCCTCCCCTACGTCTTCAGTATCAACTGACTCAGTCACATCCTTTTCTAATACATCTTTGAAATGATCGAACCACTGACTTGTAGATATTGTATTTTTTGGCTGAGATCTTTTACGTGATATTTTTCTTATAGTTTCCCAAAAGTTTGTCGGACTCTTTATGGCTTTCAGTAGTTCTTTTAAATGTAAGTCATTGAATTCCTTTTTCTTTCTTATAAGCATATTTTTATATTCTCTTCGTGCAATACAAAATGATGTCCTATCGTCTTTCTGTGATGAGCGTTTGAATTTTCTAAATAGTCGTCTTACATTACGTCTTGATACTCTACATTCATGATCAAACCAGTCTTTTGGTGGCTGTTTATTAAACTGAATTTTTGTCTCCATATATTCTGCTTGATCTTTGATTATTTGATTAAAAGTGTTTATAGCTAAATTAACATCACTATCAATCAAATCCACTGCCCTGTTTATACCATCTTTTACACATATTGCATTCATTGAGTCAGTAAAGGTTTGAGCAAGTAAGGGTTTCCATCTATACTTAGTAATGAACTGATCTTCCCCTGCCTCCACACAACTTCTATTAGAGGTGCTCCTAACATCTATATCTAAACACAACAAAACAGGTAAATGATCTGAATCTATTCTGTCTAGAACTTTAAGTGTCATGCTATCACAAGCAAAATCAAAGAAAGGCACAGAAATTAAGAAATAATCAATAACACTGCTCCCATGGTCAGAAATATATGTGTAACAACCATTTTCATCGTTTTTACAAACACCATTTAATATGTATAAACCCAATGCTGAACACATTCAGTAATGTTCTACCATATGAATTTATTACAGTATCCTTAGATTGCCTTTTAATGTGATTTTCAGCCTGTTTTGTACAATTTTCAGATAAAATATTTTCATCCACAAAATCAGGTAAGCAGTCAGAAGTCCGACAGAGAGAGAGAGAGAGAGAGAGAGTAGAGAGAGAGAGGAGAGAGAGAGAGAGAGAGAGAGGAGAGGAGAGAGAGAGGAGAGGAGAGAGAGAGAGAGAGAGAGAGAGAGAGAGAGGAGAGAGAGAGAATGTATGAAGGGTGGACATTTGAAACTATCGGAGCTATGTGCAACAGTCTGTCTATGTGACTTGACAGAGCTGTCTGGTATGGTGATAGTCCCTGAGAAACTTGGCCCAGACACTCATGTCCATTTCACAGCCTGATTCTAAAAAAGATTACTCTCTCCCCCCCCCCCCCCCCCCCCCCCCCCCCCCCCCTCTCTCTCTGCCTCTGTCTGTCCCTCTCTGTTTCTCTGTCACTGTTTCTTTGTCTCTCACTCACTCTCTCTCTATCTCTCTCTATCTCTCTATGTGTTTCTGTCTGTCTGTCTGTCAGTCTGTCTGTCTCTGTCTGTCAGTCTGTCTGTCTGTCTCTGTCTCTCTCTATCTCTCTGTTTCTCTGTCTCTCTGTCTCTGTCTGTCTGTCTGTCTGTCTGTCTGTCTGTCTGTCTGTCTGTCTGTCTCTCTGTCTCTCTCTCTCTCTCTCTCTCTCTCTCTCTCTCTCTCTCTCTCTCTCTCTCTCTCTCTCTTCCTCAGATATGCATACGCTCAAGCACACACACAAACACACATAAACACAGACACACGCGCGCCCGCACGCACACACACTAGCACGAACACACACACATTTACACACACACACATGTGTGTGTGTGTGAACACACGCAGAACATTATTTTGCGCAAACGTTAAAACCGCGTTCTGCATTCCGGAAGAGTAGGCCATTGTATGCCAGTGGGAACGGGTGGCATGATCTACAAAACTGCATACACACGATATAAAAGATATACAAGAATAAAATGCTGATAAACACACACAACACACACACACACACACACACACACACACACACACACACACACACACACACACACACACACACACACACGCATATACACACACTCACTCTCATACACACACACATACACACACACGCGCACACACACACACACAATCACAGAGAGAGAGACATAGAGAGAGATGGTGGCGGGGAGGGAGGGAAGGAGGGAGATGAGAGAGAGAGAGAGACAGAGAGAGAAAGAGAAAGAGAGAGAGACAGACAGACAGACAGACAGACTGAGAGGGAGAAAGGGAGAGAGACAGACAGACAGACAGACAGACAGACAGACAGACAGGCAGGCAGCCAGACAGCCGGTTAGACAGACACACAGACAGACAAACAGTCAAACAGAGAGACAGACACACAAGCGTGTGGATAGTCAGAGGAATGAGGTTAATCCGAGTAAGCAGGAGTTCCCTGGGAGAGTGTCCGATAACTTCAGTTACAGGAGAGAGAGAGAAAAAAAAATGCTGGCATGTCCACCTCGTCTGATGATGTGTCTGGGGAAACAGGCTGTCTTTGTGTCTTTGTCCTGACTGACCACAGATACACTGAGAGAGAGAGGAGACACAGAGAGAGGGGGGGGAGGGGCAGAGGGAGAGAGAGAGAGGGGGGGAGAGGAGGAGAAAGAGAGAGGGGGGAGAAAGAGAGAGAAGGGGTTGGGGGAGAGAGAGAGAGAGAGAGAGAGTGAGTGAGAGAGAGGGGAGGGGGAGAAAGAGAGGGTGAGAGAGAAACACAGAGAGAGAGACGGAGGGAGAGAGAGAGAGAGATGGGAGAGATAGAGAGAGGTAGATAGAGAGAGAGGGGGAGAGGGAGAGAGAGAGAGGGGAGAGAAAAAGAAGGAGAGAGAAAGAGGGTGAGAGAGAGAGGGAGAGAGAGAAAGAGAGAGAAAGGGGGGGGGAGACACAGAGAGAGGAGAGATAGAGAGGGAGAATCAGAGAGGGGAGAGAGAGAAGGAGATAGAGGGAGGGAGAGAGAGAGACAGACAGACAGACAGAAAATGGGAGAGAGAGAGAGAGGAGAGAGAGAGAGAGAGAGAGAGAGAGAGAGAGAGAGAGAGAGAGAGAGAGAGAGAGAGAGAGAGAGAGAGAGGAGAGAGAGAGAGGAGAGAGAGAGAGGAGAGAGAGAGAATACGAATACGAATACGAAATTTTATTCATGAAAGGCCTTCGCCCCATATGAAGGGGGGTGTGTGTATATGGAGACATGCACAATTTGAACATTCTTAGTTCTTAGAAAAAAAAAAAGAAAAAAAAAGTAATGACATTACGATACTGCTATTTCTCTTATCTGAAATGCTTTATACAGGTATATGGACAAATTTTTCACAGTTTCCGGGTTTGTTGCAGACATTAGTAATCTAAATCTGAACAAATTTGGGTCTCTGAAAAACTTCATAGCAATAAACTGTTTCCTGATTTCTGCTAAAGATGGACAACAAAGAAGGAAATGAATTTCATCCTCGTTTTCTTCTTTACATAATGGACATATCAAATCATTGTCACTTTGGTGTTTATATCGAAATGAATGAACAGTTATACTAGAGATACCAAAACGAAATCTAGTCATCATAAATTTCAAATGTTTGTCAATATCTAATAGCAAATAGTTTTGTATACGAGGCACAGGGCTAGTGAACGCACGATACATGCTGAACCTCTCACTATTTTGAACATGATTGTTCCACTCTTGCCACCTACAATCAATTAAACGACTTTTGAATGCACGCAAAAATTCATTCACTCTTTCCACACCTTGATGAAACCAAACAAAACCAAATCCATACTGAAAAAGACACTTTCTTACATTTGTTACCCATGTTGTTTTTCCTCGATCATCCAACTCACATAGCATCATATACGCTTTCCTTGGTAACCTTTCTGGTTCCATTCTTGTTAGCTTTAACCAATAGCGTATAGTACTGACAACAAAATTTATAGTGATAGGATACCTATTCATTTCCCTGTACACTAAGTCGTTAGGTGTTCGTCTATCCACTCCCAAAAATTTCTTTAAAGCAAATAAATGGGTTTTTTCACAATATTCTGCGCAGCATAAATACCCCAAACTTCTGAACCATACTGCATAATAGGCTGAACTTGTGCATCAAATAATTTCAAAAAAAGTCTTACTGAGCTATTATTCAAAGCATTTAATCCTCGCATGATAGTGAGAAGTGCCTTTTTTGCACGGCTTGCTAAATCTCTGCATGTAGCAGTGAAACTAAGCCTAGTTGAAAAATATACCCCCAAATATTTATAGGCATTGACAACTTCTATCTGATTACCATCAACTGACCAGTGTTCTCTGGCACTCAAATAACCCCCCTTTCTAAACACAACAATATTTGATTTACCCATATTTACCTTCAATCTCAAAGAGGAAGAAGCGTGTATTAGACTATTTATCTGGGTCTGCAGACCAACAACTGTTTCAGAAAGAACAACAACATCATCCGCAAACAAAAGTATAAACAGTTCCAAAGTATCTAGCAAAAATGTCACACCATGTTTTCCATTTTGTATTACTTCAAGTGCTAACTCATTAATAAACAGAGAAAATAGAACCGGGCTGCAAACGTCACCCTGTTTGACACCTGCTGAACATTGAATATAAGGCGATAATTTAGTTCCACATCTTACTCTTGCCTTAACACAATTATACATGCTTTTCACACAACGAAACAATTTTCCCTTTACTTCATTTTTCAACAATATTGGCCATAGCAAATTTCTGTTGATGGAATCGAACGCCTTTTCGAAGTCTATAAAGGCAACATACAATTTTCTGTTCAAACTGAATTGTTTTTGTACACACGCTAAAAGTGTAAATACATGATCAACAGTTGAGTATCCTTTTTTAAATCCTGCTTGAAATTCCCCTGTTAAATTATTTTCTTTTACCCATGCTTGTAGTCTTCTGTTTATGATACCACTATAAATTTTGCTACTCACATCACACAAGGAAATACCCCTATAATTTCCAGGAACATTTACTCCCCTTTCTTATACAGTGGTAAAATAATTGATTCTGACCAGTTTGTAGGAAAGACACCTTTGTCAAACAGAGCATTAAAAAACTTAACAAAAAAAGGAGTAATCTTTGTAGATGCATTTTTTAACAGTTCAGGTATCAAGCCATCAGGGCCAGCAGCTTTCCCCACCTTCAGTTTACAAATAGCTAACTGAACCTCTTCCTCCATTATAGGCTGATTAAATATACATTCATCATCTGAATCCGAGTCATCCTCCTCCACTAAAGTGTTATCTACATTACTTTCATTACTTTTGTCAAGAAGATTACTAAAATGATCATACCATTGCTCTACAGAGATTTTATTTCTAACTAATTTTCTTTTTGGCATAGCACTGTGTATTGTGTCCCAAAACATTTCTTTAGAATCAATAGAAGCCATTAACTTATCAATCATCAGTGCATTATGCTCTTTTTTCTTTCTAGCTAAAAGATTCTTATATTCTCTTCTCTGTATACAATATGGACTTCTGTCTTCTTCTTTTTTAAAACGCCGGTATTTTCTAAGTGCTCTACGAGTTAATCTTTTCTTTAATCTACATTCTTCATCATACCATTCTTCTTTTTTCTTATGCCTATTTATCAAACATACTTTTTTCATTGAAACTGCTGCACTTCTAATACAGTTATTAAATACATTTAATGCTAAATCAACGTCGTTGTCAATCAGTTGTATAGCTTCATTTACTCTCTTATAACTTTCATCTGAATTTAAAGCATTTACAAACTTTTCGCTTTGAGCTGCATTCCAGACATATTTTTCCATTACAACCTTATCTTCAATGTCATCAATACCACTAAGATTATCGTTAGGAAATGAAATGGACAAGACAATGGGCAAGTGACTTGTGTCAATACGTTCTACAACTTCTAAACAACAGTTGTCAAATATAATTGTAAAAAGATCTGATGATAACAAAAAATAATCAATGACACTGCTACCTGAGTCCCCAATATATGTGTAGCGTCCTTCACGATCGCCATAACACATACCATTCATTATAGACAAATTCAATGCAGTGCACATATCCAACAGAGACTTACCATAACTATTGATGTGTTTATCTTGGGAACGTCTCCCCTCATCAATCAGATTGCAACAATTTGTGGGGCTGACAAATGGCTCTGATGTTGCAGACTGTGATACATTTGATGTCCTGCTATTTAAATCACCTGATACAGTTATAAACATATCATTCTGTTTAAGTGTGTTATCAATCAGACAATCTTCTAACATAGACACGCCATCTGCATCACAATCCATATAAGTGTAATATCGTGAACCCTCTGGTGGCAGATACACACAGGCATACAGTATATCTTTCGGAAGACCAAACAGAGTTTTATCAATAACAAAAAGAACAAAGTTACCCACAACAACATTCACTCGACGAACAAAGGGCACTAACTCATTTTTTATCAGACACACAACTCCACCTGAATGTCTGCCAGCCTTTGATAATTTTGTAGCAGGTTGACAAAAAATAGTATGGTCTGTAAACAAATCAGAGGTGAAAGATTCCAGAAAAGTTTCCACTAAACAAACGAAATGAAAGGAGGAAATGAAAGATACAAAACTGGAATCCTTTATCTTAGAAGACAGACCCTCCACATTCCACTGAAGGAATGTAAAGGCATTTTTACTCATTTGCTTTTCATCATCACTGCATGCGTTACTTGTGTCCAGGTCAGAGGACATAAACAAATTATCATCATTATCAGAATCGCCATTTCCATTACCTGTATTTGATGGTAACATGTTTGTACATTCATTACAACCAGAACTATGTCTATTACAAAAACCCCGTCTGTCACATGACACGCTTTGCAGTTCCCTTTCCACAGCAGGTGATAACATTCTGTCATTTTCACAATGTTTTTCTTCAATTTCCAAATTTTTCCCCAAATGAATCCCGGAAATCCCCAACCCCTCAACAAAGACCTCTCCCCCCCTTTGGTTGTCGGAAACATTTCCCTTTCTCCCCAAACATTTATTTTTCACATCCGCACACTCATTCCCACAAACGAACAGCGACAAATTATTTTCATTAGCAACACTTTGGGTGGGTTGTTTACTTTTACAATGGCGGCCACATCCCTATTTGAAAGCAACGAGACTATTTCCCTCCCCTGACAAAAAATACTTTTTCCCGTCAATAATAAGATGATCATATATCATCGAAACTTTGTGTCCACTGTCTCTTTTTTCTTTCATGAATTTTGACAAAGATTTCCTTATTTCCCTGATTCCTTTTGAAAAGTCTTCCCCAATGAAAATGTTCGTCCCTTTCAGTTTGTTCTTCGCTTTCAGAATCTTTACTTTATCTTTATAGTATGTACAGCGGGCAATAAGAGGAGAGTTTGCTTTTGAGCTGACGCGATGCACCCTGTCAAACTGAACATCGCTAGTCAGCTCAAGCTGATCATTCAGCAAGTCTTTCAGTCTCAGTTCACAATTTTCATTTGTCTCTCCCTCCTCCCTCTCTAGACCATAGAATAATAAATTGTTCCGTTTTGACCGGCCCTCCAGATCATCCACTTTCTTTTCTAAGCTAGCCACTCTGTCCATCAACACACGGTTCGTTTGTTTTGTTTCCCTGTACTCCTCCCGCAGAGCGCTAACCTCCTCCCTCAGCGTGTCCACCTCTCCCCCCAGCGTCCCCAGCCTTTCCTTGATGTCTCTCACATCCTCTTTCACTCCGTCCAGCTTACCGTTTACGGAGGCGTCCATACCCTCTAGCTTTGCCATCAGGTCCTCCATGCTCAGGCTCGGGAAAGACAGTCGTCGCTGCGGGGCGGGGGCGTGTCCACTGTCAGCAGCTTTCTCCCCAACTCGGCCACTGCAGCTGCTGAACCTGGTCTGCCTCATGGTGGCTGCTGACTTGTCCCCTTTGTCCACAGGCCCCGGGTTCTGCTCGACATCGCCTGACCGTAACAGCAACAGACTCCCCCAAAACATGTAGGAGAGCACAGCGCCAATAAAGACGCCGTGAATGCGGGACTTGAGAGAAAGCACCCGAATTCTCATCTTCATTTTTTCCGTAGCCCTCTTTTCCATAAAGGCCTGGAAAACGAAGAGAAATGAACCGCAAACGGCTCTGAAGTCGACCGCTGTACAAGGCATGTTGTGAGAGTGAGCTGTTTTACAAGCTGTCTTGTAAAAAGCGTGGCACAACAGAGCAGCTGGTCAACACGTCCGTTCTCTTCGGCTGCTCTTCACACACTCCGAGAGAGAGAGAGAGAGAGAGAGAGAGAGAGAGAGAGAGAGAGAGAGAGAGAGAAGAGAGAGAGAGAGAGAGAGAGAGAGAGAGAGAGAGAGAGAGAGAGAGAGAGAGAGTGGAGGAGAAAGAGGCAGAGACAGAGAGAGACAGAGAAAGGATAGAGAGAGGGGGAAGAGAGAAAGAGACATAGACATGCAGACAGTAATGGAGACAGAGAGGGGAAGAGAGGAGAGGAGAGAGAGAGAGAGAGAGAGAGAGGAGAGAGAGAGAGAGAGAGAGAGAGAGAGAGAGAGAGAGAGAGAGAGACAGAGACAGAGACAGAGACAGAGACGGAGACGGAGACAGAGACAGAGAGAGACAGAGAGATACATAGATATAAAGAGAGATAGATAAAGAGAGAGATAATGAGAGAGAGAGAGATGAGAGAGAAAGAGCCATAGAGAGACATAGAGTATGAGAAACACACACACACACACACACACACACCACCACGACACACACACACACACACACACACACACACACACACACACACACACACACACACACTCACACACACACACACACTCACACAGAGGCGGAGAGACATAGACAGACAGACAGGAGTGAAAGAGACAGAGAAAGAGAGAGGGGGAAAGAGTGATACAGAGAAGAAGATAGACAGAGAGGGAAACAGACATAGAAACAGAGACACAGAGAGAGAGAGAGAGAAAGGAAGAGAGAGACAGAGATCGAATGAGTACAACAATAGCAGCTTGATTCGGATTAACTACTTAACTCCATGCCAAAATGGAGACACATGTCTAAGCTGTAAGCTGTGAAAGGTGTCCAAAAACCAAAACACCTGGAAGGGGAAAAGGTCATGTCCATTCTCTAAAGCCATGCTTTACTTACAAACATTCCATTGTAATCACTTTTGCATTAAAGAAATCAATTCAGCTGGATTAGAGGCATTCTTTATACTTAACTCCATAAACAGCTTGCCCTCCATACATACTTACCCAGGCTTTGCGCTTTAAAGACTAGAGCGCAACTCCATAGTCTTCCGAGAATGATGGATGCCTACTACCCAATAGCAGCTGAACTATATTGAGATCTGAAAAAAATATCTGAACATTTTGGAAAATGCTCTCCCACAAAAAAAATATATCAGGATTAAAAAAAAATTGCAGACATAATCACACAGAGACACGAACAGCACACAGACATAGCATAGACATAGACATACTCAGACACAAAGACGTCAAGACACAGAAACAAGACAGAAGACAGAACACACACAGACACAGACACAAACAGACAAAAACAGACAGACACATAAACACATACAGACACAGAAACCAGGTGCAGATAGACACAGCCACAGACACAGACATAGATGTATATGTAGACAGACAGACAGACAGACAGACAGACAGACAACAGACAGATAGACACACACTCGTACACACACAGAGACACACAAACGAACACATACATACATACATACATACATACATACATACATACATACATACATACATACATACATACATACATACATAATACATGCACACGCACACACGCACGCACTCACGCATGCATGCATGCATGCATGCATACATGCATGCATACATGCATGCATACATAACTACACTCACCTCTCTCTCTCTGTATATATATATATAGATATATATATATATATATATATATATATATATATATATATATATATATATATATATATATATATATATATATATATACAGAGAGAGAGAGAGTGAGAGAGAGAGTGGAGAGAGATACAGGTAAGTATATACACAATAAATATACACTGGGACGGGATAGCTCAGTGGTCAGAACGCTCGCTTTCCCCAAACTAAGGTTAAGCAGCGTAGGCCGTGGTTACCAAGTGGGTGGATGACTGTTTGCGCAGTTCGGTTTCAGTACAGTCCCCTGTGCACCCAGCTGTAAATGAATACCTGCCCTCTTATAGGGCCAGGGAAGGTAAAGCAGCGAGGGAGAGGAGATGGACGCCGCCCTCAATATGCTGGCCCCTAGAGAAGCTGAGGTCTCTGGCGCCTTGCTCCCCTGCGACCACATAGGTTATTGGACACCTTTAGCTTACCTTTACCTAAACATACCCTTGTTACAAACAAGTAAAGAGAATAATAAAGCAAAGCTAGAGAGAGACTAGAGAGAGAGAAAGTAAAGAGAAAGAGAGAGATAGAGAGAGAGAGAGAGAGAGAGAGAGAGAGAGAGAGAGAGAGAAGACAGACAGACAGACAGACAGACAGACAGACAGACAGACAGACAGACAGACAGACAGACAGACAGACAGACAGACAGACAGTGAGAGAGATGGTTATTTTAATAATAATAAAAAGAGAGATAGACTATGCTTTTAAAAGTGCTTAATCAAAACAAGACGGATCTGATATCAATCCTTACAAACAGCCATCTGCCGAAAAAGAAAACAACAAATATCACGGTCCACATATCAATGTTTCAGCCGCTGGTAAAGGATAGCAATGACACCGGTGACACCTGTATAGGCAGTGGCACTGATAGATGTGTGTATGATGACAGAATGATGCAGGTAGCAGCATCAACAAAGCAGACTTCACCATCACTGTTTGCCTGCTGGGGTAGGGATTCAGGCACGAATAGGCAGAACACAATGCTATGATGGAACAATCTGTGATGTTAGATGATTCAAAATTCAAAAGCTGTATTCCAGGGCAGATTATTTTCAGCTTGATAGTGATAATGTCAATGACAAAAGCTTCACCAACAACAACAACAAAACAAGCATTATATATGTATATACATACATACATACATACATACATACATACATACATACATACATACATACATACATACATACATACATACATACATACATATATATATAAATATATATATACATAGCTAGATAGCTAGCTAGATCGATATATATATATATATACATGTATATATATAATTTACACATGCATATATATATATATGTATATACATGCATATATATATATATATCTATATATATATATGCATATATATAATACACACATGCATATATAAATATGTATATATATGTGTGTACATCTGTGTGTGCGTTTGCTTGAGGCGAAAAGAGATCATGTGTGTTTATTTATTTTTGTTTATATACTTTAATTTATTCTTTTATTTTCTTCTTCTTCTTTTCTCATGACCGGGATGGTTGTGGAGGAGACATGAGAGACGATTCTGCAGCCAGCCGTCGCCATCCAGCCCTGTCCTCCGCCTTCCGAATGAGTGTTGGACTGTCCAGGTGGGTCCACTCCTTGATGTTATCCATCCAGCTTTTGGTTTGTCTGCCTCGGCGTCTGCCACCTTCTAGCGTTTCTTGCAGGACTGTCTTGGGGAGGGTGTTGTGGCGTGTGACATGGCCGAACCATGCCAGCTTCCTTTTCTTGACAGTGGCTAGTAGGGGTTCGTGAGGGCCAGCCATCAGTGCGACTTGACTTCGCACAAAGGTGTTTGTTTTCCTATCCTTCCAGGAAATTCCAAGCAGTCGCCTGAAGCCTTTTGTCTCGAACATCTGGATCCGCTTGGTGGTTTCAGCGGTCATTGTCCAACTTTCGCAGCCGTAGAGCAAGATGGAGATGACCAGGGATCTGAACAATTTGACTTTTGTTTTGAAGCTGATGTTGTCGCTTCTCCATATCTTGTTCAGTTTTGCCACAGCTGATGTTGCAATGGCTGGCCTGGTCTTGATCTCTGTGGTGGAGCGTCCATCTTTCGTGAGGGTAGCGTCAAGATATTTGAAAGTGTCTACATCTTCCAGCTGCTGGCCATTCATGTAGATCTGTGCTGTGGTGCCGTTTGCACTGTTGACCAATACTTTACTCTTTTCTGTGCTGACTTCCATCCCATATGCGCCTGCTCTGTCTACCAGTCTGTTGGTAAGGTCTTGGAGTTCCTTGTTGCTGCCTCCCATGAGATCAATATCGTCAGCGAAGCGCAGGTTGTTTAATGGGTCGCCCTCCTATTGAGATGGTAGAGTGGAAGTCGTAAAGTGTTTCCCTCATGATGTTCTCCAGGAATAGATTAAAGAGAGTTGGAGAGAGAAAGCAGCCCTGACGGACGCCGACTGTGGTCTTGGAGTAGTCTCCTACTTGGCCGTTGAGGAGGACTGCACTGCTAGAGGTGTTGTACAGCGCTTCTATGATCTGGATGAGACCCTCCTCAATGCCAAACTTCCTGAGGACTTGCCAAAGGCCTGCATGCCACACTCTGTCAAAGGCCTTCTTGGAGTCAATGAAGTTGTGTAGCAAGTCCCTCTGATGTTGCAGATGCTTCTCCATCAGGATTCGGCAACTCAAAATTTGTTCTACCATGCTCCTTCCTGCCCTGAACCCAGCTTGTTCTTCTGCCAGGTGCTCTTCCGCCTTCTTTTTGAGTCTGTTCAGTATCACTCTTAACATGATCTTGCTGGTGTGGCTAATGAGGCTGATGTTCTGTAATCTGGATGAGGAGCGTTCCTTCATTGGCCAAGGATATACTGAAGGACTTGTCCAATTCTGCTGCCACTTTGTCCAGTTCTTGAGAGCAATGCATTTTAGAAATCATGAATCAGAGCTCCTCAAATGGGCCCCATATTTAGATCTACCAGCTCCTTTGCTGACCGCTAGTTCTGGAAATGTTCTCCGCCTTCTTATTCGAGTCTGTACAAGTATCCACTCTTAACATGATCGACGGGTGTGCTAATGGGCCATGATGTTAGTTCTGTAATTCTGTGCACTGACGGGGTTTCCATTATTTGGGCAGGGTTAATAAGAGACTGGTGTCATTCTGTGGCCACTGTTTTGTGCCAGATCTTTGCAGTAGAGATGCATTTTTAAAATGTATGCGCTAATGCCTTTTAATCCTCGTGTGTGACGCATCTGAAATGTTTGTATCCGTTTCACGCTACACAATGTGCCTACTTCGAAATGTCGACGGGTTTAACGTGTGCCAAGAGTTATGTGTGTGTACGTGCACTGCGTGTGTGATATGTGTGCGCTTATATGATTGTGGTATGTGTTTGTGTAGCTGTTATGTGTTGGGTGTATTGTGTGCGTGCTGATTTGTGTAGATATGTGTGTGGTGTAATGTGTATTGCGTGAGTATATGTGTGTGTGTGTGAATATATGTGTGTTGCGCGCCGCACGTGTGTGTTGTGTGTGTGTGGTGGGTAGTGTGTGTGTGCGTGGTGCCGTTGATGTCAACACTCATCCTCTGATTTAATCTTTGCTAAAATACTTTAATTATGATTTTTCTCTAGTACTAATCAGATGTAATTTCGTCACACACACACACACACACACACACACACACACACACACACACACACACACACACACACACACACACACACACACACACACACACACAAACAAACAAACAAACAAACATCCACACCCACACACATACCCCGCCACCCCCCCCCCCCCTACACACACACACATACACAAACACACACACATCCTGTTAGGTAGATGGACAGGGAAAAAAAAATTCAGTTGATGAGAAAGAAGAGAGCGCTGAGAATCTAGAACTCTACCAGCATTCATTTAATAATGTATAGCAGGTGACCGTAAAACTTCTGATTACTGGCATGAATGAAAACTTGCCGCTGGAAATAAAAGCGAAAAGCATTATTCTGTAATGCAGGGATGCTTGCTTCCGTCTGAAGTGACACTTCAAGGCTAGAGGGAGTCTTCTGGGACTAGCACTGCTCTCTCTCTGTCGATGTCGCTGTCTCTGTCTCTGTCTTCTGTCTCTCTGTCTCTCTGTCTTGTCTGTCGGTCTGTCGGTCTTGCTGTCTGTCTGTCTCTGTCTGTGTCTGTCTGTCTCTGTGTCTGTCTGTCTCTGTCTGTCTGTCTGTCTGTCTGTCTGTCTGTCTGTCTCTGTCTGTCTGTGTGTCTGTATGTTTGTGTGTCTGTCTGTCTGTCTGTCTGTCTGTCTGTCTGTCTGTCTCTGTCTCTGTCTCTCTGTCTCTGTCTCTGTCTCTGTCTCTGTCTCTCTCTCTCTCTCTCTCTCTCTCTCTCTCTCTCTCTCTCTCTCTCTCTCTCTCTCTCTCTCTTCTCTCCAATTTTCGATTTTGTCATAAAATGTACATACGTCTAGTCTATTATCTTCATTACTAGTTCTTTTTGAACACATGCTATTTTGATTTAAGGGTTGATATGTTATGTACCTGTTGTGTTATTATTTATCTGTTTTAATACTGGATTTTGACTCAAGAACGTTTTCTTCCCTTCAAGTTTGTCAATGCCAGGATATTTAGGATATGAAGACAAAATAATATTATCTTATATTTTTCTTTAAAAAAAACTCTAAAACAAAAATTATTTTGTTACTTCAACCAGCAAACACAACACATAGAAAACAAAAGAAAACCCTAAAAATATATTCAAACAAAAAAAATGTAATAATTCAAAACCTCTCCAATACTGATATACAGAAATCAACATGAAACATAGTACACCACCTTTCTTTTTGTTTGTTTGCTTTCTGAACTTAAGTTTTTGTTTGTTTGTTTGTTTGTTTCCTACTCAGTGTTTGTATCATCTGCCCTTGGCTATGAAAGAGTAGTATAAGGTGAGGAGTTGCTTCCCTGTGAAGAGGTATTTAGGACACCAGGGGCGCTGTGAGTTGGATACCATACCGGATGTGGTGTGTGCTGATGGGAAATCATGCGCACTGAGCTGTGAAATAGGAACGGAAGTAAAGGTTAGAGGGACAAAGTGACAAAAGATATAGGAAGATATCATTTTCTAGCAGACAGAAAACAGAAGAGATGGGGTGGAAGGAAAGAGAGGGGGGGGGAACAGAGAGAGAGGGAAAAGAGAGAGGGGGGGAGAGAGAGAGAGAGAGAGAGAGAGAGAGAGAGAGAGAGAGAGAGAGGGAGAGAGAGAGAGAGAGAGAGAGAGGAGAGAGAGGAGAGGAGAGAGGAGAGAGAGAGAGAGAGGGAGAGGAGAGAGAGAGAGAGAGAAGAGATGCATGGAAGAAGAGAAGGAAATAAAGGGATAGAGAGAAAGAGATGGAGATAGGGAGAGAGAGAGAAAGAGAGAGAGAGAGGAGGGGGGTGGAGTGTGAAAGCAGGGGGGGGGGAAGGAAGAGAGAGAGAGCGTCTTGAAATAGTTCGTTCCATTCAGTCTTAAAAGCGTAAGACTTTTCAAATGATACAGAACATGAAAAAGTAGGGTCATTTATTTTTAAGAAAATAAGAAAAGAAAGTAGTATCATTTCTCTTTAAAAGAAAAACAAAAGAAAAAGTTGTAGGTCATTTTTAACATGTGCAAACCTAGAGCAATAAAACAGAAAAAAACGGAAAAAATATGATATGAATTCAGATAACATAATAAACCATTGATCTACAGAACTAGACCGAGAAATATCTGATGAAGCAACCTCTTTCTTTTTTTTTTGGTTTGGTTTCCTATCCTGTATTTTTGTATGTATCATCAAACATGAAAGACCAGTGTAAGGTAAAGAGTTGCTTCCCCGTGAAGAGGTATTTAAGGCACCAGGGGGCGCTACAAGGTGGTGGTGACGACTGTGCCGGATGTGGTGTGTGCTGATGGGAAATCATGTGCACTGGACTGTGAAATAGGAATGGACGACATGATAAAGACAGACTGAGATGACCACAAAAAAACCAGCAACTAGGAAGTGATTGATTTCTAGGGGGCTGAAATGAGTCTAGAGAAGAAGAAGGGGACAGAAAGAATTAGAGAAAAACCTGTAGGAGAGAGAGAGAGAGAGAGAGAGAGAGAGAGAGAGAGAGAGAGAGAGAGAGAGAGGAGAGAGAGAGAGAGAGAGAGAGAGAGGGAGAGAGAGAGAGAGAGGCTGTTGAAAAGGAAGGACAGTAAGAGACAGACAGGCAGATAGACAGACAGACAAGCAGCCAGAGATGGAGAGAGAAAAGGAAAGGAAAAAAGTGAAATAGCACATTAAAAAAAAATTCAAAGCTTTGAAAAAATCCATGTCCTAAGTGATAAATAAGCTAAGAAGAATACATTGTCATATATCGAACATAACAAAAAAAGGGAAAGAAAACAGCTATGATTCTAACTTTGATTAGAATACTATTGAAAAAATAAAAAAAAAACTTAAATTGTATTCAATACAAGTAAACTTTCATATTTCAAAACTTTTTTGAGGAAAAAGTAGTAAGGAAAGAAAACTTTTTCTGCATTAATATGAAGAGACCCCAACACAGCACAGTCCACCGTTGTCATTACTTGGCTAGAGCTCCAATGTTCACTGAGAGTAAGTTCTATTCTACGTTTTCCTGATTGTGTTTGCCCACCATGAATGCAACTTCATTCAGATTTCAGAAATGATGTTTAATCAAACATAAATTTTCCTAAAGTCGGAACGCAGCTACCTTTATGGTGGGAAAAAAAACGGTCGCATACAGAAATTCACACCTCTGTTGAATCTTGGAGCTCTAGCACAGTAACCAGCCCCCTCCCCCCCCGCCCCCCACCCCCCCACCCCACCCCCCAAAAAAGAACCCCAACACCAGTGAGCATGCATCTGAAAGTATTCACTAGGAAATAGGATCGGAGGTACCTTGCTGTGGACAAGTATGGATAGCTGTCGTGGCTAATGATTTCAAGCATTTGGAAATTTCCCCAAGTTCCCCTCTCCTGCTGCCCTATTCTCTTTAGACCGCAGGAAACAGAGAAGGAAATTATCTGTCAGAAAGAGAAGGGGGGATATTACATCATTGTTGGGTAGCACGTGGGCTCGCGTGCCTTGCACACATGCGCACGCGCACTCCCCGCACCCACCCACAGAGAGAGAGAGAGAGGAGAGAGAGAGAGAGAGAGAGAGAGAGAGAGAGAGAGAGAGAGAGAGAGAGAGAGAGAGAGAGAGAGAGAGAGAGGAGATTGATTGATTGATTGATTGATTGATTGATTGATTGATTGATTGATTGATTGATTGATTCTTTTATATCAAGGATAATGAAATAAGCACCCTTGTCCTTTTTTACATCCAGACCCCGTGTGTATGCAGTTTTGTAAATGTCATCTGTTCCCACCGCCACACGATGGCCTACTCTTACGAAAAGCGGAACAGGATTTAACGTGTGCGCAAGATGTTTTGCGTGCGTTTGCACACGGGGCCTCGGTTTAATGTCTCATCCGAAGGACTTTTTGGGGAGAGTGGAGTCAGCACTGATGTTAACATGCACAGAGAGAGAGATAGACAGACAGACAGACAGACAGACAGACAGACAGACAGACAGACAGAGACAGAGAGAGAGAGTAACACTGTAATCTAAGTAGTATCAGTGCAGCAGCCGTAGGGATTGAAAGAAATGTATTTGTTGCTTCCATTAATAATAATAATAATAATAATAATAATAATAATAATAATAATAATAATAATAATAATAATAATGATAATAATAATAATAATAATAATAATAATAATAATAATAATAATAATAATAATAATAATAATAACATAATAATAATAAATAATAATAATAATAATAATAATAATAATAATAATACATGGAATTTATATAGCGCTATATCTTGCAAAAACAAATCAAAGCGCTTGCACTCGACCCTCACAACAAACAACCAATGACAATAAATAAATCTAGCAAATTCGAAAGCACACACACACGCGCGCACGCACGCACACACACACACACAACACACACACACACACACACACACACACACACACACACACACACACACACACACACACACACACACACAACATACACACACACTTATAGAGGTTATACATTTTGACAGGGTGAATGGAATTTCAAATGATGAAGGCAGGGACAAATAGAAGATGAAAACAGAAGGCAAAAATCTTAGGTTTGAAACAAGTGTGTCTTGAGGTTGGATTTAAAAGTGTCATATGTAGGCTTTTGCCGAAGGGAGAGAGGGAGGTCATTCCAGATTGATGGACCAGAAAAAGAGAAAGAGCGGCGGCCAACGGTAGATCGGTTGAATCTCGGAATTTTTAAGGATAAGGTATCTGCAGCCAAGCGGAGGGAACGAGAAGGTGTGTACACGTGAAGACATTCACAGAGGTAGGAGGGTGCTGTTTTGTGGAGACATTTATAACAGAGAGTACTGATCTTGTAGTTTACTCTCTGTGGCACAGGCAGCCAGTAGAGAGATTGCAAGAGAGGAGTAATGTGTTCAGATTTTTTCTTTCTGAGGACCAGTCGAGCTGCAGAGTTTTGTATACGTTGGAGAGAGTAGCAGAATGAGTAGTGGTGATCATAGCTGTAGATCACCATTTGTTATAGTAGTATGAAAAGTAGTAGTAGTAGTAGTAGTAGTAGTAGGAGGAGGAGGAGGAGGAGGAGGAGGAGGGAGGAGGAGGAGGAGGAGGAGGAGGAGGAGGAGGAGGAGGAGGAGGAGGAAGGAGGAGGAGGAGGAGGAGTAGCATTAGTAGTGGTAATAGTAGTAGAGGTAGTAGAAGTAGCAGCAGGAGTAGTAGTAGCAACAGCAACATCAGCAGCAGCAGCAGCAGCAGCAGCAGCAGCAGCAGCAGCAGCAGCAGCAGCGGCAGCAGCAGTAGTAGTAGTAGTAGTAGAAGGAGGAGGAGGAGAAAGAGGAGGAAGAGGAGAAGGAGGAGGAGGAGGTAATAAAGCGATTATAGCAAAAATCAAATATTTATGCCTGAAGGGATACACTCGGGAAATTCTAGGCTAGGAATTCTCTCTTTTCTATCCCTCTATTTGTTTCTTCCTGGTTCCTTTTCTTCCTGTCACGTTCTTCTTGTCAATTTTCTGCCTTCTCGGTTCATTTACCTTGCTTTGTTTCTATCTCCCACACTGTAGTCGGATGCCCTGGGCCTGACTTGCCAGGCGCTTAGTGGAAGAGCAACGCATTTTTTTTTTACCCATGGGACAGACAACAATAGCTGCTGTCTGAGCGTTTGATGATGATGATGATGATGATGATGATGATGATGATGATGATGATGATGATGATGATGATGATGATGATGATGATGATGATGATGACGATGATGATGATGACGATGACGATGATGAAGAAGAAGAAGAAGAAGAAGAAGAAGAAGAAGAAGAAGAAGAGGGAAGAAGAGGAAGAAGAGGAAGAAGAGGAAGAAGAGGAAGAAGAGGTATAGGAAGAGGAGGAGGAGGAGGAAGAAGAAGAAGAATGCGAAGAAGAATGCGAAGAAGAATGCGAAGAAGAATGCGAAGAAGAATGCGAAGAAGAAGAAGAAGAAGAAGAAGAAGAAGAAGAAGAAGAAGAAGAATGCGAAGAAGAAGAAGAAGAAGAAGAAGAAGAAGAAGAAGAAGAAAAAGAAGAAGAAGAAGAAGAAGAAGAAGAAGAACAACAACAACAACAACAACAACAACAACAACAACAACAACAACAACAACAACAACAACAACAACAACAACAACAACAACAAGAGCAAAAAGAGCAAAAAGAACAAGTACAAGAACAAAACGAACAAGAACAAGAAGAGTTGCAAAGAAGAAGAAAAAGAAGAGAAAAGAAAGGAAGGCTTATAGGCTACCAGTAATACCGTAGTATGAACACCATCGTAACGTAACTGCTTCAGCGGATGTACGTTCCCAGTAGCAGCCGTAGACACTGTAGTGGCTACAGACGTGCCACTAGCATCAGAACAGAAGAAAAAGCAATATTCAAGACCTTACAATAGCAAAACTC
>CM060330.1:24252210-24254382 GCA_030674155.1 Stramonita haemastoma
TTCCTTAGGATATTATTACCAATATAGTCCTGGCATAATGTAAAAGAAATACATTTTGCGTACAATAGAAAAAGGCGGAGAGGAGAAGATAACTATCAAGTGAGTGTATTATAGTACCGTTGGTTGGGACACCATGTCTGATTGATTCCTGCACGAGCCGTCGTCAAGGCAAAAAAAAAAAAAAAAGAATATTGTAGGCTTCAAATGTCCACACAGCTTAATAAGCTAGGAATGGGGGGATGGAAGGCTGTCAAAACACAAGTCAAATCGATGATTATGATGTTGGTGGAGGTTTAAACAGCGGCACTCCATTAACATGTGGATAAGATATCCATTTTGCTGAAACAGAACTTGCAGGTTCCATCTGAATCACTCCGTGAGGATACTAAGAGACCTGCCAGTAAAAACACATCCCCCACCTTCTGAAAATCCTGTGCTAGGAATTTCCTTTTTTTATTTTATTCCACTCTTTCTTTCTGCCTTGCTCCTTTCCTTCCTGTCCACCCCTTCATGTCTGCGTTTGTTGCCTTCTTGGTCCATTCCACTGTCTTTTTTCCCCAGAAAGATTTCAAAGAGAACAGTTCTCTTCCATGTCGAATCTGGATGCCTGAGCCCTGACTTTGTCAGGTGCTTAACAGCAACGCATTTTCATATCATCTGACAGAAAACAGTTGTTTCTGTAAGAGTGTTCGAAGAAGAAGACTGCGAAAAAAAGAGTGCAAAGAAGAAGAATGCCAGAAGAAATAGAATGCCAAGAAGAAGAATGCCAAGAAGAAGATTACCAAGAAGAATGCCAAGAAGAAGAATGCCAAGAAGAATGCCAAGAAGAAAGAATGCCAAGAAGAGGAATCCAAGAAGAAGAATGCCAAGAAAAGAATGCCAAGAAGAATAATGCCAAGAAAAGAAGAAGAAGAAGATGAAGAAAAGAAGAAGAAGAAGAAGAAGAAGAAAAGAAGAAGAAGAAGAAGGAGGAGGAGGAGGAAGGGGAGGGAGGAGAGGAGGAAGAGGAGGAGAAGGAGGAAGAGGAGAAAAAATGTCTGAATAGCGCTTTGGTGAGTTCTCTCTGGAGTCTGTATTCTTTTTTTTTCTTCTCCTGATTTCTGAATGTGTACAGGTTTTTTTTTGGTAGCATTTGATCTCTTTTTGCATGATGAAAATAGATTCAGAGGAGAAAGGCATTTTCCTCATTTTTTATTGACATTTTTAAAAGCTCAGGTGCGAACAAGCCTCTACATAACTTGGGTTTTGATGCTCCCTTTTGATGGTTTTGTTTAAACTGTTGTTATTTTATTCGTTTGCATGTTTTTTTAGGTTATGTCTTAGCTAGTTTGTTAGGGATTTTTTTGTTAGGGTTTTTTAGGTGGAATTGTTTTTGGGGTTTTCTTTGTTTTTTTTGGGGGGGTTTTGGGGGCCTGGAGGAGGGAGGGGGGGGTTAAGAAAAGCCCATGGGTTAAACCCTTGAGTCACAACAAGGACGAACCCTTTCCCTAGCTACTTTTTCCTTCATTAATCAACACCAGTACCCCTCTCCACTTTTCCCCCCCCCCCTCCCCAAAATCCCCTTTTTGGATGAGACTATAAACAAAGCACGTATGTGAACGAACGGTTAATATCTTTGCACCGTTAAAACCCGTTCAATACCTTTGAGAAGAGAGGTAAGCCCCTTGTGTGCTAACAGGGATACACGACAATAGTTTATTAAAAAAAAACAACAACAAACAAAAAAACCAAACCATGCGGGGGGTTTTGGGGGTGACCCGAGGTCCCCAAAACCGCTCAAGGGGACATGGGGCTAGGAAACTTGGGCCAAAGGAACCACACAAACAAATCTATCACTGTCATTTCTATCCCTTTTTCTGCTACGACTCCTTCCATCTATCTATTATCATCAACATCTATCACCCACTACTATCATCTTCTATCATCTATCTACACTATCGCTATCTATCTATCTATCTATCTATTTTTTCTATCTACTTTTAAATATCATCTATCTATCATCTATCTTTCCCTCTATCTACCTATCTACTTCATCTATCATCTTCTACTTTTATTACTATCTATCTACCTATCATCTATCATCTTCATCTATCTATCATCTATCTCATCTTTGTCGTCGTCGTCATCTATCTGCTGCTTTTTCTTCTGCTCTCTATCTATCACTGCTATCTA
>CM060330.1:24266982-24269482 GCA_030674155.1 Stramonita haemastoma
TGAATTTCGAAGCTTTAGCCGAGCAAAGGAAAAAGAATGTTACTATCACAATGACCTCTTTGAAGATGTGGAGCTTCATTTTTTTTTATCTAGTTTCTAGGGGAACGGCGCTCTGTAGCAAGTTCGTGCTTGTAGCTAAAGTTTTTGATGTTGTTGTTGATAATGTTGTCGCTGTTGTCCGTGCAGTTTTTCGTGTTCAAAGTGGACATTGGTCCATTAACGTTACCCGCATGGACCGCAGGCTGCCGTGAATTCCTTTGTGCAGTAGTTGCTGACCACTTTGCCTTATTTCCTGCCAGAGACTGTTACCTTGAGCATCTTCTGAAATAGCGCAGATAACAACAAAAAAAAATTCTAACTTGTTTACGAGTTGCTTCACCACCACTACCACCACCCCGGCCCCATCCCAACCCGCCAACCCCAGCCTCGCCCTACCCCCACTCTCACCCCCTCCTCCCACCTCCTTTCCCTCCCTTCTCCACTTTGTCCACATTCAGATTGCATTAATACTGAAGGATGGGGGATGCGGGCGGAAAAAGCACTTCAGTTCTAAGAGCACGGTCAGTGCTTGTGCTTTGACAGAAACACAGAGGACGCAGGTGAAGTCTTTGCTGTGACGGTCATTTGGAGGTCGAGGGGTGGGGTGGTGGGGGGGTCCATTACTGCCGAGTTCATTATCCTACAGGTTTTTTGCAAGGAGGTTGTGGAGAAACTTTTCCAGGGCTGTCTTACTGACGACATACTTGCTGTTAAATGTTAGTGCAGTTCTGTAAAGCTTCACCAAAGAGTAACGGGAGAAATGAGGAATGGACTTGCTTTTGTTATTGTCGGGCATATCATTGTCAGGCGACCTTTCCAGTCCCTCCTTAATGCAGCAGGCTCCTTTGTGAGAGATCAGTGTCTCAGAGGTCATGTACTGAATTGATTCACTTCAATGCAACTTTTTTTCATCTCGTAAAGAGACGATCCGGCAGGTGCGGCACTAGTGAAAGACAAAGCAACACAGCACACCATTTAAATCAAGAACTAATAAAAAAAAATCTGAAGACTTGGCCATTGATTCTCTGCAGCATGTTGTAGTAGTATAGTAACACACAGCTTAATCCAATTCAGGTATCTCTACTGCACGAGCAACATATTTAAAAGAGGGATAATGTCTTAATGTCAGCATGCTGCATACTGTCTGTCTGTCTGTCTGTCTGTCTGTCTGTCTGTCTGTCTATCTATCTATCTATCTATCCCATAGTCTGGCGACCGTGGGGGCACCCATGAAGAGTTTAAAACCAGTTCCCTCCATTCCTCTCTCTGTTCTGCCTTTCTCAAAATTTTGTTGAGTTCTAGGCCTGTCCATTTGCTAATGTCCTCGCATCTCTTCCTTGGTCTGCCTCTTTTTCTTCTTCCTTGGAAAGTACCTTGTAGTATTATTTTTGCAAGTCCTTTTGATCTCGTGACATGCCCGTGCCATTTAAGTTTACGCTTCTTTATGATTGATAGAAGATTTTCGAAGGGACCAATGGTTTGCTGGATTCTGTTATGCACATCTTCGGTGCTTATGTGGTCTTTGTAGGAGATGCCAAGGAGTCTCCAAAAGCATCTCATCTCTACCGCCTGTACTCTTCTTTCCAAATCAGCAGTCAGGGTCCACAATTCACAGGCATCCAGGAACGTGGATATGACAAGGGAGTGCAATAGTCTGATCTAGGACTTGGGTGAATTTTTTTTATCTTTCCAGATGGTGTTCAGTTTTGACAGTGCTGTTATTGTCTCTGCAATCCTGCATACTACCTCTGGCTTGGACCCCTTGTCTGATACAACATCTGTTTAGTTGAGCTACGCCCTGTTCTGAAACCTGCTTTTACTGTTTAGATATTTGCTGTTACAGAAGCGCAAAGATTCGCCGTTACACAAGCACAAAGATTCGCCGTTACACAAGCACAAAGATTAGCTGCTACACAAGCACAAAGATTCGCCGTTACACAAGCACAAAGATTCGCTGCTACACAAGCACAAAGATTCGCCGTTACACAAGCACAAAGATTCGCTGCTACACAAGCACAAAGATTCGCCATTACACAAACATAAAGATTCGCCGTTACAAAAACGCAAAAAATCTGCTGCCACAGATATGCTGAATATGAAAAGGATATTCTGTAAAGTACAGTGGAACGTAGTACACTACAGGTAAGACTCTACACCCCAAAATGAGTCACACTGTATCAGAGGTCAGTCTTTAAGGGTTTGTTTTTTTTAGTGTTTTAACTATCTGCAATAGAATAGACTGTTCATTACAAACAAAAATTGAAAACTAGACATGTCTATGAAAAGCTATTACAAGTGAAAATTCTAGGCTTCAAAAAGTGACAAAATGATAAACTATCCAGTTTTGCATCGTAAAAGGTTGTCAGGAAGAGGGCTTGGTTGTTTTTAATAAACCTAGTTTTAAAATAAAGGAAACACAATTACGCCATTACACTTCAGTACAAGATAAAAGAAGGCTTAT
>CM060330.1:24274482-24281982 GCA_030674155.1 Stramonita haemastoma
AGTCAACCATTGCTGACCTTACTCAGCAAAACACTCAATTACAGAAAACAGTTGACAGTCAAGCCAAAAGCCTCTCTGCCTTCAACAACTGGCAAAAGCACATTAATAAAGAAATCAATCAATTAAAGAAAGCCCTACCATCAACTACTACATCATACCTACCACCCCACTCCAACAACCATACAGTCACTTCCACTCCAAAGACTCATACCAAAAAACTAACAACCACTTCCAAAATTCTCTTAAGTGACTCCCTCTCGGATATATCAGACACCCCAATAGATGAAGAAATTATATCCACAATCCCCACTAATAACAAGTTTTCACCCCTTGATCCTGACCAAAACCCCAGCCCCAAACCACCCCCTCCACCAGCCCTTCCTCAACAACCAAAAGATAAAAGTACAGAAAGTCCTGTTCCCACTGTCTGCTCCAAGGCACCCCTCCAGCATCCCTTTCCCAACACCTTTAGAGACACTACTGAGAAAGACGGTCCCCACTGCCAGCCAAGAGTTACTCATTGGTGACTCAGTCTTAAGAGCAGTTGGAGACAGAACTTCTCCCCATGGAGGACCAGCGAGAAACCTGTCAGTGCCGGGCCTGACCGTCCAACACCTGCTGAAGTGGCTATCCACCCTTCCTCCTTCTCCACACATCAAACGAGTCACTGTCCATGTAGGCATCAACAGCTGCTTACAAAGTGGCCCAGTTGAGTGTGCGACATGGCAACGTGTAGTCAGAGGACTAGGCCAGGCTTTCCCCCTTGCCAGCATAAAAGCCTCTTCAATCCTCCCTCCATATGGCCGACACCATGCCACCAAAGCCGTGAGGGACTCAAACGCCAGCCTCTCCAAAGTCTGTACAGAAGAGGGGGTGAGTTTTATCAACCACACCTCCTCTTTTCAGACTGAAAGTGGGGCGCCCAAGAAGTCGCTCTACAAGTACCAGGACCCCTTCCACCCAAGTCCCTATGGTATTGCGGTCCTTACCAACAACTTGTACCGCATACCAAAATCAAAACCTCTGCTCCCCACTCCAGCCCACTCCACGAGCCAATGGCACAAGACTTGGGGCTCACAGTCCATCCATAGAGCTGCGCCCAACAACAAAGGACAGCCCCATCCTGCCAAGGGCCCATGGTCTCCCCCAACACCTAAAGCCCCTCGGCCTGCGGACAGAGTAGTCAGGTACTCTGTCCCTGACTACGAAGCCCCTCCACGCCGCCACGACTACAATAAGCAGTTCGGCCTGCAGAACAGCGTACCTGAGAACAAAGCCCGACCACGCCGCAGCGACTACAACAAGCAGCCTGAGTACAGCGGGGACTATGATAAGCAGTTCCCACCCCTTCCTTCAGCCCCTAAATACAATGCCTGGGGGCACTCCAGGACCCCTCAGTCACAGGACAAACAAAAACTCCTTGAAGTCCTCCTGACAACTATCCAACAGGCCCTTTTGTAACCCTTGCCAGCAAACTAGTCAGCAGAGCGAGAGAGAACGAGCGAGCGAGCGAGAGAGAGAGAGTGAGAGAGAGAGATAGAGAGAGAGAATTGCTGTTGACACCCCTTCCCACCAAGTCGCCTCTTTGGAAGTGTGTGTGGATTGTATCCATTCGTCTTGTTGACTTCTTCCAATTTGATTTTCTTGATTTTACATTCAATTTTATTTTGCTTTGTTTGTTTTATTCTGGTTTGGTTTAGTTATTATTGCTTTTTCTCAGTTTTCTGTTTGTTGGGAGAATTGTGTTGTTGTTGTTTGTTTTGTTTGCTTGTTTGTCTTTTGGGGGGAGTTGGGTTTAAAAAAAAAAAAATTTCTTTTCTTTATTCTGATTTATTTATTTATTTTTTTTTTTTTTTTTTTAATTATTTTTGTTGTTGTTGTTGATTGATTTCTTTTTTTGTATTTATTAGAGGGTTGTTGTTCTTGTGTGATTTTTGTTGTTTGTTATTGTTTGTTTTTGTTTTTTTTTTAATACTTTTTTTTTGTTGTTTAGGGGGTTGTTTGTTTTTGCCTTTTTGATTTGTGTGTGTATGTGTTTTGGTTTTTGTTTGGCTTGGTTGGTTTTGGGGGGTTTTGTTGATTTTTTTTTAGTTTTGTTTTGTTTTGGTTGTGTGGGTTTTTTGTTGTTGTTGTTTTTGTTGTTGTTGTTGTTGTTTTTTTTTGTTTTGTTTTGTTTTTTGTTTTTTGTTGTTTTTTGTTTTTTTTGTGTTTTTGATTTGTTTTTGTTTTTGTTTTGCTTTAAAAAATCTTTTTTCTTCTTCTTTTTTTTCCCCCTAGTTTTGTTCCCCCTTGACTGTGTGTGTGTGGTGTGGGTGGGGTGGGTGAGTGTGTGTTCCTTCTGAGAGTTGATTTAATGTTAGATTATTAATTGACACTGTCTTTTTATTTTATTTTATTTTATTATTTATTTATTTATTTTTTTTTATTATTATTTTTTTTTTTTTCTATACTTCTAATGGTGAAGAATGCCTGTCAAGGACATTGCAATCTCCAACCCAGGAGGGATCAGACCGTCTGGTTTATGTGTGCTATGACAGTTGATACTAATTAAAGGCTGTTTTCAGGTTGTGACATTGAACAGACTTGTGTGTATACACACCTGTATATGAACTACTCTTCCAGTGCTCAAAATTATCTTCATTCTTGCCCAACACAAGCCGAGACATTGTTGAATGCAAACATTCATTGGTGGGCAAGACTAGCAGAAACATTGTGAATGTGAGCACTGTGTGGAATTCTCCCTGATTGTTGCTGAGGGACCTTGACAGTCCCTGGACAAAGCCAGTACAACCTTGGTGGTGGACATCCGTGATTCACCTAACTGTGGAGTGACGTGATAATCAACATCCTTGTGACATTTATCACCAAATCACCAGTGAAACAAACAAGTCACCTTCAGAATTGTGTGTGTTATTGGACCACCCACTACCCATATACATTTTCTTGTTGTTGTTTTGTTTTGTTTGTTTTCTTCTCTTATATTGGCCATTTTATATTGCTGTTAATTTGATTGTGTCTGTGTGTCTTTTGAGTAACTATTGAAACCTTTTTTTCTTTTTTTCTTTTTTTTTTTCTAATTGAGTGCCCCACTCCCATCCCCTAATTGAGTGCCACACTCCCATCCCCTTTATTCCATCTGAATAGAATTTTTACCTTTTCTGCTGCTACATTACGTTGTTGTTGCTTGGATTGGGTCATAGATCTATATCTATATACACTGTATGTGTATTTTTTGAGCAACTTGAAAGCAGTCTTTTTTCATTCTGTTTTCTTTCTTCTTACATTTCATCCTTTCCCCTATTGAGTGCCCACTCCCCTTTATTCCTAATTATCTCTCATTGATTTTCACCCTTCTCCCATTTTTACACACATTATCACATCAAACAACTTAAAATTAGTCCTTTTTCACTTTTTTTTTTCTCTTACTTTCATTCTTACCCCTATTGAGTGCCCACTACCCTTTATTTTTATTCTTCTCTAATTAATTTTCACCTTTTCCTGTCTTAAGACACGTTATCACATCTCCAGCAAAAACCAACACAACTGATGCATTCAAGACACAACACGTGGCCCTCTAAGGAAGGCCTACGAATTTGCCACTTAAATATAAATCACGCAGTCAATAAAATTGAAGACATATCAACACTTATCAGAAACCATGGCAAACCATTTCACATACTAGGGCTATCTGAATCAAGACTCTCCAAGCACATAGTAGACACTGATTTATATATCCCAGGATATAAAATCATACGAAAGGATCCACAAAGGCAAAAAGAAACAGGAATCATCATATATATTAGTGAATCTATAACATTCAAGCGTCTCCTTCATCTCGAACATCACGATGTAGAATCTGTTTGGTTCGAAATCTCCATGAAAGGTTCACCACCTATTGCAATGGGATTCTGCTATAGGAATCCGGCAGAAAGAAAAAATTGGATAGACAAGTTTGACGAAATGATGAATGTAGTTCTATTAGAATCCAGGGAAGTAATACTGCTCGGTGATTTTAATATTGATCTAACAAAAGCAAATAATATATGGACGCAAATTACTAATTCTTTCAACCTTCACCAACTAGTTAGTTTACCCACGAGAGTCACACCAAATTCAAGCACAATAATTGATCACATCTACGTATCAAATCCCCAAAACATCATAGAAACATGTGTCCCTGTCTATAACTGCAGTGATCACTACCCAGTCTGTACTACATGGTCAAAAAAAGGAGCAAAAATTCCCAAACCTGGCCATAAAAACATAACATATCGTTCTTTTGCAAAATTTAATGAACAGCTTTTCCTTCTCGATCTAAGTAACTCTATGCTCTCAGAAACATTTAACATTACTGATCCAGACTTGGCCATCGAATTCTGGATAAAAACTTTCACTGAAATCTACAACAAACATGCTCCACTTAAAACCATAAGGGTCAAACATGTCCCCAAACCACCTTGGATTACAAAAGAACTAGAAGAAGCATGCTATCTTAGAGATTTTTTAAAAAAACATAAATATCATGAAGAGTCAAAAAGATTACGAAACGCCATAAACTCACAGAAACGTCGAGAAAAAAAGAAATATTTCCAAGATTTACTATCTTCCAAACAAAACTCAAAAATTATTTGGAGGGCCATAAATCAAATAACAAATAAACAATCATCTTCCAAATCAAATGTAATCAAAGATGTTACTGCTGAACAACTCAACAATCACTTCATAAACGTCTCAACTAACGTTGTTAACAATGATGATTCCAAATCCAATAACCTCAACACATTAAGACAATACTGCCAAGACAAGCATATTCCCTCAAAACTTCACATACCATTCATTTCAGTTTTTGAGGTCTATAATTACTTAATTCACCTCAAACAATCAAGGACACGAGGTCTCGATGGAATAGACAGCGAATTCTGAAATTGTCAGCTCCAGTTATCACAGACACCCTAACATATATATATAACCAATGTCTTGAAAAGAACTATTTCCCCAATGCCTTCAAAACTGCTAAAGTAATCCCCATCCACAAATCTGGTGACACTTCAGATCCATCAAATTATAGGCCAATCTCTATTATATCCCTCCTTTCAAAACCCCTGGAAAAACATATAAATAAACACTTAGTCCATTACATAGATACTAACAACCTACTTCACCCTAATCAATCAGGATTCAGACAAAATCACTCATGTCATACTGCACTGACTAGTCTCATAGACAATTGGCTATCACACATCAATGAAAACAAATTTTGTGGAGTATTATTTGTAGATTTCAAAAAAGCATTTGATACAATTGACCACACACTTCTCATCAGAAAGCTAGAACTGTACAATCTATCATCAAATAGTCTAGAACTACTCTCTTCTTATCTTAAAAACAGACAACAATGTGTCTCAACAACTACATCCACATCCAATCTAAAACCCATTCATTATGGAGTACCACAGGGATCTATACTAGGACCTATTCTCTTTTCCTTATACATAAATGACCTTCCTCTACTTATCAAATCTAAATGTGAACTATTTGCAGATGATACAACCATACATACAAGCCATAACGACATTGACTCTCTTGCAACCATATTGCAACAAAGCTGTAATGATCTTGTCAAATGGACAGAACTGAACCATATGTCTATTCACCCCCAAAAAACAAAATGCATGCTTATCACCACCAGACAAAAGCGACAAAATTTACCTCATAAACAGTTTCCAATCCAAATAAGAAAGGAAGCAATTGAACAAACCTCTCATCACAAAGTTCTAGGAGTAACAATCGATGAAAATCTCAGCTGGTTCTACCACATATCTCATCTATGCAAATATCTGTCCCAAAGAGTATACCAATTGACTAAAATTAAACATTTCCTTGACTACAATTCAAGGAAATTATTCTTCCAAGCTTACATACAATCCTCAATAGACTATGCCTCAACCCTCTGGGATTCTGCCAGTGCAAACACTATGAAACCGTTATTAAGTCTGTATAAACGTGCTCTCAAACTTATCCTTCTGAAAAAAACAACCTTACTTGAAGTGGATTATACTCAGTTAAATATTCTCCCCCTACAACAAAGACTAAAATATAACAAAGACATACTGATGTTTAAGATAATGGCAGGAGCTGTCCCCACGTCCTTAATAGATAAGTTCCCAATGAATCATTCCAGAAATACTGAAAAGCCAAGTGTCCCAATCCCAAGAATAGACTTGTTTAAATCTAGTTTACTATACTCAGGCCCTGTGCTGTGGAACTCCCTTCCCGATTCAATTAAAGAACACCAATCATTGACTACCTTCAAAAATCACCTCCTAATCCACTTGATGCACCAAAAATAATAAACCAATTATATCCCCTCTCCTTCTCCCCCTTCTCTTTCTCCCTCCCTGTGTGTGTGTGTGTGTGTGTGTGTGTGTGTGTGTGTGGTGTGTGTGTGTGTGTGTGTGTGTGTGTGTGTGTGTGTGTGTGTGTAGTTGGGTTTTTTGTTGTTGTTGCTGTTCTTTCTCCCCTTTTATCAAAACTTATGTTTTATGGAACTATTTTGATGATAGATGGTGGTGGATTGATGTTTTCAGTCATTCAACCTCATCGTATTCTCATGTTGCTCCTTAATTATTGCGCCCTCTTTTCTTTTCTTTTTGCTTTGTTTTTGTTTGTTTGTTTGTTTGTTTGCTTGTTTTTTGTTTGTTTACTTGCTTGTTTTTTGTTTTGTTGCTGTGTTTTCCTTTTGTTTGTTTATTTGTTTGTTTGTTTGTTTTTTCTTCTTCAAATCAAAATCATCATTGATTCCTACTTCATATTTTTGTTTCTGAATGAGTGCATTTTTATAACATTACCTTAATATTGTATTTCTGTCTTATTCCTTACCTGTTTTGTTGTGCTTCTCCCCTTTTATCACAACTTATGTTTTATGGGACTATTTTGATGATAGATGGTGGTGATTTCAGTCATTTAACCTCATGGTATTCCCATGTTTGCTCCTTAATTATTGCGCTCCCCCCCTTTTTTTTTTGTTTGTTTGTTTGTTTGTTTGTTTGTTTGTTTGTTTGTTGTTTTTGGTTGCTTTGTTTTGTTTGCTTATTTGTTTTTTTTGTGTGTGTGTTGTGTGTGTGTATGTGTGTGTGTGTGTGTGCGTGCGTGCGTGCGTGCGTGCGTGCGTGCTGCGTACGTGCGTGGTGCGTGTGTGTGTTGTGTGTGTGTGTGTGTGTGTGTGTGTGTGTGTGTGTGTTTTCCAAATCGAAATCATTACTTCATATTCTTGTTTCAGAATGAGTGCCTTTTTGTAACATTACCTCAATATTGTATCTCTGTCTTATTCCTTATCTGTTGTTGTTTTTTCTCCCCTTTTATCAAAATCTTATGTTTTATGGGACTTATTTTGATGACAGATGGTGGTGGATTGATGTCTTCAGTCATTTAACCTCATCATATTCTGATGTTTGCTCTTTAATTATTGCGCTTTTTTTGTTGTTTTTTGTTTTGTTTTGT
>CM060330.1:24286982-24294482 GCA_030674155.1 Stramonita haemastoma
GAGCCACTGAAACCGAATAAGGTGACAGACAGTCTTGACGTGGCATTAGTGGTCGACAGGGCTATGAACATCATGGAAAGAACAGAGCACCACAAGGCTTGTAATTGATTTTTTTTTTATTGGAAGCTCGAAGAGCATCACCTTTTCAGCACTCACCAACACGAGGCGTCCTTTTACATGGGAAAATAAAGATTTAAAAAATTGTTAGCATGACATAGGAAAAAGAAAAATAAACATTGTTGAATGCACGTTTCGTGATATTTCGTTGGATTTACGCTAATTTGTTTTTTTGCTTTTATTTTGTCTATTTTTTGTACTTGTCTGTTTTGATTCATTTTGCTGTGTTTGTCAAGTGTGTTTGTTTTGCTGTGGTTTTTAGCTCTTTTCTGCTTTAATGAATGGAGTTGTTTCGAAGTTATCATTCTTTAAATATTGCTCTTAATCATAGATCTTCTTTGGATTTGGTGTAGGGGTGGGCACGTATCAAAATGAAACTGTTCTATTAAAAATTGAAACCGTTTTTCTCACAATGTTTCTTATTTATAAAAAAAAAAAATGATCATGCAACATAGTTCCTCTGAAGCTTTTTCTTTCTTTTTTTTCCTTGGCTCAATAACACCGCTTTCCGTTTGATTAATTTGTCCAGAACAAAAGAAAATGATCTCAGGGTAACGAACGGAACACGTCTCCACAACACTACAGTGCATCACCACAGCAGCAACGCAGGTAGTTTAACCGTGCTGCTAGTTATGATTAGACAGCCAGCTTCTCGACGCTAAGTATTTTAGTCATTGAACGAGGACAAAATACTTTACATTGTTTTGAACTTATCCTCTCTGTGTGTTTTGCTGTAATGTTTTGCTTTCTGTTGGTACTGGTGGTTTTTTTTTGTTTTATTGTTTGTTTGTCTTTTTTGCTGTTGTAGGTTTGTTGCTTTTTTTCGAGGGGGTGGGGGTTATAGTGTAAGCCGATGGCGTGTTGTTTTTTTTAAATAGAAAAAAGAAAAAATAATAAAGCTGACATGTCATTTCAGTGTGATTATTTTCCTTAGGATATTATTTATCAATATAGTCCTGGCATAATGTAAAAAGAAATACATTTTGCGTACAATAGAAAAAGGCGGAGAGGAGAAGATAACTATCAAGGTGAGGTGAATTATAGTACCGTTGGTTGGGACACCATGTCTGATTGATTCCTGCACGAGCCGTCGTCAAGGCAAAAAAAAAGAATATTGTGTAGGCTTCAAATGTCCACACAGCTTAATAAGCTAGGAATGGTGGGGATGGAAGGCTGTCAAAACACAAGTCAAATCGATGATTATGATGTTGGTGGAGGTTTAACAGGCGGCACTCCATTAACATGTGGATAAAATATCCATTTGCTGAAACAGAACGTGCAGGTTCCAATCTGAATCACCCCATGGGACACTAGAGGCCTGTTAGTAATATATAGCATCCCCGCCTGAAAATCCTGTGCTAGGAATTTCTTTTTTTTATTATTGCATTCTTTCTTTCTGCCTTGTTCTTTTTCTTCCTGTCACCTCCTTCATGTCTTATATCTGCCTTCTTGGTCCGTTCCACTGCCTTTTTCTCCAGAAAGACTTCAAAGAGAACAGTTCTCTCCATGTCGAATCTGGATGCGCTGAGCCTGACTTGTTAGGTGCTTAACAGCAATGCATTTTCATTCATATGACAGAAAACAGTTGTTTCTGTAAGAGTGTTCGAAGAAGAAGACTGCGAAAAAGAAGAGTGCAAAGAAGAAGAATGCAAGAAGAAATAGAATGCCAAGAAGAAGAATGCCAAGAAGAAGAATGCCAAGAAGAATGCCAAGAAGAAGAATGCCAAGAAGAAGAATGCCAAGAAGAAGAAGAAGAAGAAGAAGAAGAAGAGAAGAAGAAGAAGAAGAAGAAGAAGAAGCAAGAAGAAGAAGAAGAAGAAGAAGAAAGAAGAAGAAGAAGAAGAAGAAGAAGAAGAAGAAGAAGAAGAAAAGAAGAAGAAGGAGGAGGAGGAGGAGGAGGAGGAGGAGGAGGAAGAGGAGGAGAAGGAGGAGGAAGAGGAGAAAAAATGTCTGAATAGCGCTTTGTGAGTTTCTGTATGGAGTCTGTATTCTGTTTTCTTCTCCTGATTCTGAATGTGTACAGTTTTTTTTTTGGTAGCATTTGATCTCTTTTTGCATGATGAAAATAGATTCAGAGGAGAAAGGCATTTCATCATTTTTTATTGACATTTTAAAGCTCAGGTGCGAACAAGCCTCTACATAACTTGGGTTTTGATGCTCCCGTTTGGATGGTTTTGTTAAACTATTGTTATTTTATTCGTTTGCATGTTTTTTTTAGGTTATGTCTTAGCTTAGTTTGGTTAGAGATTTTTTGTTAGGGTTTTTAGGTGGATTGTTTTGGGGTTTTCTTTGTTGTTTTGGGGGGTGGGGGCCTGGAGGAGGGGAGGGGGGGTTGAAGGAAAGCCTAGTGGTTAAAGCGTTGAGTCACGACCTAGGATGAAGCCCTTACCTAGCTACTTTTCTTCATTAATCAACACCAGTACCGTCTCCACTTCCCCCCCCCCTCCCCAAAATCCTTTTGGATGAGACTATAAACAAATGCACTGTATGTGAACGAACGGTTAATATCTTTAGCACACGTTAAAACCCGTTCTACCCTTGAGAAGAGAAGAGTAAGCCATTGTGTGCAAAACAGGGATACACGACAATAGTTATTAAAAAAAAAATAAAAAAAAAAACAACAACGCATGCTGGTGTGTTTTGGCATCATCCTCGAAGTCACAAACGCAGCTCAAGGGAGAAATGGTGGCATAGGAAGCATTGGACCATAGAGGAACCTACACAAACAAATCTATGCATCTGTCAATTTGTATATCCCGTTTATCTGCCTATCGATCTCCTTTCTCTATCTATCTATCTATCTGTCTATCTATCTATCTATCTATCTATCTATCTATCTATCTATCTATCTATCTATCTATCTATCTATCTATCTATCTATCTTATCTATCTATCTATCTATCTACTATATCTATCTATCTATCTATATGTACTATCTATCTATCTATCTATCTATCTATCTATCTATCTATCTACCTATCTATCTATTTCTCTATCTACCTACCTATCTATCGATATATCTATCTATCTATCTATCTATCTATCTATCTATCTATCTGTCTGTCTATCTATCTATCTATCTTATATCTATCTATCTATCTATCTGTCTTCTGTCTGTCTGTCTGTCTGTCTGTCTGTCTTCTGTCTGTCTGTCTTCTATCTGTCTTCTATCTATCTATCTTATCTATCTCTATCTACTCTATCTATCTGTCTCTATCTTTCTTCTGTCATCTATCTATCTCTTTCTCTATCTATCTATCTCTCTATCTTCTCTCTATCTATCTATCTATATATTATTATATATTATATATCCACATATCTATCCATACAAATATCTGTGTGTATATATATATAATTATGTATATATAATAGATATATATATAATAAATATAGATATAATAGATATAGATATAGATCTTTGTGTGTGTAAGTGTGTGTGTGTTTGTGGTTGTGTGTGTATGTATGCCTGTCTGTCTGTCTGTCTGTCTGTCTCTGTCTGTATACGTTCTCTTGCATCCACTAAAAATAAACGTTGTGTAAAAGTTATGAAGCCTATTATAGGTACAATTATCTCAATTTTGAAGCCAGAAGATAGAATAAAGGGTATTAGCAGAAGCCAGACTTCGACTCGAATCCAACCACTCACGATGGCATTAATTTTGCTTTAATGCTCACTCTACGAACCCACGGCAATCCATCAGTGCTAACTAAGGGGCAATATGAGGCATGCTTCTGGGCAGATCCCCTTGAATTACCAGCCTCCTGCTTTTTTTAAGATGCTGGCGCGGACCACGGTCTAATGGCAATGCAGGCTTCTAACAACCTGCTAATATGAAATGTAGCCGTGTGTGTGTGTGTGTGGGGGGGGGGGGGGGAGGGGGGGGGTTGGGGGGTTGCGGGGGTGGTGTGGTGTTGTGTGTGTGTGTGTGTGTGTGTGTGTGTGTGTGTGTGTGTGTGTGTGTGTGTGTGTGTGTGTGTGTGTGTGTTGTGGTGTGTTGTGTTGTGTGTGTGTGTGTGTGTGTGTGTGTGTGTGTGTTGTGTGTTGTGTGTGTGTGTGTGTGTGTTGTGTGTGTGTGTGTGTGTGTGTGTGTGTGTGTGTGTGGTTGTGTGTGTGTGTTGTGTTTGTGGTGTGTTGTGTCGTGTGTGTGTGTGTGTGTGTGCGTGTGTGTGTACGCGTGCGCGCCTGCCTGCCTAGCCTGCCTGTCAGTGTGAGTGTGTGTTAGTGAGATTTTTGCGTGTGTGTGTGTGTGTGTGTGTGTGTTTGTTTGTTTTGTGTGTGTGTGTGTGTGTGTGTGTGTGTGTGTGTGTGTGTGTGTGTGTGTGTGTGTGTTGTGTGTGTGTGTGTGTGTGTGTGTGTGTGTGTGTACGCGTGCGCGCCTGCCTGCCTAGCCTGCCTGTCAGTGTGAGTGTGTGTTAGTGAGATTTTTGCGAGTGTGTGTGTGTGTGTTTGTTTGTGTGTGTGTGTGTGTGTGTGCGTGTGTGTATGTGTGTGTGTGTGTGTGTGTGTGTGTGTCTGTCTGTCTGTCTTTCTGTGTGACTGAACTTGCTCTGATTATTTCTAATATGTGTATTGAACAGGCATTGATTTTGCTTTTTCATCAAGCCATCCATCGAAAACAAAACGAAAAAAAAAGTTAATAAGTAATACACTATTGAAAAAGGTGTTTGTGTGGGTGTGTGTATGCGCGAGCGTGCGCGCGCGCGCGCGCGCGCGCGTGTGTGTGTGTGTGTGTGTGTGTATGTGTGTGTGTGTGTATGTGTGTGTGTGTGTGTGTGTGTGTGTGTGTGTGTGTGTGTGTGTGTGTGTGTATGTATGTATGTGTGTGTATTCTTGCTTGCACGCTTGCGAATGTATTCGTGTATGAAAATGTTTTCGAGTCAATTATACTAGTTTCTTATTAAATTGATGAATATTCTGCGTTTTTCAGAGCTTTTAGTCGTGGTTTTTTTTATAGTTGTTTTCGACATTGTAAACTTTCAAGCTTTAAAATTGCTTTTAATGTCTTTATATGTTGTGAAATATCTTTGAGTTGGGAAGAAAATAATGATATTCTGTGCTTCCTTATTTCTCTCCCATCTTTTCATGAACGATCTGTACGAGAAAAAGACGTAGAGAAAACACCCACACCCCACAATAAAGAAGAAGAAAAAAAGTAGCACTTTAAGCATTTTGTTTTCCCCAACTTTGTCTTTAAAGTAAAAAAAAAAAAGAAAAAAAAGGAAAGTTAGAGGATACAGAAAAGTACTTTCAGTTATAAAGTTTCAGCGTGTTCAGCAGGATGAAGGAAATAGCTTTGTTTTTGAGGAAAGCAGGAAAATAAAAAAAAAACGGACACTTTTCCATAAACTTAAAAAAATATATTTTTTATCCTTAGCAACCATTGCTCCCAACTGTTCGGTGTGACCAGACTGAGAGGGATGTATGAAGGTGGTGGGTGTGTGGTGGATACTAGGGGTGGGGGTGGGGGGGAGGGTCGGGGGGTAGAGGCGGAGGAAGTGGGGGGGGGGAGAGGGGGAGGGAGACGAGTAGGAGAAATAAGCGCACGCTTTCATCCACCCGCTAGCATAGCGAAGCTCGACCACTGTGAGCGCGCGCGCGAGACATCAAAGCTGTATTGTTCCTCCCGAAAGCCGGGAATAGCTGAGGCACCTGTATGAAGTATGTGTGCGAGACAGGGCTCTAGTCTTACCACAGGTAGCTTTGATCTCTGTCAGTGCTTTTGTTGTTTATAGTGGATGATGGATGATTGAGACATACCTCACCTCTGTCTTCAGTGCTGGTTGATGGTTTTTTGTGTCTATGTGTGTCTGTGTGTGTCTTCGCAGGTTCGCTGCAAGTTTCTTTCCTTTCATCGTGTTGGACAAACAGTGTGAGAAGATGAAGAAAATACCGCAATTGGAATGAGAAGAAAAAACAACACAACTAAACATATCGTTGTGTAAAAGTTGTTTTGTTCTTTAAAAATCAAAAAGTCATGATAGAGTTTGTGTTGGAAACAAAGTTGGGTCATTTGCCTTTTGTGTCAAAACATGTGATTATGCTTTAAACTGAACTTTGAAAACAATCAAACTTTGTTTTGAGAGCGAAAACTATCTTTCTTTTAAATCGTAATAGAAATTTTGTTTGGGGGAAAAAAAAGTCGGATCCTTTGCCTTTTTGTGTCAAATGCTGTAAAATAAGTTTCAAAACTGAAAGCCGAAAACGGCTTTGTCGTGAGAGAGAGAGAGAGAGAGAAAAGAACTTATTTTGTTTGAAACTGAATTTTCCACGAGCTGATGTTGAAGATGACATTGTTATAAAAATGAATTTTAGTTTTAGAAGTTTTGGTTGTTATAAAGTGTGCTGTATAAAAGCCATCACAGCAATGAAGACATGAACAATTCCTTTATGATAGATATAGTTTCCGTTCGACTGAGCTAATGAAGAGAGAGGATAAAACGGTTCTCCCCACCAAAGACATTTCTGTGCATCAGAAAGGTGCGTTGATCACTCACCATTGTGGAACAAACTTTTCCTAAAATAAGAAGACAGTAACGTTGTTACAATGAGAACATGGACGGATCCGAAACTATCAAAGTAACTTATCTAAACACGAAAAACAATCCTTTGGTAATGGTACACATTTAATCCCCCTAATCTAGACAAAAAAACCCAGATTATTCCACCATCCCTTTAAGTGAAAAGGCGTACCATTAAAAACTTGAAGATAACAGTTGATAGAAAAAACTCAGTCAACCAACCAAGCCAGTCAAAACAACCCAGCCGACCAACCCAAACCAACCAAACCAAACCAAACCAAACCCATCCATCACAGCCCCCTCTTCTCAACATGACGGAAATCTTCACCACGGGACCTTACCAGTGCGGGGACTACGACCCGCGGATTATTTCCATCGGCCCTAGCCCCTTTCGGCAGAAGACCTCACCTTATACTGCACGCTCCGCAACGTCTACGGGATCTTCGGATCCCTCATCGCCATTCTGGGCGTGGTGGGCAACATCATCTCCCTCATCATCCTGCCCAAAACGGGCGGGGCCAGATCGGCCATCGTGTTCTTGCAGAGCCTCGGGTGTACGACACGGTGTTCTTGGTGACTATGTTTCTCTTGAAGACGCTGCCGTGCATTTCCGTCCTGGGGCATTTCAGCGTGGTGGTGTCCAACGCCGTGTCACCGGCCCTCTTCCCAGTCATGTACATCGCCCACGTGGGGGCGATCTACAGCACGATTTGCATCTCCAGTGAAAGGTGAGTCCCGGGGCTGTTTTTTTGGGGGGTTGTTGTGTTTGTTTTTTAGTGGTGGGTGGTTGGTTAGTTAGTGGTGGGGATGTTTTTTTTGGGGGGGGGAGGGGTAGGGGTGGGGGTGTAGGTGATGCCGGGTGGT
>CM060330.1:24299482-24319482 GCA_030674155.1 Stramonita haemastoma
GTCTGTCGTTCGTTGTTGTTGTGTCTGTCTGTGTGTCTGTGTCTGTCTGTCTGTCTGTTGTTGTTGTCTTGTCTGTCTGTCTGTCTGTCTGTCTGTCTTCTGTCTGTCTGTCTTCTGTCCTGTCTGTCTCTCTGTCTTCTCTTCTCTCTCTCTTCTCTCTCTCTCTTCTCTCTCTCTTCTCGTCTCTCTCCTTCTCTCTCTGTCTCTCTCTCTCTCTCTCTCTCTCTCTCTCTCTCTCTCTCTCTCTCTCTCTCTTCTCTCTCTCTCTCTCTCTCTCTCTCTCTCTCTCTCTCTCTCATCTCTCTCTCTCTCTCTCTCTCTCTCTCTCTCTCCCCCTCCCTTCTCTCTCCCCCCTCTCTCTCTCCCCTCCTTCTCCGTGTGTCTCTTTCATTCCTTCTACTGCTCTGTCTCACTGTCTCGTGTGTGAGTGTGTGTATTAGTGTTGTGTGTGTGTGTGTGTGTGTGTGTGTGTGTGTGTTTGTGTGTTTTGTGTGTAATGTGTGTCTGAGAGAGAGGGGGAGGGATGAAGAAAAAAAACAGACAGATATAAAGAAAGAGAGGGTAGAAGGGGAAAGAACAAGAAGAAAAAGAAAAACAACAACAAAAAACACCAACAACAACGAGAAGAATACAACAAAAACAAGAAAAAAAAAAGGAATCAAGAAAAACGCTTTGATTACTTTTGTAAGATACAGTGCTATAAAAATTCCATGTATCATTATCATTATAAGAACAAGAACAAAAGGAACATTTTTTTAAAAAAAAGACGTAGAAGACGTAAAAGAAGAAGAAGAAGAAGAAGAAGAAGAAGAAGAAGAAGAAGAACAAGAACAATACAAGAACAGAAAAAGAACCAAAACACATCAAAGAACAAGAACAAGAGAAGAAAGATAGAAAAAAGCGAAGAAGAATGAAGAAGAAGAAGAAGAAGAATTGCGAAGAAGAAGAAGAAGAAGAATGGAAGAAGAATGAAGATAAGAAGAAGAAGAAGAAGAAGAAGAAGAAGAAGAAAAGAAAAAAGAGAAAGAAAAGAAAAAGAAGAAAGAGCAAAGAAGAAGAATACAAAAAAAAGAGAATAAGAATTAAAAAAAAGAAAAGGAGCAGATGACAAAAATGAAGGAAATTTCCATGAATTGATTCGACACAGGAATCGTTTATTCAATTTTCTAGTCTTCTGACGAGGGAAGGGCAGGAAACTAAAAAAAAAAAATGGTTTCCCTGAGCTAGCACTTTGTGGTGACACGTGTATGTCCATGTGAGGACACTACTGAGAGTGACGTGAACAGGAAGCCTGCTGACCAGGAGAGATGAAGAAGGATGCTAGTGGTGATGATGATTCCGCTGTTTATCTATTCATTTACTTTATCTAACGTCTTGTATCGAGGATATTGGAATAAGCACCCATGTGCTTTCATTGATATGTAATCCACGTGCGTACGCAGGTTTCTAAAATTTTATCATCCTTCTCACAGGCACAGAATGGCCTACTCTTACAAAAAGCGGTACGGGGTTTAACGTATGTGCAAGATATTCTGCGTGCGTTCGCTGACGGGATCTCGGTTTATAGTCTCATGCGAAGGACTTTTTGGGGAGAGCGGAGTCGGCACTGATGTTAACTCCAGAGGAAAAATTCCTCTTAATCGAGATTCGAACCCGGAGTCAGCAGATGACGAGCGCAATGCGCTTCACTCTGCCCACCAGGCTATCCTTTCCCTTACGTCACTTCTTCATTAGCAGGTGGGCAGATTATCTACGTAAGAGGTGAGATAGAAAGAGGAAAAGGTGTGTGGGGATAAGGAAGTGATGAGAGAGAGAGAGAGGAGAGAGAGAGAGAGAGAGAGAGAGAGAGAGAGGAGAGAGAGAGAGAGAGGAGAGAGAGAGAGAGAGAGAGAGAGAGAGAGAGAGAGAGAGAGAGAGAGGGGGAGTGTGGGTGGAGATGTATGGAGAAAAAAACTGAAGGAGTGAAAGACGTTAGGAGAGTAAACACCATGGAGATTGTCAGTCAAGCCATGGGTTAGATGAAAAGGTTGTTTTTTTCTTTTTGTTTTTGTTTTGAATAGCAATTATTGAATCGAAATTAATCAGTCGTCTAGACGTCATACAACCACACCACCTAGAAAAAAACACAATCTTGACCTTAACACTCTGAAGAATTACAGACCTGTTTCTGTTGCACCTTTTATCTCTGAAGTCTATGAAAAAGTTGTTTTGAAACAGCTCAACAGGTATCTTCTTTCCAATAGTCGCATTCCCCCTTTTCAGTCTGCCTATCGCGCCAACCACAGCACAGAAACCACCCTAGTCCATACCTTAAACACGCTTCTAACATGCTTCCGACTCGGGGAGAATCTCCCTTCTCACTCTTCCGATTTATCTGCAGCCTTTGACACTATAGACTATCCAATTCTCTCCCATCTCCTAAATGAATTTGGTACCAAAGGCTCCGTTCGCACCTGGTTTAGTTCATATCTTATGATTGGTGGTACTCTCCTTGTGTTGCCGCCATTTTCCCAAGGGAGAGCAGTCTGAATTTCATGTTAAAAAATCCTCTGTAAATGAAAGTAAGCAGTGCATCTTAATGCCAGATGATACAGTAGAATGCAATACAACATAATGCAATGCAATAAAGCACGATACAATACAAATCTATATAATCCATACATCTATATTTATCCATCTTTATCTATATCAGTCTATATATCTATATATCTATATACAATACAAATCTATGACATTCCCAGTGAGAAGTATAATTTACAGCCATGTTTTGGCAAAGAGTGTTGTCTGCTAATGAATCACCAGAAACATGGGTCTGTCTGTTTTTGCTGTTTTTGTTGCTAGTCTTTTCTTCTTCTTCTTCTTCTTCTTCTTCTTCTTCTTCTTCTTCTTCTTCTTCTTCTTCTTCTTCTTAATTCTTCTTCTTAATTCTTCTTCTTAATTCTTCTTATTCTTCTTTTTAATTCTTCTTAATTCCTCTTCTTCTTCTTAATTCTTCTTCTTCTTTCTTCTTCTTTCTTCTTCTTCTTCTTCTTCTTCTTCTTCTTCTTCTTCTTCTTCTTCTTCTTCTTCTTCTTCTTCTTCTTCTTCTTAATTCTTCTTCTTCTTCTTCTTCTTAATTCTTCTTATCTTCTTAATTCTTCTTCTTTGTTATCCTGCCAGGCGTTTAACAGCAATGCAACGCATTTTCGCTCAAATCATATGAAAGACAACATTAGCTGGTACCTGGGTGTTCACCAATGAAGAAGTAGAAGAAGAACAACAAGAACAAGAAAAGAACAAGAAGAAGGAGAACAACAACAACAGGCACACGAAAAAGAACAAGAACAAAAAAAGAAACTACTGTCAGTAACCAAAGTTCAGTCTCAACCAAGGTTAACACATTGTCAATAACCCCTTATGTTGTTGCACAAACATGTTGACCACAGAGTTTCTCACTATTTTTAGCTATCAACTGATAGTATTGTGTTGAATCTGACTTTAAACTTCCCTATCCACACAGTTGTTTGTTCAGATTATTTCCACTCTCTGTATCGTCAGCCGACCTTGTCCCTGAGTCTTCACAATAGCAAACAACTCCCCCCCCCCCCAAAAAAAAAAAAAAAAAAAAAAAAAAAAAAAAACCACCAAAGTTTGGTATAATTGGTTTTGTTTGTTGTTGTTTTTTTTTCAATCTGCGCCAGCACAGGCCTAATTGAGGCAGACTAATGATAGGACGTACAATGGCGTCATTGTCATGTCCCGCCCCCGCTAGGCGACTTTGTGAGCTGAGGTCGTCATGGTCATTTAATTTTGCTTGCCTTCCCTTTTGCGTCTGAAGGGTAGGGTTAGGAGAGTTAGGGTGTTGAGAGTGTCGTGTGGGTGGGGTAGGCGGTTGCTCTGTGTGTGAGAGAAAGAGAAGACACCAGTTGTTTTAGAGAGGGAGAGAAGTAGAGTAGTAGAGTGTAGTGTAGTAGTAGTAGTAGTAGTAGTAGTAGTAGTAGTGTGTAGTAGTGTCGTCGTCGTCGTCGTCGTCGTCGTCGTCGTCGTCGTCGTCGTCGTCGTGTACTAGTAGTAGTAGTAGTAGTAGTAGTAGAGTAGTATAGTATAGTATTTATAGTAGTAGTAGTAGTAGTAGTAGATAGTAGTAGTAGCTAGTAGTAGTAGTAGTACTAGTGAGTAGTAGTAGTAGTAGGTAGTAGTAGTAGTAGTAGTAGTAGTAGTAGTAGCAGCAGCAGCAGCAGCAGTAGTATAGTAGTAGTAGTAGTAGTAGTAGTAGTAGTAGTAGTAGTAGTAGTAGTAGTAGTAGTAGTAGTAGTAGTAGTGTATAGTAGTAGTATGCAGCAGCAGTAGTAGCGCAGCAGCAGTAGCAGTAGCAGCAACAGTACAGTAGTAGTAGTAGTAGTAGTAGTAGTAGTAGTAGTAGTAGTAGTAGTAGTAGTAGTAGTAGTAGTAGCAGCAGCAGTACAGTGTAGTAGTAGTAGTGTAGTAGTAGTAGTGGTAGTAGTAGTAGTAGGTGGTTAGTAGTGTAGTAGTAGTAGTAGGTAGTAGTAGTAGTAGTAGTAGTAGTAGTAGTAGTATATAGTATAGTAAAAGAAACAGTAGTAACAGCAGCAGTAACAGCAGCAGTAACAGCAGCAGTGTTAGTAGCCTTGTTCTGTCTGGCTAACACAAGCCACTAGATGTCCATGCTCACCAATTGTCGGACAGATAATAGAAGCCTTATTCACAGGCCTCTCTATCCTGTATGATAAACTAATGCAAAAAAAGACGAACCGTAGAGTAAAATCGTTACATCCCTTACACGTACGTCAGTCCCGAGGGTTCAAGAAGTCGTGGGTTTGAATCTCGGTGGCATCTGGTGAATAAAGGGGTGAGGCTTTCAGCGATCTCTCACGTCAACTGTAAGTGTAGACCTGCCAGTGCCTTGATTTCCTTTGTGTATAATACACGTACATATAGATGATCAAATATGCACGTTAAAAACCTTTCTCTCTCTGTGTCTCTGTCTCTGTCTCTCTCTCTGTGTCTCTCTGTCTCTCTCTCTCTCTCATCTGCTTATGTTTTGCCTACCCAGCCCAGTCTCCTGTCTTTCTTTTCAAACAAATATGTCTTTATTTCCTATAAGTTGCCCTGAGGTCGGAATGTGTCGACTGAGGCCAGCGGTGGACACCCTTTAGAGTTATAAGCACAGGAGAAGAAGAAGAAGAAGAAGAAGAAGAAGAAGAAGAAGAAGAAGAAGAAGAAGAAGAAGAAGAAGAAGAAGAAGAAGAAGAAAAAAGAACAACAACAACAACAACAACAACAACAACAACAAGGAGGAGGAGGATGGTGATGGTGATGATGACGACGACGACGACGACGACGACGACGGCGACGACGATGACGAAGAAGAAGAAGAAGTAGAAGGAGAAGAAGGAGAAGAAATCTTTACGAAGATGATGAATCACCTAACATACAGCTTCTTAGACCATTACCTAAAAGCTGCTCGCCCAAAATTTATGTATGTGTAGTCATGGTGTCGAAAGCGAAAGGACTCTTTTATTAAAAAAAAAAAGAGAGAGAGAGAGAGAGAGCAGTATACATAGGTGTGAATGTAACACAACATAACAGCAGGACTTTCATATTAATGAAGCATTATTATTTCTAATTAAATATAAGGGAAATGGCACCACGACATTTATTGCGTGGACGGGTGGAGAGAATGGATGTACAGACTAGAGTCCACTGACATTTTTGGAAAGGGCTTGTTGCAACATCTGTCTTGTTTGCTCATGGACACATGGTCATGACACCTCCGCTGCCTAACAAGGCTTGGATTGCTCTCAACACAGCCACGAACCTGCAAGTGTATGCACATGTGTGGGCGCGCGCTCGCACGCACACACACACTCACACAAACGCGCACGCATGCATGCCCGCACACACACGCACGCATGCACACACACACACACGCACACTCACTCACATTCACTTACACACACATACACACACACACCGCGCTCGTGCGCGCACGCACGCACGCACGCACGCACGCACGCACGCACACACCACATTTATAGTTTTATACATAATTTTATTCACACACGCTGCCTGCCTATATGTAAGTATGTTGGTCTGTTTGCCTGTTTTATTTTTCTTTGTGTGTGTTTGGAACTATGCATTAATTTAGTGTCGGTAAGATAAATCTTTCATGGTAATGTTTTTTTTTTCTTGTTTTGTTTTTGTTGCTGTTGTTAGTTCAGTATGTGTTAGAGTAACTTATTGTGGTGTATTAAGTGTCCTTGAGATACAATTTTCGTGGTCATTTTTTTCTGTTTTGTTGTTGTTGTTGTTGTTAGTTCAGTGTGGGTTTATTTTTTGTTAAGTAAAGGACGTGGGTGGCACTAACAAAGTGTAAATGTCGTTATGTTATTGTGTGTGTGTGCGCGCGCGCGCGCGCGCGCGCGCGCGCGTGTGTGTGTGTGTGTGTGTGTGTGTGTGTGTGTGTGTGTGTGTGTGTGTGTGTGTGTGTGTGTGTGTGTGTGAGAGAGAGAGAGAGAGAGAGTGTATGTGTGTGTTTGTTTTTTTGTGTGTGTGTGAGTGTGTGTGTGTGTGAGAGTATATGTGTGTGTTTTTGATTTGTGTGTGTGTTTGTGTGTGATTGTGTGTGTAAGTGTGTATGTGTGTGTCTGTGTGTTTATATGTATGTGTGTGTTTGTATGTGTGTGTGTGTGTGAGAAAGAGTCTGTGTGTGTGTTTGTGTGTGTGTGTGAGTGTGATGTTGGGCAGGACCTCAGGGCTTCATTTACTGCTGCTCACCTCTCTAGAATCTAAAAGGTTACAGCTCACGTTGAGATGTGGCCTCAGGGCTTCTTGTGTGTGTGTGTGTGTGTGTGTGTGTGTGTGTGTGTGTGTGTGTGTGTGTGTGTTGAGTGTATTTGTGTGTGTGTGAGTGTATTTATGTGTGTGTGTGTCTGTGTGTATGTGTGTGTTTGTGTTTCTGTGTGTGTGTATGTGTGTGAGTGTGTGTGTGTGTGTGTGTGTTTGCGTGTGTGTGAGTGTGTGTGTGTGTGTGTGTGTGTGTGTGTGTGTGTGTGTGTGTGTGTGTGTGTGTGTGTGTGTGTGTGTGTGTGTGTGTGTGTGTGAATGATAACAGGAGAAGTTAGTTTAACTTTTGTGAATACGTGCGTGATATGATCAAAGCTACGAGTAGGACATCATTTCATTTAGTCAACAAGGTAAAGAAGGTCTTTTAGATGTCTACAGACACACAGAGAGTGGCGATGATAAATACCACTTCAATGGCGAAGTCTCTGTCATTAATCACGCTCTAAAGAGTCTGAGGTAAAGACACACTCACAGAGAGATACACACACACATATATATATTTATACATATATATGTATATATATATTTATTTATACATATATATGTGTATATATTATTATATGTATATCTATATCTATATCTATATATCTATCTATCTTTATATATGTAATACGAGATCCCCACACAAAAGCACACACACACACACACACACACACACACACACACACACACACACACACACACACACACACACACACACACACACATACACATTGGAACAGACACGGGCGAGCACACACACACACACACACACACACACACACACACATACACAAACATACTCTCTCTCTGTCTGTCTGTCTGTCTGTCTGTCTGTCTGTCTGTCTGTCTCTGTCTCTGTCTCTGTCTCTGTCTCTCTCTCTCTCTCTCTCTCCTCTCTCTCTCTCTCTCTCTCTCTCTCTCTCTCTCTCTCTCTCTCTCTCTCCAGCGCTGACATGAACGAAGCTAATATATATGATCACTTCAAAAGCAACATCTTCGCCAATGGATTAGGATATCCCTGTCTGGGTCTTAATCCCTAGCGATGATATTGGAGCTGGAAAGGATGAAACATACTGACACTCACAGACACAGACAGACACACAGACAGACAGACAGACAGACAGACAGACAGACAGACAGATACGCACTCACGCACATACACATACACACTTATAGACTCGCACGTACACATCGCTCACACACACGCACACACACACGCACACACACATACACACACGCCCCCCCCCCCCTTTAGCTCAACATACACACACAAAAAAAAAAAAGTTTGGAGACATATTATTTGGAACCCAGTAAGAACTTTGAGTCTCATTAATTCTTTTTCTCGTCTGTCTATCTCTGTGCCTAATTAAAAAAAAAAACCCACAACGATGAAGATTTTCAACCATAGCCATAAATCTGACAAAGGAACTTCTATACTTCATCTTGTCGACGTTACATGTTCTAATTTCTGTTTTTTTTTATTTTAGTTTTTATTTTATTTTTTATATCGAGGATGATGGGATAAGTTTCACATCCCTAGACGGTTTCCCAGAAAATGGACTCCTGTCTCATTGTTCTCATCTTATCTCTTTTATTTTTACCTTGTCTCAAATGGGATTAGCACTAGCGGTTAGCTGTTGTTAGGGGCTACTGGTTTTCAGCATCAAAATAATATTGCTGGCCAGGTAGCGTATCTCGTACGACGGTACAAGTTGGCCGGTGGTGATGTGAAGGGGTGGTAAGTAGATTATCTCCCATGATTAAGTAGATTATCTCCCATGTGGTCAGAGGGTGACACTCGCAGCGTCGTGTTTTTTATGATTTGTGTGATGTTCTGTTTCCTTAGGTGTAGTCGAAAATCCCCCAATTGTACATACTTCGTCTTTACGATGAAATGTAGTATTTATGCAACCTGTTTTTAGAAGTCACATCTTAAACTGTCTGGTTGTGCTGTGTTCGTGAGGTCTGTGCAGAAATGGGACATCAAATAATTATACCCACTCATTTACATAAAAACAAGGAAAATAGATAAACCCATCATTAGAGTAACAATAAACCCAAGTCCATGGTATCCGAATTGATTCCTGTTAATAAAGTCAGGTGTCGATAGCCAGGACGGTAGCTTTTGTGGATTCAGAACGAAATATTTTCCGGATATTTTATAACTTTGCTAGAAAATTGTTATTTACACAGAAAAAGGCACAAACTGGAATGAGGAAGTTGATACCTTTAACTGTCCTTTCTCCACAATCCTTAAGACAAGTCTTAAAAACGGAAAGGTTTGAAACTGTGCCTCAGCGGAAAACCCAGGTAGGAAACAAATATGTTTTGAGTGTGAGTGCACGAACGTGTGTGTGTGTGTGTGTATGTGTGTGTGTGTGTGCGTGCGTGCGTGCGTGCGTGCGTGCGTGCGTGCGTGCGTGCGTGCGTGCGTGTGTGTAAAACAAAAGAATAACTTAATGTCTGAATTAGGTAGTAAAATAAATTTTAGATGAATGACATAAATGAATACATTTCAAGATATGGAATCTGTATAAAATAGCTGAATCTTCCATCATCCAATTCCCTTGACTTCCTAACAGAAAACGAAACAAATTGCTCCTTCAGTGTATATTTCATTTGATATGGAAGAAAAGTTCAAGCTAAGAACAGAAGATAATGTCTTGAAGTAAGCCTCTTTTAATGCTTTAGGTCAGTTTTTGCCCTTGTGTTTCCTTGTGCCTTAAAGAGGTTCATTACTAAATATTCAGCCATGGCTCTGATATATTTTTTTTCTACCTTTTTGTTAGTTTTTTGTCGTTACGGTCTTTTCACATCAGAAGTTGGCACTGCACAGCAACGTCTAGATTCAGATGTAACCCTGACATGAATTTTCCTACTTGTTTGTTGATTTTTTTTTTCCAAATCAGCAACGCCTCTGCACAGAGTAAAATGTGACTCTCCACCACATAAGGAGTTGCATTGCACCTGAGGTCAATTTTTAGTTATTAGCATTCTATTAATTTGCAATGAAATGGCTATAACAACACAAAAAACAGACTGAAAATCTAACAATTCTATCAAAAGTTATTACAAATTGAATTGATAGACTGCAGGAAATGTCAAAATGAGAAATGGACAAGTTAAGCATCCTAATAGGTGTCAGAACTGAGGGCTTCGCTATTTCCAAACACGTTTAAAGACAAAAGGAAACAGAATTATGCCTTGATATTTCACTACAAGGTAGAATAAGTGCTATAGTTTTATAATCAATCAAAATCTCAAAATCAACAACCTCACCCCCACCTGCCTTCAATGGCTCTTAGCGGAAAAGTGGATTATGTGCTAAGCGACTCATTCCGTGGTGGAGCGTCACATATGAACTGCGTGCGTGCATGCGTTCGTACGTAGCGTATTTACGCGTGAAGATTGATGGGGACTGGTTTGAAAATAAACCTGTCAGTCTATCTAATTTTGTTCATTTTGAAAAGTAAGTGTGAAGCTTCCTAGTTAGAACTTCCTTGTTAAACACACATGCTCCATATTATCTTGAAATGAATCTTAATGTCAAAATGAAAGTCTTCAAAACCGGGATACTCTGCATGGGCAATTAATTAAAAGAAAAAGATACCGATATGGCAAAGCAAACAAGAATATTTTTTGCTAATGAATATTCGTCGTAAATAGACATCTTGACCGAAGACACTAGAAGAGAGCAAAGTAAAGCAAAACAAAATAAGTTATAAAAAAGGATCTCTTTTTTAAATTTTGAAAATCCTTCAAACTACAGCATGAAATTTTATTGACGTTCATCTGTCCTTTGGTGCATTCGTATCATTGGGTTGGGGGTTTTTGTTTATTTGTTCCTATGCTTCATGTATTGACTTGACAATAGATCATTCAAAAATAGGGATGAATAAATAAAGAAAGTGGCAGCAGACACAGAACCACACAAAAAACTTGCAATAAACAAAAAAACGAAAATGCTTACATCCATAAATTCATAGAAAGGGAGCCGCTCTTGTTGCGTTGCGGATGTCAAAAATATTGATGAAGTTTGTTGGTTTTCTTTCAAGTCTTTATTCTATATTTTTTTGCAAACTGGTTATCACAGCGCGTGGAAGAATCTCATCATTATCAAACTATGTTTCAGTTTGTTAGAATTTAATATTGATGAGATTTGATGTAGTAAAGTGGATTTTGACATTTTCATTGTGTATGGTTATCTCTCACGGTTTTATTGAATAGCGTCTAGTGAATTTGGCATTATTATAATGCATGGCTATCTCTCATGATTTCATTTTATGTAGCATAGCGGTTTATACATGATCATGTTTATTGTATCGTAATCTGCTGTGAGGCATAATTTTTTGGTCGGAATAAAAACTTCACGCTGATTTAGACAGAGAATGTCAACCACCGTACGCTATTGCTCGTTTGCAAGTGTGTTCCACAGTGATGATGTTACTTCCTCTTAAAACACCTCACCTTAACTATAGGCAGCCATACTACAACTTCAAAACACCTCACCAATACACACTGCTGTACACCGATTCAGAAGACTTTTTATTCACTTACATAACTATGCTGAAGGTGGGATATAGGGGTCGATACTGATGAAACTTTTTTTTACAAGCCCATGTTAAAAGTTATGCCATATATTCAAAGCGCATCACTTGTAAAACATAAAAATCAAAGCATTACTCAGTTTTCTGTCACTGTTGCCATAAAACAATCGAATATCGCCACCAAAACCAAAAAGTTTCAAACACCTAACCTTTTTTTAACTATAACAAGTTGAAGTAACCCGTTTTTTACAAACGTTTTTCTTTACAACCTGAATTGTTTAAATTCACACACATGGGGAGAGCTTCACAAATATATCCACAATTCTTTTATTCTAAAAACAAAAACAAAAGTAACATGATTTTGGGGGACACATTTGAACCCGTTGCCTACCAATTAAACCACATTTTGGTTCTTCTTTATTTTCCCTGTTAGATGCATAGCAGTCGTCTTCCCACTACACGCGGTACGGATCCTGACCACCTCCAGGTCAAAACAGCGGCCGTAGGGGTGCTGATCTGGTCGGTGGTGTACAACATCCCGCGCTACATCCTGCTGGAGCCCACCAGCTACTGGGAGCCCTACCTCAACCAGACCTGGCTGCGCCTGGAGCCCAGCTACTACTCGCGCTCGCGCTTCCTGGTGTCCGTCTACTTCGGGCCCCTCAACACCGTGGTCAAAGTGGCCATCCCCGTGCTGCTCGTGTCAATCCTCAACGTCATCCTCCTCTGTTACCTCCGCCGGAGAAGGCACTACCTGCTCCAGCAGGTTCGCACCGCCATGCCTAACGGTCACCACCACCACCACCACTACCACAACCACCCACCATAGTAGTGGTAGTAGTGGAGGAGGAGGTGGGAGTCACTACACGGCTAACGCTTCACGAGGATGGAGTAGCAGCGGAGGAGGAGGAGGAGGGGAGGAGGAGGGAGGCACTCTTCTCTTAGTAGCTGTTCACGCGTGTCCAGGCCTACCAGTGGAGGTAGTGGAGGTGGGGGTGGTGGGGGGGAGGTGGAGGTGGGAGAGGACGAGGGGGTGGGGGTCCTGGGAGTCATCAGCGGGTGACGTCCGTGGTGCTGGCCATCACGGGCACCTTCCTGCTGAGCCAGGTGTTCGCCGGCACGCAGGTGCTGCTGCACCTGCTAGGAGTGGACAAGAAGCACGTGCAGCCCTGCGTCGTCTTCACCCAGGTGGGTTTTGGTGGGGTTTGGGGGTGGGGTGGGGTTGGGTTGGGGGTGGGGTTAGGGTTGAGTTGGGGTGTGGGTGAGGTTGGGGTGTGGGTGAGGTTGGGGTTTGGGGTTGGGGAGGTTGGGTTGGGTTGGTGTGGAGTTGGGGGTGGGGCTGGGGTGGGGTTGAGTTTGGGGTTGGGTTGAGGTTGGGTGGGGTTTGGGGTGGGGTTGGGTGGGTTGGAGTTTGGGTGGTGTGGGTTGCCCGATAGAGAGTGTGTGTTGCGTGAGAGTGGCTGAGAGTTTGATGAATGGTTTGGTTTTTGTTGTTGTTATTGGTGGTGGTGGTGGTGGTGGTAGTGGAGATGTTGCTGAGGGCTCAGATCTGAGTTACTAAAAGGTGTTTATCTTCTGGATGATTTGATTGATATTATTGATTCATTTATTTTATTTGGGCCAAAGAAAATATTGATTGGTTTCCTCTTGTTGTTATTGTTGTTGCTTTGCTGTTGTTATTGCTGTTCTTCTTCTTCTTCCTCTTCTTCTCTTCTCTCTTCTTCTTGTCCTTTTCCTCCTCCTCATTCCCTCTCCTTCTTTCTTCCCCTTCTTCTCAGGTAGCCATAATGTTTGCATCAGAGATGCGTAACTATCTTTCCGATTTTTCTATTTCCTCTTCTTTTTCCTTCTTCATTCTATTTTTTTCCTGGTCTGAGACTGAGTCACTGAGAGAGGGATTACTAAATACTGCCAGTGAATCATCATCCCTTTTTTAGTTTACATCATGTCATGTCAGCTGCTGTCTGAGTCTTTGATGAAGGGAGAGAAGGAAGATTATGTCGATGATATCATCCTTTTGTATGCTCTCATGACTGTATTCCTTTTATTAACTTACAACGATGATGATGATGAAATAACATGAAGCAAATGTCTGCCATACACAAATGTGGACTGAACGTCAGGTATACTGTGACCGACAGAGGAAAAGGTTGCACAAGTGGTAGAGTGTTTTGTTGTCATCGTCTTTGTCATCGAATGCTCAGACAGCATCTATTGTCTGTCATATAAGCAAAAATGCATTGTGCTGCCGTTAAGCAACTGACCAGTCAGTCCCAGTACGTAAATCTGACAGCGGCATTGGAGAGAATTGCCATATTTTGAAATGTGTCTGGAAAAAGCAGGAGAATGGATCAAGACGCCAGAGAAAAAAAAAGAGAAGGTGACAGAAGAAAATAAAAAAAACCAAGGCAGAAACAAAGAGAGGGATAAAAAGAGGGAATTTCATTGTACAGAATTGTACATACCATTAGGATACCATTAGGCCCCCAATCATCCCCATGGGAGAGAGTTCCCAGATTTGGGGGGTAGGGGTGGGAGCAGGGGGTGGGGTGGCATAAAAGTTAAGTAATTGTATCTTTTCTACCTGGGACACATCCAGCTTTAGAAAACGCCAACATTTCTGTATTGCTTTGTCTAATTGTATTCTTTTCTTTCTGTTGTATGTTTGTTGATTTTAGAGAAAAAGAAAGAAACAATAGGAAATTACTGAATAAGTAAACCATACAAGAAAATGCCATTTAAAAATTAAGTTAAACCTCAAACAGTAATAATAAGGATTAAAAAAAATCAAAATCAAGACCCAAAAAATCCTTAGAAAATAAAAGTACACACAAAAACAAGAATGTGCTAAACAGATCGAAACATAAGTATAGTATAAGAATACAGACAAAATAAACAAAACCATGAAAAACCTTAAAAAAGAAAGAAAGAAAGAAAACAAACAGACAGACAGACAGACAAACAGACAGACAGACGGACAGACAGACAGACAGACAGACAGACAGACAGACAGACAGACAGAGAGAAAGAAAGAAAGAGACAAAGAGATAGAAAAAGATGGCTGTATTCAAGAAAAAGATTTTAAAAGATAAAAGGCTGCTGATCAAAATGTAAACAAAATAATAAAAAAACAAACAAACAAACAAACAAATCCCAAAAAAACATCTAAAGTAAAAAGAGGTAGAGGAGAGCTAAGTTCACCAGAGAGATTAACCAGATGAAAGGCTGTATAGATGATAACAAAACCTCACAATCCTCTTTTACCCCCCCCCCCTCCCCCCCCAACCCTTGCCCAAAAAAAATCAGACAGAACAAGAGACAAAAGGAGACTAAAGGAACGAGACGAAAGCAATCTACCAGCTTCAGACGAATAAGATTAAAAGAAAAGTAAATGGAGTTAATTATTGACAAAAATTTGAACCCCACCCCCACCCCCAGCCACCTTCCCAACCACCTTCATGCAAAGCCACAGGAGTTTGGAAAATAGCAAGGAACAGAGAGAGAACAAAAATGTACAGAAAAACGAGAAAACTACTTAGAAACTATGCACAGGGAGTTTAAAAAAAACAACCATAGTAACTGTAGATTTTGACCTCAGAAAGTGGTGTGGAGAAAGGGAAGGAATGATAGCCGCTACAACTGATGGAAAAGATTCTCACACACACAGACGTTCAGGCATGCATGCATATAAACATACATTCATAATAGTTGGGAGACGGGATAGCTCAGAGGTCAGAGCACTTGCTTTCCCCGAACTAAGTTTAATCAGGTTGGTGACTGTTTGCATGCCTTGGCTACAGCACAGTCCCCTAGTTCACCCAGCTGCCAATGGGCACCTGCCCTCTTTAGGGTCAGGGAAGGTAAAACAGCGAGGGAGAGGAGGTGGGCGCCGCCCTCAACATGCTAGCCCCTAGAGAAGCTGAGGTCGCTGATGCCTCACTCCCTTTCGACCGCCTAGGTTATGAGACGCCTTTACCTTTACATACAGACAGACAGACATAAATTATATAAACACACATGTATACATGCATACATACAGACATTCTTGCGTGCACGTTTGCACACCACACACACACACACACACACACACACACACACACACACACACACACACACACACACACACACACACACACACACACACACACACACACAAACACATATTAACGGCAGAAAGAATTAGAATGCAGTGAACAAGGACCAATGCAACCAGTGCTCTGCCCCATCTTTGTATGTCTGACTGTCTGTCTGTCTGTCTGTCTGTCTGGTTTTTGTTTTTGTTTGTTTGTTGTTGTTTTGCCCTGCTAGATCCTTTACGTCATCTTTCTTCAAAATTTAGCTATTTTTTCCCCTCTATGACCCATCTGTTAGCCTTTTGCTTCGGTGACTAAAGAGAGGGAGAGGGGGAGAGAGAGAGAGAGAGAGAGAGAGAGAGAGAGAGAGAGAGAGAGAGAGAGAGAGAGAGAGAGAGAGAGAGAGAGAGAGAGAGAGAGAGAGAGAGAGAGAGAGAGTAAAACTAGGACTGTTTGCTTCGGTAGCTAGATTCTGGACAGAGATTAAATTCATCAGTTTTTGTGTTTGCGTTAGTTTTCGCTTTTTACATAAATTTATATTTACAAAAATCCTGATCTGGAAAACGTGTTCTATTCTATTCAGAAGCAATCTTTATCTAATTTGGGCGTTATGTTTATCACTGAAATGTTCAGTATCCATTATTTGTGACAGTTACTAGTGCAGGTAGCACGCACACCCCAAAACATCCAGTTAACTAGACCCAAAAGCTGCATCGTTACTGACGCGACAGTTCAGAAAAGTTAATCCTTTCAGTGACTGCTGTAGGCGTCATCACGTAATGAAAATGCGATTATCTCCATTAGAGACTTAGTCGTCATGTTGATCGAGATTAGAATACTGAGATGTACAAGCTAAACGTATGTCGAGGTGACGTTGACATCCAATCCAAGTAAGTTTTAGCGCATAGATATACATTTCAATATTAGGAATACTTATACCTCCTTTTTCAATGTTATGTGATGAATATTTTCTTTTTATTTTATCCGGCTTTTTGTCCCAGATAAACTCATAGCACATTTTTTGAAGTTCTATAACTTGGTTTTGTGGTGGATTTGGTAATAATATCCATAGATATATTAGTTTAGACAGGATTAATGATTTTAGCACTGCTACCCGACCTAATGGGGTTATCGTTCTTTGCAACCAGATCTTAAATAACTTTCTAATTTCTTGAAACTTGTCAGCTATATTTATTTCGGGTATCATTGAAAGGTCACTCACAAACCAGAGTCCCAGCATTTTAAACTTAGCAGGATTCCATTCCATCTTTAAATAATTTAGGTATTTAACGTTTGACGTTTTCTTGCTTCCTAGCCATACGTTAAAAGTTTTATCATAGTTTACTTTTAGCCCTGAAATATGTTCAAATTGTTTTAATGTTTCAAAGAGTTGTTCATATGATCGCTGATCTCCTTTCAGTGTAAAGGATGTATCGTCAGCAAACTGGCTAATTTTAAATTCAGTATCTAATATTTCAATTCCCTTAATGTTCTCATTTTCTCTTATTTTGCATGCCAGCACTTCTGCACATAAAACAAACAAATAAGGAGAAATGGGGTCTCCTTGTCTACAGCCCCTCTCTATTTTGATACTCCCGGATAGTTTTCCATTCACTAAGACAAATGCTTTTATATTCTGGTAAAATGCAGATATCCATTTACACACTGTTTCTCCAAAACCCACAGTTCTTAGTACTCTGTGCATGTAAGACCAGCCCAGCGAATCAAATGCTTTCTCAAAATCTATTGATACAAGCAGGCCAGGACGATTTTTATCTTCTAAATACTTCATTATATCGTAAATAATTCTTATGTTATCTCCTATGTATCTACCTTGTATAAACCCCGTTTGGTCTTCATTTATTAGTTTGGGTAGTACTGATTTAATTCTGCTTGCTACACATGCTGATCCTATTTTATAGACTGTATTCAAAAGGGTTATTGGTCTCCAGTTCTTGAGATACTCTCTTGGTTTACCTTGCTTTGGCAAGCAAATTACAACACCTTCTTTCTGAGTTATTGACATTTCACCTTTAAGAAGGCCTTCATTTAAGGAACGAGTGACAAAGGGGCCTATCTGTCTCCAAAAGAATTTTAGAAAATTAACTGTGATTCCATCCGTGCCTGGTGCTTTATCATTTTTCATATTTTTCAAAGCTGTAGATGCTTCCTCTAATGTTATTTTTCCTTCTATGTTATCTGATTCTTGCTGGGTTAATCTAGGTAGGCTATGCACATAGTGTTCTAAGTTTATCTCATCCGCCTCTCTTTTTGTATACAGTGCTTGGTAGAATTTTTTCGTCTCTTGTAATATATCTTCTGTCTCGTATAATACTTTACCATCATCAGTTATCAGTTTGCTCATCTGTTTGCTAACAAAATGTCTTTTCTCTAGGGAACAGAAATACTTATTTATTTTTTCCCCTTGTACGACCCACCTAGCATTGGATCGAAGAATGATTCCATCCATCTTCTTCTTTCTAATTTCACACAATTTCTCTTTCTTTTCTTTCAGAAGTTTAACATCCTCGTCATTTATAGGTGTGTTATTTTCTAGATCCTTAATGTCTTTCTCTAATCCTTCTTCTTTTTCTCTCATTTTCTTCTTTTTCTCTATTCCATATGATACAGTTTGTGCTCTGATTTCCATCAGAAGAACATCCAAGAAAAGCTGATCTGAAATTGTAAATTGTATTTCGTCATTTGGAATGCTATCGATCCTCTCTCTATCGTATGGCAATGCAGAATACTGCTCTTTGATCTTCGTTATGGTCTTAAGAATTGTTTCAACATATGATTTATCTTTGAGAAGGGAGGAGTTAAATTTCCACAGACTTTTATATCTTTCAGTGGGTTTAAATTCTAAAGTAATACTTACTTGCGAATGGTCACTTCTATAACCATAATGGATATCTGTATCTTTAACGAAAGTAAGGATTGAATCTGACACCAGAAAAAAATCTAGTCTGCTTTGCTGGAGAGGACTTGATCTTCTCCAAGTATATCTTGCTACTTCTGGATTAAATTCCCGCCAAACATCTACCAGCTCTAGTTCTGTCATCATCTCTAGAACTTTTTCCTGTGCCTTTGGATTGTTTGTATGTTTATAGTTAAGATAGTCTACAGTTGGGTTAAGAACTAGATTCCAGTCTCCTGCAATAATGATGTTTGGTGTTTTAAGGTCTTGTAGTATCTTTAGCATATCTGTGAAAAATGATGGTTCATCTCTGTTAGGTCCGTAGATATTCACTAGAATTATATCTTTTCCCATTGTGTTTAATGTTAATACGATGTAATTTCCCTTAGGGTCTTTTATTACCTTGTTGATAGTAAATTCGAAATTGTTATTAAAAAGTATAGCCACTCCTCTAGATCTTGAGTTATTAGAGGCACACACACATTCATAACCCCATTCACTCCTGATCTGCCGTTCCAATCTGTGTGTGAAATGGGTGTCTTGTAAAAAATATATACAGTTTTTTTTCTGACGCAAAAATTGAAAAACGTCTCTTCTTTTCTTGTAATTACCAAGACCCTGGCAATTAAGTGATAAAATTGTTATGCTATTCATTTCTGGTGCTTTTTACGTTAAATGCGTAGTTAGTGTTTCCCTGTGTTTTATCTTTTCCATCAAACCAATCCGCTACATTCAATAACCTGTCCAAAAAGGGGATGCAAATGCCGAATGGCCACAAGTAAAGACAATTCAGGCAGCTTCCAAACTCACACATCCTTTCGATCTATGAAATAACAACAATAAGAAGAAATAGAAAAAAAATTCACACAGAAAACAACACCAAAAACGCAGACAACCTAATGATCACACACAAAATAATGGTAACAGAAGAACGCCGTACGTAGATATCTCTTTCCTCTGACTGCTGTTTGCACAAAAATTGGAGCAATGGTGTGTTAGGTACTCCAAACCATCAAAAAATATCCTAATAGCGGCTATGAAATCCTAGCTGTGTTTCTATGTAAAATATACTCAGAATTTTATCTATGAAACACTGGGGATCATTTCCCCCACCCTCTCCACCAGTCCATCAGTCCTGTTCCCCACCGAAAGAAAGCTGCATCGTTACTGACGCGACAGTTCAGAAAAGTTAATCCTTTCAGTGACTGCTGTAGGCGTCATCACGTAATGAAAATGCGATTATCTCCATTAGAGACTTAGTCGTCATGTTGATCGAGATTAGAATACTGAGATGTACAAGCTAAACGTATGTCGAGGTGACGTTGACAATATTTCTACCCTATCAGATTTGGTTGTTTGTTTGTTTGTTTTTCAAGCTGAAAGTGTCTCTTTTTTTAATCAGTTAAAAGACAGAAAAATGTAGACCCCCTCCCCCCCCCCCCCCCCCCCCCCAGGTCGTCCCAAAAAACCTCAGCCACTAAAAATATCGATCGTAAATATCAATAAAAAGTCACGGGGATTTTGTTGTTGTTTTGTTATTGTAGGTTTAGGGTTTTTTTTCTTACGGTTTTGGGTTGGCGGGATTTTTGTTTAGTTTTGGTTGTGTCATTTTGGTTTGTTCGAGGGCTTTTTGCT
>CM060330.1:24326982-24329482 GCA_030674155.1 Stramonita haemastoma
GATTATAGAAAAAAAAAAAACCCAAACAAAACAACAACTACTTCAGAAAACACACACACAAAAAAAAAAAACCTACTTTTTTTGCGCTGGTTATCAAAAGTAACAACGCTAGATGTTGCATTGCATAGGTAAAAGTATTGAAGCTAAGGCATTTAACAAAAAAAAAACCCTACAAAACACAAAACAGTTCTGCCGAAGTTAGATGTGCAGAACATGACTAGTCAGGCGCTTAACGGCAGCGCAATGTAGTTTCGTTCAGTTGTACAGAAAACAACAAGTTGCTGCTTGAGTGTTCAACGATGAAAAACCAAAACAAAATCAAAAACACCAGTTTGTAGTCAGTGTTAGTTTTCTTTTCTTCGATCCTTATGAATTCATTCATTCATTCCTTTTTATCATTTATTAATTCATCCATTCATTCATTTAGTTGGTCATTCATTCATTCATTCATCATTCATTCATTCATTCATTCATTCATTCATTCATTTGATTATTCATTCATTTGATCACTCATTCAATTGACCATTCATTCATTCTGTCATTCTGTCATTGATTCATTCATTAATTGATCGATTCATTCGTTCATTCATTTATTCATTCATTCATTCATTCATTCATTTAATCAATATGTCATCGATTCATTCATTGAGTGTTCTTTTACGTGTCAGGTCCCCAGGAGCAAGACGCCACGATGAGACAACGGCCCTGTCTATGCGCACCTATCTCCATAGCAACGGGGACATCTCGGCGGAAGTGGACAGAATGGGATCCGGCGAGATTTGCGGCTCACAGAAAATTTGAACCCTGCTAAAAAAGATGAAAACAAAAACAACAAGAACAACAATGACTTGGATATTTTGTTAAGCAGACAACAACAACAACAACAAACACGAGAAATGAGAGAGAGAGAAAGAGAGAGAGAGAGAGAGAGAGAGAGAGAGAGAGAGAGAGAGAGAGAGAGAGAGAGAGAGAGAGAGAGAGAGAGAGAGAGAGAGACTGAGACTGTGGCTTTCTTGTTCAAATGATTTTGTTTACCTTTGAGTTTTTTCTTCTTTTGATGTGTTGGATTACTCTGTGTGTGTGTTTCTGAAACGGTTTTGATATGTGTATGTGCTTGTGTGTGGGTGAGAGAGAGAGAAGAGAGAGAGAGAAGAGAGAGGAGAGAGAGAGAGAGAGAGAGAGAGAGAGAGAGAGAGAGGAGAGGAGAGAGAGAGAGAGAGAGAGAGAGAGAGAGAACTTTGAAAACTTTGAATTTTTTTTCATTCATTCAAGAGAGAGAGAGAGAGAGAGAGAGAGAGAGAGAGAGAGAAGAGAGGAGAGAGAGAGAGAGAGAGGAGAGAGAGAGAGAGAGAGATGCATAAACATAGAAGTGGTACAAGAACAGTGTACATGTTCGCGATATGAGTGCAGAAAGGATGGCTAGGTGCCGTGTGCAAGTACCTAAGCCAAGTGTGCACAGGTGCGTTCTGTGTGTTTCTATGCTTCGTGCTGACATGTGATGTCATTCTTTGGTTTTGGTTTTGTTTTGTTTTCTTTTTCTTTTTTTTTGGGGGTGGTGGGGGTGGTGGGGGGTGTGGCTATGTAGTGTGCAGTACAAATTTATCTGATTTTCTTTTCCAAAGAGAACTAATAATGTACGGATAAAGGTACTATATCATTATGATCATCCCCATTGGTAGATTGTCATTGTCATTGTGGTGACTCATTATTTCTGATCTGACGTCATCTGTGTTCTTGATGCTGCTGCTGCTGCTGCTGCTGCTGCTGCTGCTGCTGCTGCTGCTGCTGCTGCTGCTGCTGCTGCTGCTGCTGCTGCTGCTACTACTACTACTACTACAACGACGACGACGACAACTACGACTACGACGACTACTTCTACTACTGCTTCTATTGCTGCTGCTACTACTACTACTACTACTACTACTACTACTACTACTACTACTACTACTACTACTACTACTACTACTACTACTACTACTACTACTACTACTTCCACTTCTACGTATCTTTCCCGACCACTGCTGCTAATGTCACACTGTCTGAATATGGTGTTCTACTACTACTGATGCTAAACTCTTTTTTTTCCTCTGAAAGAGGCAAGTTAATGTAATCTACACATTCAGCTATGTAAAAAAAGAAGCAGATTGGCCTCAGAAAAGGATAAGATAATAAATAAAATAAATAAATAAATAAATAAATAAATAAATAAATAAATAAATGAAACACTACTTTAAACTCACAGCGGCATCTGGTGAATCAAGGGATTGAGAATTCTCGGTCCCAGTCCACTTAAAAAGTGCGACCTGTCAGTGACATTTCTTTCGTGTATAAGTAAGTGCGCATGCAGAAGATCAAATATATATGTCTATGAAAGCTCCTGTAATTCATTTCAGTGTTTGATGGGTTACAGAAACACAAAATGATAATAATAATAATAATATAATAATAATAATAATAATAATAATAATAATAATAATAATAATAATAATAATATATAATA
>CM060330.1:24334482-24341982 GCA_030674155.1 Stramonita haemastoma
GTACTTCAACACATAGGCAGCCACAATTCAACTTCAGAGAATGTTGTTCTTTATTGAAGAATACAGGCTGTTATGGTATGCGTTTGTTATGGTTTGAAGACAGCCTCAGCATAACATGTTATATGAAAGGATAAATAGATAAATTAATGAACAGTTAAATGTCAAAGCATGACAGTAGGATGTTTAGGGCTTAGTGCATTGCTTATTAAATCAATCAATAACTGGCTTCAGGCAAGAGTTTCGCGTAAATAATGTGTTTGTTTTGTTTTTATTCATAATGTGCATGATTGCAATATTCTATTTGGAAATATAAAATAATGATACATACGTGTCTTGTGTTTCTGGTTGATTTTATAAGGTGTGGAAACTTGTCTTTTATTGATGATGATTGGGGTTTTTTTTCTGTCACGTGTAAATAAAATGGCTTTCATGCGTCCATGCGTATTTTCTTGGTTCTTGTAATGTTTTGTTTTTGAGAATGTGTGTGTGTGTGTGTGCGTGCGTGCGTGCGTGAGTGCGTGCGTGCGTGCGTGCGTGCGTGCGTGCGTGCGTGTGTGTGTGTGTGTGTGTGTGTGTGTGTTGTGGTGTGTGTGTGTGTGTGTGTGTGTTGTGTGTGTTGTATGTATGTGTGCGTGTGCGTGTATGTGTGTTGTGTTGGTGCGCGCGCGCGCGCGCGCGTGCGCGCGTGCTTGTGTGTGTGTGTGCATGCGCCTTTTTTCAATTCAACACCAATCCTCGGTGCTTGCTTTTCGACCAGGAAAACATCACAAAAACAATTGACGAAAACCAGCAAGCTAAAACACTAATAACAATAATCAGAACTATGATAATAAGCAAATCTTCACTTTTTTTAGGTTAGTATTTGAATGTTCATTGTGTTCTTAGGTTTTGAACTTTTTTTTTTTACTTCGAGGGTACCGGAATAAGCACTCACTTGCGTTTTGGAATCCAGTCCCCGTGTGTATGCAATTTTGGAAATGTTGTCATCCATTCCCAAAAACGCACAATGGTCTACTCTTCCGAAAAGCTGAACGGGTTTTAAACGCGTGCGCAAGATGTTATAATGCATGAATTCGCTCACTGGACTGGGTTAAAGTCTCACCCGAAGGGTTTTGGGGGGAGATGAGTCGGCACTGATGCTAACTCCAGAGGAAAAATCCTTTTGAATGAGATTCGAACCCGGGTCAGTAGATTACGAGCGCATCACTCAGACCACCAGACTATCCCGTCCCCCTCACTTTGAAGAAAACTGCGCAGTACAATCATCGTCATCTTTTGAATAACAATGTCTGCCCCATGAGGATACTGGGATCCGCTCAGTAAGAATAGCATCCCCATCTTTTGGAAAATTTTTGCTAGGATTTCCCTCTTTTCTATCCCTCCTTTTGTTTTCTACTTTGTTCCTTTTTCTTCTTGCCACCTCCTTCTTGTCTATTTATGTGTTTGTGGTCCATTCTCTTGCCGGTTTTTTTTTCAAAGAGACTTAAGTCTTTACCAGCTGCTAGTAGAAGTGGTCTGGTTCTGTATAATGATGTGCAAGGGTCTGTTATCACAGTAGCAGGAGGAGAGGAGGAAAGACTGTGGTTGAAGGTGGAGATCAAGAAAGGCAGAAAGAGAAGGGGCGAAAAGCAGATTGTAGATGATGATGAGGAGATAACTGAAAGGAGAGATAATTGATTTTGAAGAGATAGAATTAGAGCCAAGAGAACTGTGAAAGTCGTGTACTGATTGAGCTCGTATTTAGTGAGTGTAGTCACATAGGTTTGGCTGTTGATCCATGGTGTTTATTAAAAGGATTTCCCTTTTTTATCTTGTTAATCCTCACGTTTTGTTATTTGAAATTTTCGTACCGAAAATAAATACCTTTTTGCAATGATACAGTGGATTAAAAGAAACCAAACTTGATTGCTGAGTCAAACTGTTGCTCTGTCTAGATGTGATTCTCCCCCAAGAGATAGGAACCAATTCTTGACAGTGAAGTCAGCGTTCTACATCCACTGGTGTGTTTTCAAAATAAAGACTGCCTTCGTCAAAGAACCACGTAACACCAGGTAACTTCTCAGAGGCAAATGGTCAAAAAGAAGAACAAATGAAAGTGTTTGTGATGAATTGCTTATGATGAAATATTTGTGATGAATTATCAGAACAAAAATAAACGTGTGCTGACATTAACTGGCAAAGACTGAAATCCATTAGTCATGTATATAAAAGTAGGCCAAAACTTATTACGAATTAAGAAAGCAGTCCATGTTTTAGAGATTTATGTAGAAAACACAGTCTTCAGAAAAAAAGACCAAATATGGACCTATCCATCCGCAAATCACTGGTATGGCTTTTTTAGAAGAAAAAAACAAAGGTATAAATTGAATAAATAAACGAGGAAACCAAGGACTCTTTCAGACTTCAATGCCACAACAGGGAATAAACACCAGGCAGCCAGAAAGTAAATTTGACCAAACGTTGACCCCTCCCCCCCCCCCCCCCCCCCCCCGAAACCCTGGACATCAGTTTTTGACCAGAAGGTAGCCATTGAATTATGACATACTATGTAGTATTCACAACTGCAAGATAAAACCCATAGCTTTTTTTCATTTTATTCTTCTTACTAATTCTATTCATGCCCCCCCCCCCCATTCCCCCCCCCCCATTTCCCCCCCCCAAACACACACATGCTCAATAAGGGGGCAATTTGAAGACCCGGGTTTGAGTCCGGTCAAGGAGATTTTTCTCCTGGAGTTAACATCAGTGCTGACTCCACTCTCCCCAAAAGTCCTTCGGATGAGACTTTAAACCGAGGCCCCGTGTGCGAACGCACGCAGAACATCTTGCGCACACGTTAAATGCTGTTCCGCTTTTCGTAAGAGTAGGCCATCGTGTGCCGATGGGAACAGATGACAATATTTACAAAACTGCATACACACGGGACCAGATGACAAAAAAGCACATGATTGCTTATTCTGTTATCCTCGATATAAAAGAATAAATAAATAAATAAATAAATAAATAAATAAATAAATAAATAAATAAAATAATAAAGTCTGATTGCATTAGCCAATAATCGTATCCTCTCTTTCTTCTTCCTGCAAGTGCCTGTAGTCACGTGTTGAAACGTCTGTGCATGCGATATGTAGCCTGGCCATTGATTGCATTGTTGACTGTCTCTAACAGAGTTAAGCCCCCGCAATACATTTCCTCAACAGTATCCTGATATATATATATATATATATATGTGTGTGTGTGTGTGTGTGTGTGTGTGTGTGTGTGTGTGTGTGTGTGTGTGTGTGTGTGTGTGTGTGTGTGTGTGTTTTGTGTGTGTGTGTGTGTGTGTGTGTGTGTGTGTGGCGCTCCACCACGAAATGAGTCGCTTAGCAAATAACCCACTTTTCCGCTAGGAGCCATTAAAGGCAGGTGGGGTCAAGTTGGCAATTTTGAGATTTTGATAGATTATTAAAGTATAGCCATTATTCTATCTTATAAGGAAATATCAAATCTTTTTTTTTTCCTTTTACCTTTAAACGTGTTTTTTAAAAAACCCAAGCGCACATTCTGACCACCTATTAGGATGCTAAACTTGTCAATTTCTCATTTTGTCATTTCCTGCAGTCAAGCATTTCAACTTGCAATAACTTTTTTCTAGAATTGTCCGATTTTCAATCTGTTTTTTTGTATTGTATAGCCCTTTTATGTCAATGTCAATACTTAAAAATTTACCTCTGGTGCAATGCGTCTCATTATGTGGTGGAGCGTCACACACACACACACACACACACACACACACACACACACACACACACACACACACACACACACACACACACACACACACACACACACACATATCTCTCTCTCTCTCTCTCTATCTATCTATCTATCTATCTATATATATATATATATATATATATATATATATATATATATATATATATATATATATATATATATATATATATATATATATATATATATATATATATTGCAAGAGAGGTGCAGTCAGACGTAATTGCACAAAACCACCGCCATGGTGGCGCATTCAGCCAAATAAGGTTCAGCCAAATGAAGCGAACACGCGCACGTGCCAACACTTGCGTCATGGTTGCGTAAAATTGTCTGGTTTGACAAATGTTAAGTCAGCATTGTTTGTTAAAAAAAAAAACCTTGCAATTACTGACAATAATAGACACATAAAAACCAGGGTGGTGGGGATGTTGGTGGGGGGAAGTTTAAAGAAGTGATACCTGAAAATGGGATCTCAAGACTCTCTCTCTCTCTCTCTTTGCTTTCCATCAGTGCCTGTCTCTGGTGTTTCATCATAATTGCAATGCATCTTTCTGCTTGTAAAACGCCAATCCATCTTTATTTGGGGGGGGGGGGGGGGGGGCGGCGGCATAGCCTAGCGGTCAGAACATTGCGCTCGCAATTTGACAACCTGGGTTCGATTCCCCATTCGAAGGGATTTTTCTTCTGGAGTTAACATCAGTGCTGAATCCACTTTTCCAAGAAGTCCCTTGAATGAGACTATAAACCAAGGCCCCGCATGCGAACGCACGCAGAACATCTTGCGCACACGTTAAATCCTGTTCCACTTTTGTAAGAATAGGCCGTTGTGTGCCTGTGGGAACAGATGATAAGTATTCAAAACTGCACACACACGGGGACTGGATGTAAAAATGGATACATGAAGAAGCCTTCCTCCATTTAAACAATGCCGAGCAGGTCCCCTCTAAAATATCGGCCAATGTCAGACATGCAAATAGATATGTAGCTTTATTTATTTATTTATTTATTTATTTATTTATTTATTTATTTATTTATTTATTTATTTATTTATTTATTTATTCACTCATTCATTCATTCATTTATTCTTTTATATCGATTACAATGGAATAAGCGCTCATATGCTTTTATACATCCAGTCCCCGTGTGTATGGAGTTCTTTGTAAACCGTATCCTCTGTTCCCACTGGCACACGATGGCCTTCTCATACGAAAAGCGGAACAGGATTTAACGTGTATGTAAGATGTTCTGCGTGCGTTCGCACACGGGGCCTCGGTTTATAGTCTCATCCGAAGGACTTTTGGGGATTTTATTTTAGCTAATATGACATGAATGTAATCAATATTGAAATACATAAGTAAATGCTTAAACGAACAAAATATTGATTAATTCATAAATATGACCTTGCTCAAAAGAATTCACGTTTGCAAAAAGAGTCCATTCGATTTGAGATCTTTGTTTCTTTTTCTTCCATTATCTAAAATCATCATTATTTACAATTACAGAGAAGGAAAAAGAAATAACAGGCGTCTAAATCATGGCCCTGTACAAAGGCACTACTTGTATTCAAGCTAACGAGGAGAAACAGTCATTAGAGCAAATTATGTTCGAAGATGGTAACAAAGCGTCGTAGAATGATAATTATGAAAAATTGAACAGTCCGGCATTACGAGATGGATTTCGAAATTTATGTCATTATGGAACAGCTTAGCTACCTAATAAATCTCGATTTGATCATCTCGTACTAATGATGAATTTGTTACTAAGACCTATACAAATAGGCAAAGTGACTGTCATATGTGAGTTTTCTCCAAAACTAAATTTCATTGGCTTTGTTTTGATTTGCTCTCCTAGTCCTCTTCCCCACCCCATAGAGATGCAGATGTGTGGGAGGGAGAGGGGGGACTATGATAGTATATTTAAACAGCACCCCCACTTTCTGAAAAATCTGTGCCGGGATATCCCTCTTTTCTATCCATCTATTTGTTACTGTATTTCCCCTCACGGTCCCTCCGCTGTCTGTTTGTCTCTCTCTGTCTGTCTCTCTGTCTGTCTCTCTGTCTCTCTCTCTGGCTGTCTCTGTCTCTGTCTCTGTCTGTCTCTGTCTGTTTCTCGCTCTCTCGCTCGCTCTCTCTCTCTCTCTCTCTCCTCTCCTCTCTCTCTCTCTCCTCTCTCTCTCTCCTCTCTCTCTCTCTCTCCTCTCTCTCTCTCTCTCTCTCTCTCTCTCTCTCTCTCTCTCTCTCTCTCTATCACGCGCACACGTTAAATTCTGTTCCGCTTTTCGTAAGAGTAGGTCATTGTGTGCCGGTGGGAATAGATGACAAGATTTACAAAGCTGCATACACACGGGGACTGGATGTAGAAAAGCACATGAGTGCTTATTCCATTATCCTCGATATAAAAGACTCCTCTCTCTCTCTCTCTCTCTCTCTCTCTCCTCTCTCTCTCTCTCTCTCTCTCTCTCTCTCTCTCTCTCTCTATCTCTATCTCTCTCATTACACACATACTCACACATGCACAACCTGTTCCGCTTTACGGAAGAGTAGGTTGATATGTGCCAGCGGGAACAGATGACAAAATCTACAATAAGGCATACACACAGGTAGGTGGTAGGTAAAGGTAAGGGTGTCCCATAACATGGTGTGGTCGTAGGGGAGCAAGGCGTCAGAGACCACAGCTCCTCTAGGGGCCAGCATATTGAGGGCGGCGCCCATCTCCTCTTCTTCGCTGCTTTACCTTCCCTGTCCCTAAAGAGGGCAGGTACCCATTTACAGCTGGGACTGTGCTGAAGCCAAGGCGTCAAACGGTCACCCATCCAATTGGCATCAATGCTCGATGCTGCTTAACTTGGCTGGGGGAAAGCGAGCGCTCTGACCACTTAACTGCCCCGTACACGGGTACTGTACATAAAAAAGCACATAAGTGCTTTAAAGTTATTCTCAAAATTAGAGAATGGAGAAAAGATAATCTAAAATTCAAATGAAAACACTCACACACACACACACACACACACACACCACACACACACACACACACACACACCACACACACACAACACACACACACACACACACACACACACACACACACACACACAACACACACACACACACACACACACACACACACACACACACACACACACACAATAACCCTGTGCGCTTGCCTTTCAAAGACAAATTAACCCAGTTTTCAGACTACAACTATCCCCTCTACCCCCACCCCCACCCCCACCTCTAATTCCCCCTCTCCCCCCCCCCCCCAAATAAAATTAAACAAAAAATAAAAGCACAAAAAACCACCCCCAACGTCAGACTCCTGCAATCTTGTGGTCAGTATCCAGAAGGAGTGTGCTAGTGGACGGTTTGACCTACATTATCAGCTACCTCGTTAGGGGCACCGTTTAACTACGTTGTGTTTCACGTGCTGTCTTTGTTAATGAAGTATTATTACTTTTTTTGTTCATGTCAGTATTACTTTTTTTGTTCATGTCATTATGTCTCGGGGGGGGGGGGGGGGGGGGGGGGGGGGGGGGGTAGGAAAAAAATTGCCAGTGTGGTGTGTGTCTGTGTGTATGTGTATGTGTGTGTGTGTGTGTGTGTGTGTGTGTGTGTGTGTGTGTGTGTGTGTGTGTGTGTGTGTGTGTGTGTGTGTGTGTGTGTGTGTGGTTATTGGAGATAATTTGTGAAGGGGGAGTGGGGGGGCTTTGTGTGTGTTTGTGAGTGT
>CM060330.1:24349482-24364482 GCA_030674155.1 Stramonita haemastoma
TTCAAACAGATAAAATGCACAGTGGTTTTCAAACAGACAGAAGGCATAGTGGTTTTGAAATAGACAGAAAGCACAGTGGTTTTCAAACAGATAGAATGCACAGTGGTTTTCAAACAGACAGACAGAAAGCACAGTGGTTTTCAAACAGATAGAATGCACAGTGGTTTTCAAACAGACAGAAGGCATAGTGGTTTTCAAACAGACAGAAGGCATAGTGGTTTTCAAACAGACAGACAGAAGGCACAGTGGTTTTCAAACAGACAGAAGGCATAGTGGTTTTCAAACAGACAGAAGGCATAGTGGTTTTCAAACAGACAGACAGAAGGCACAGTGGTTTTCAAACAGACAGAAGGCATAGTGGTTTTCAAACAGACAGACAGAAGGCATAGTGGTTTTCAAACAGACAGAAGGCATAGTGGTTTTCAAACAGACAGACAGAATGCACAGTGGTTTTCAAACAGACAGAACGCACAGTGGTTTTCAAACAGACAGACAGAAGGCATAGTGGTTTTCAAACAGACAGACAGAAGGCATAGTGGTTTTCAAACAGACAGAACGCACAGTGGTTTTCAAACAGACAGACAGAAGGCATAGTGGTTTTCAAACAGACAGAACGCACAGTGGTTTTGAAACAGACAGACAGAAGGCATAGTGGTTTTGAAACAAATGGAACGCACAGTGGTTTTCAAACAGACAGAAGGCACAGTGGTTTTGAAACAGACAGAACGCACAGTGGTTTTGAAACAGACAGAACGCACAGTGGTTTTGAAACAGACAGAACGCACAGTGGTTTTGAAACAGACAGAACGCACAGTGGTTTTGAAACAGACAGAACGCACAGTGGTTTTGAAACAGACAGAACGCACAGTAGTTTTCAAACAGACGGAAGGCACAGTGGTTTTGAAACAGTCAGAACGCACAGTGGTTTTGAAACAGACAGAACGCATAGTGGTTTTGAAACAGACAGACGGAACGCACAGCGGTTTTGAAAAAGACAGAACGAACAGTGGTTTTGAAAAAGACAGAACACACAGTAGTTTTCAAACAGACGGAAGGCACAGTGGTTTTGAAACAGACAGAACGCATAGTGGTTTTCAAACAGACAGACGGAACGCACAGTGGTTTTGAAACAGACAGACGGAACGCACAGTGGTTTTGAAAAAGACAGAACGCACAGTGGTTTTGAAAAAGACAGAACGCACAGTGGTTTTGAAACAGACAGAACGCACAGTGGTTTTGAAACAGACAGACGGAACGCATAGTGGTTTTGAAAAAGACAGAACGCACAGTGGTTTTGAAACAGACAGAACGCACAGTGGTTTTGAAACAGACAGAACGCACAGTGGTTTTGAAACAGACAGAACGCACGGTGGTTTTGAAACAGACAGAACGCATAGTGGTTTTGAAACAGTCAGAACACACAGTGGTTTTGAAACAGTCAGAACGAACAGTGGTTTTGAAACAGTCAGAACACACAGTGGTTTTGAAACAGTCAGAACACACAGTGGTTTTGAAACAGACAGAACACACAGTGGTTTTCAAACAGACAGACAGAACGCATAGTGGTTTTGAAACAGACAGAACGCATAGTGGTTTTGAAACAGACAGAACGCACAGTGGTTTTGAAACAGTCAGAACGCATAGTGTGGTTTTCAAACAGACAGAACGCACAGTCATTTTCAAACAGACAGAACACTGTCCTCCCATCTGTTCCTTGGCCTGTCTCTTTTTCTTCCTCCTTGGACAGTGCCTTACAGTATTATTTTTTGCAAGTCCTTTTGATCTTGTGACATGCCCGTACAAATTCAAGCTAACGCTTCTTTACGATTGTTAGGTTTACATGGGGCCCAATGGCTTGCTGGATTCTGTTATGCACGTCTTCATTGCTTATGTGGTCTCTGTAGGAGATGCCAAGGAGTCTTTCGGAAGCATCTCATCTCTACTACCGCCTGTACTCTTCTCTCCAAATCTTCAGTCAAGGTCCACGATTCACAGGCACAATGGATATGACAAAGGAGCGCATTATTCTGATCTTGGAATTGAGTGATATTTCTCTCCAGATGGTGTTCAGTTTTTGACAGTGCTTTGTATTGCCGTTAAATAATCAACTATAAGACTATAATCAAGCTACAAGTAAAAAGAGAGAAGCAAACATGTCTATCTTTATCATATTTAAAATGGGCCCTTTTAAGTTGTTCATCTTTGATTGTTCCAGATCATGAGTGCTGTATATAAGCATGGAATTTAGCTATAGGTAGTGACACCACTTGAAACCAAAAAAAAAACTGAACTTTATCCGAAATATGTGTACTGCTGCCAGGAGATGCCAGGAAAAAAACAAAATCAGACCTAGCTTTAAAATACAAACAGATTACAAAATGTTCATACCTCAATGAAGCAGCAAAACAAAACAAAAAAATTAATGTCCTTGAGATGCCTAGAACTGTGTGTGTGTGTGTGTGTGTGTGTGTGTGTGTGTGTGTGTGTGTGTGTGTGTGTGTGTGTGTGTGTGTGTGTGTGTGTGTGTGTGTGTGTGTGTGTGTGTGTGTGTGTGTGTGTGTGTGTGTTTGTTTGTTGTGTGTTGTTGTTGTTGTTGTTGTTGTTCAGTTTTGCGCCCTTCCACTGAATAATGATATCAGACAGATGTGTGTGTGTGTGTGTGTGTGGTGTGTGTGTGTGTGTGTGTGTCTGTGTGTCTGTGTGTCTGTGTGTCTGTGTGTCTGTGTGTCTGTGTGTCTGTGTGTCTGTGTGTCTGTGTATTTCCGTCTGTCTGTCTCTCACTCTCTGTCTGTCTGTCTGTCTTTCTTTCTCTCTCTCTCTGTGTCTCTCTCTCTGTCTCTGTCTGTCTGTCTGTCTGTCTGTCTGTCTGTCTGTCTCTCTCTCTTTCTCTCTCTCTCTCTCTCTCTCTCTCTCTCTCTCTCTCTCTCTCTCTCTCTCTCTCTCTCTCTCTCTCCCTCCCTCTCTCTCTCTCTCTCTCTCTCTCTCTCTCTCTCTCTCTCTCTCTCTCTCTCTCTCTCTCTCTCTCTCTCTCTCTCTCTCTCTCTCTCTCTCTCTCTCTCACTCACCCACTCCCTCTGTCCATTCTGTATCTTCTAAGTCTCTGCCCGTGCGTGCCTTGTTTTTGGTCTCAGTAACTAAGGAAGTCAGACAGCCTTGTTGCACAGTCTATGTGCGTCATACTTTTCACTGGGTTTTTTTCTGGTCCAGACCAAAAGCTGCGTCAATTAGTCAGGTAAGCGAAGTGTGACAACGCCCACATTGAAACGCTGATGTGTTGAAAAATATTGTGTTGAGATTGCCTTGATTAAGCCATGACAAATTCTTAACATAACAACCTCCACTCTCCATCGGGCCCTTTGAAGACCTCCTGACCATAGTCAAAAAACGCAAACTGAAGTGGTATGGGCGCGTCGCAAGATCAACAGGGCTTGCCAAGAGGATTCTGCAGGGAACTGTGCAAGGCGGGAGAAGGAGAGGCAGGCAGAGAAAGAGATGGGAGGACAACATCCGAGAGTGGACGGGCCTCAGGCTGAGTGACACCCTGAGAAAGGTCGAGGACAGAGAGAAATTGAGAGAGCTGGTTGCGAGGTCTTCCATGGCGCCCCTACGGTCTAAATAGACTGTGGGATAGAAGAAGAAGAAGAAGAAGAAGAAGAAGAAAAGAAGAAGAAGAAGAAGAAGAAGAAGAAGAAGAAGAAGAAGAAGAAGAAGAAGAAGAAGAAGAAGAAGAAGAAGAACCTCCACTCTCCTTTATAGGAGAAAAATTCCTCACGTTGGATTATGTCGGAGTTTATGGCAAGGTATTTGAAAAATAGTCAGACACAGAAGAAGAAGAAGAAGAAGAAGAAGAAGAAGAAGAAGAAGAAGAAGAAGAAGAAGAAGAAGAAGAAGAAGAAGAAGAAGAAGAAGAAGAAGAAGAAGAAGAAGAAGAAGAAGAGAAAAAAAGAAGAAGAAGAAGAAGAAGAAGAAGAAACCTCCACTCTCCTTTATAGGAGAAAAATTCCTCTCAAGTTGGATTATGTCGGAGTTTATGGCAAGGTATTTGAAAAATAGTCAGACACACAAACTTCTCATTCAGTGTATTTTCTTTCTCACAGTAATTTTCCAGGCACAATGAGTGAATAAGAATGCATACTCTGGGTGACCCCAAGGTGTTAAGCTGGGGAACGCACAACAACATCAACAACGGTTTATTTTTGTTTTCTTGGTGACCATGTAGTGAAAATGTAAGCACTAGGATGGCCACGGGACATCTACACTGCAGTGTTGCTTGCCTGTATGACATTTTATGGGTTTTTTTTTTTTTGTTGTTGTTGTTGTTTTTTTTTGGGGGGTTGGGGGGAGGGGTTGGCGGTATGGGGATAATGTTAAGTGGAATATCTGACGTTCTCAACAGTCCTTTTTTTCTTGTTAATCTATCTTTCTATACCGAAGCCCGGGATCGAAGGTAATGTTAATATCAAATGGTTACTGTACCTAACTATTCCAATACACACAACACAAACAATCAGGATTAGTAAGTTGATGTAACTGCTTACAAGATTATTTTTTTGAAAAGCTTTAAATTGGGGAGGGAGTGGGGGCCATTATTGGCAATTTTTTTTAAATCTTTTAAATTTTCTGTCATATCCACCAAATCCGAATAGTGCATGAACATGTTAATGTATGAGCTACTATCAAAAACAAAACCAATTTCTGCTGCTGCTTTATCCGCCAACCTGAACTTTCATTTATCAGCATTTCTGCCTGTTTGTCTATTTGTTTGTCCGCCTGCCTGCATGAATGCATGCCTGTTTGTCTTTCTGTCTGTCTACCTGCCTGCATGAATGCATGCCTGTTTGTCTATTTGTTTGTCCGCCTGCCTGCATGAATGCATGCCTGTTTGTCTTTCTGTCTGTCTGCCTGCCTGCATGAATGCATACCTGTTTGTCTATTTGTTTGTCCGCCTGCCTGCATGAATGCATGCCTGTTTGTCTTTCTGTCCGCCTGCCTGCACGAATGCATGCCTGTTTGTCTTTCTGTCTGTATGGCTGCCTGCATGAATGCATGCCTGTTTGTCTTTCTGTCTGTATGGCTGCCTGCATGAATGCATGCCTGTTTGTCTTTCTGTCTGTCTGCCTGCATGCATGAATGCATACATTATTTGTCTGCTTTTTTTCCTTTTTTTCACCTCCTGGGTGATTGCTGTTGAACCCACCCACCCACCCCCCAAAAATCTTTTTATTAGTCTGTTTCCGTTTTTTCCAAGTTTTTTTATATACATTATAGCAAATGCATTCTAAGAGCATAATGGATTTTTGAATATTTCAAACGGGGTAACTCAGTGGCCATAGCACTCGCTTTTCTGAAGCTAAGGTTAAGCAGCATTGAGCGTGGTTACCAAGTGAATAGGTGACCATTTGCACGCATTGGCTTTAGTAGTCCCCCAGTTCGCCCAGCTGTAAATAGGTACCTACCCTCTTCAGGGTCAGGGAAGGTAAAGCAGCAAGGGAGAGGAGATGGGCGCTACCCTCTATATGCTGGCCCCTAGAGAAGCTGAGGTCTTGGACACCTCGATCTTCAACGGTCACATAGATAATGGGAACACCTTTATCTTTACTTTTTCAAACACATAAATTCAGAAACAAAAAAATATTTAGATATTGTCTGATATTCACGGAATGATCATTCTGGGTGTAATAACTGATAATGGAATTGTTCAGAGCAAAGCTGATAAAAAATCACCAGGGAATCTTTGTGCCAGACATCCTTCGATCCATAGCCTATCATTACTGCTCCCTGAATGATTAAAAAAAACAGTGATTTACTGTTATCAGCTCAACATATGCTGCGATGTTAATTTCTCTAAAACATTGAACAGTCTCTCACTTTTAAACTAGCTCTCCTTCTTTCTAAAAGCTAAGACTTAGGCTGTGATCATGCTAAAAGAATAATAAGAATCATCAACTTTTGACATTCGCTATCATTTGAAAGATTTATGTCCACAGGGTCAAAGAGATGATATCAGGAAAAATAAAACATATTAAAGAAAACTAGCGTACTGTTCTCCTTGCAAATTCACATACAAGTGGTTTGATGGCTTTTATTGTTGGCTACATTCATTCAGAAAATGAACGGTAGTTGGTTCAAATCTGGACAAGAAGCTTTATATTTCTATTTTATCTTATTTTATACAACTTTATGTCACAGCAGATTTCTCTGTGTGAAATTTGGGCTGCTCTCCCTGGGTCGCTACAAGTGCAGCGTTACCCATTTTGTTTTCTTTTACCTGTCTGCAAATGTGTTTGTTTGCCTATCAGAGTGGCTTTTTTTCTACAGAATTGTGCCAGGGATGTCCCTCTTGTTGCCTTGGGTTTTGTTTTTTTACGTGCGCTAAATAATGATGTATAGCACACAAGACCTCGGTTTATCGTCTCATCCTAAAGACTATCACCCAGACCACCATTCATGGTCTAATAGATGGGGGGAAAGTGATGTATGAACTATTTGAAAAAGAAGATAACCACTTTCACATCTTGTTCTGTCTGTGTGTCTGTGTGTCTGTGTGTCTGTGTGTCTGTGTGTCTGTGTGTCTGTCTGTCTGTCTGTCTGCCTGCCTGCCTGCCTGCCTGCCTGCCTGCCTGTCTGTCTGTCTGTCTGTCTGTCTGTCTGTCTGTCTGCATGTATGTATGTATGTATGTATGTATGTATGTATGTATGTATGTATGTATGTATGTATGTATGTATGTATGTATGTATGTATGTATGTATGTATGTATGTATGTATTTATGTATGTATGTATGTATGTATGTATGTGTGTAGGTAGGTAGGTAGGTAGGTAGGTAGGTAGGTAGGTAGGTAGGTAGGTAGGTAGGTAGGTAGGTAGGTAGGTAGGTAAGCAGGGTAGGTAGGTAGGTAGGTAGGTAGGTAGGTAGGTAGGTAGGTAGGTAGGTAGGTAGGTAGGTAGGTAGGTCGGTCGGTCTCTCTGTCTGCCTGTCTGCCTGTCTGTCTCTCTCTCTCTGTCTGCCTGTCTGTCTCTCTGTCTCTCTGTCTGTATGCTCTACTGCCTGTGCATCTACCTGTCTGCCTTTAAGTCTGCCTACCTGTCCATCTGTCTGCATGCATACACGTATGCCTGCCTGTTTTAATCTCCTATTTCTCCGTTTTGTTTATCTCGTTTGTTAATGCCCTTGGTTGTCATGGTTTTGTTGCTTTTGTTGTTGTTGTTTTTTCCCATATTTTTAGAGTTCCTTTTGCACTATGATAAAAACGCTTTTAAAAAGGTCAAGTTCTCAATTTGAACCTATCAACTACCTAAAGTATATAAATTACTAAAGATATAAGAATACAGTTTTCTGTTTATAAAGAATTGTTAGGTTGGGTATGATATCTGGTTAATGGGGTTTTGTTGATAGCAAAAACTGAAGAAAAAAAAACAGCATTATTTTTGGAACCTTCTGCCAGAGAAGCATGAACTTATTTCAAATAAGTAATTATCGCTGGCTGAAGGATATAAACTATGAACTTGTTTGTGACTAGGCTCAGCTGTGCTGTAAGTTCAAAACAAGTTGGCACGTGTCTTAATTTGAAACAGACTTTCAAGGGGGGAGGGGGGGGGGGTGGGGGGGAAAGATCCTCAAAACAAGTTTGCAGTGTTTCCTTTTGAAACAGACTTTCCATGGACGGGGGGATGGTGGGGTAGATTTTCAAAATAGTTTGCACGTGTCTCATTTTAAAACAGACTTTCCATGGACGGGGGGATGGGGTGGTAGATTTTCAAAATAGTTTGCACGTGTCTCATTTCAAAACAGATTTTCCAAGGACGGGGAGGGAGAGAGGGGTGGGGGAGGGGATAGCCTAGTGGTCAAGAGCGCTGAGCTCGTGATCTGACGACCAGGGTTCGAGCCACTAAAGAGGTGCCCCAGTTTCTGGAATGCTCTCCCATGGAGTTATTGTCAGTACTGACTCCACTTCCACCAAAGTCCTTTGGATGAGATAATCAACCGAGACCCCACGTCCGAAGTCACACTCTGAGATCTTACGCACACTTTAAAAGCCAGTTCAGCCTTTGAAAAGAATTGGCATTTTTGTGCTATTAGGACCAGGTAACATTGGGTTTTTTTTTCAAAACAACGCATGCACACATCTGTCGAGTTTAGACACCATCCCTTGAGTCAGAATATGGCTACGGTATAAATCTTACGCACACTTTAAAAGCCAGTTCAGCCTTTGAAAAGAATTGGCATTTTTGTACTAATAGGACCAGGTAACAATGTTGTTGTTTTTTTAGAAACAACGCATGCAAACATCTGTCGAGTTTATACACCATCCTTTAAGTCAGAATGTGGCTATACCTTATAGGTGTGTAAATAAAAAAAAAAGTTGCCTACCCAAAATCATACTATTGGTGAACTTCGGAGCTCTAGGAACGAACCCCCCAACCCCATCCCCCACTCCCCCCCCCCAACCCCACCCCCCTACCCCCATCCGGCCTTACTCTTTTTGAAATGAAGCTGGGATCTGGGCTTTGATCCCATCAAAGATGAGAATCACCAAGAAGGCATTGCTTCTAATCTGGGAGATTTACATCCAGAGGTTCAAAGAGTCTTCAGGAAAAAAAAACAAACAAAAAAACCCAACAACACCCAGACAGAATGAAATGACCAGACAGCCTTTTTTTTTTTTGCTAGATTCGTAGACATGTAGTTTGGAGGACTGGGTGTTGTTATGTTGAACTAAAAACAAAAGAAGAAAAAAGAGAAGAAGATGAGGTTTATCTGGTTCACATCTGCTCTCAAAGCAGACTTTTTCTCATCTGCTTTCTATCTTTTCCCTTCAAATAAATCTAGATCTAGTTGTTTTTTTTTCTTGTTTATTCATATCACTTTCAGTTACGGGCAGATTTCTCTGCGTGAATTTTAGGCTACTCTCTCTCCAAGGAGAGCGCGTCGCCACAGGAGCAAGGCCACCTCCTGCTATTTTTTAAAATTTTATTATCCTCAATATAAAAGAATTTTTTAAAAAAATAAATGTTTAAAAATCTAACATGGAAGTTGTTGTTGATTGATTGATCTATTCTTTTATATCGAGGATAATGCGATAAGCATTCATGTGCTTTTCTACATTTAGTCCCCGTGTGTATGCAGTTTTGTAAATGACATCTGTTACCACCGGCACACGATGGCCTACTCTTACGAAAAGCGGAACAGGATTTAACGTGTGCGCAAGATGTTCTGTGTGCGTTCGCACACGGGGCCTCGGCTTATATAGTCTCATCCGGAGGACTTTTGGGGAGAGTGGAGTCAGCACTGATGTTAACTCCAGGAGAAAAAATCTCCTCGACCGGACTCAACCCGGGTCGTCAAATTGCCAGCGCCAGTTGTTGTTGCTGTTGTTGTTGTTCCCCAGCTTAACACTCTGGGGGGTCACTCAGAATGAGCCCTTAGACTCACTAATCTCACTTTGGTATCACTGTGAAATTGATATTGCATACTGAATGAGAAGTTTGAGTGTATGACTGTTTTCAAGTACCTCATCATGTAGAAAATTATACTCCGACTTCAGAGAGATATGGAAGTTTAGATTGAACGTGTTTTGCACATACCAGAAATTAACTTTTTCAAAAGAAACATGTTTGAAACAAAGAGAGAAAAAGATGGGGTGAGGGATAGGAGGGGTGTGCAGAAAAATATATATATGATTATAACGACAAGATTATATAGATTCCCTATTTTATATCTTTTGATTAATTGATTAATTGATTGATTGATTGATTGATTGATTGATTGATTGATTGATTGATTGATTGATTGATTGATTGATTGATTGACTTTCCTATTAATTCTTTTATTTCGATGACAATGGAACAAGAACTCACGTGCTTTTTCACATCCTGTCCCCGGGTGCATGCGGTTTTGTAAATACTGTTCTGACATCCGTTCCCCTCGGCATACAATGGCCTACTCTTCGAAAAGGCGAAACAGGTCTTAACGTGTGCGCAAGATGTTCTGCATCCGTTTGCACATGGGACCTCGGTTTATAGTCTCATCCGAAACACTTTTTCGTGGGAAGTGAAGTCGACACTGATGTTAACTTCCTAGGAAAATAATTATTCCTTTCAACGAGATTCGAACCCGAGTCAGCAGATTACCAGCGCAATGCGCAACATTCTAACCAACTAGGCTATCCCATTCCCCATATAGGATAGAGTATACGAAAAAGCAGAAACTACAAGTAGGCAAACATGGGTATAGTGGCACAGAGAGAGTGAGAGGGGGATGGGTTAAAAATGAAAAATGAACAGTTAAAATAGATATCACACATACACACACACACACACACACACACACACACACACACACACACACACACACACACACACACACACACACAACACACATATAGATAGATAGATAGATAGATAGATAGATAGACAGACAGACAGACAGACAGACAGACAGACAGACAGACAGAAGACAGACAGATAGATAGATAGATAGATGATAGATAGATAGATAGATAGATAGATAGATAGATAGATAGATAGATAGATAGATAGATAGATAGATAGATAGATAGATAGATATAGATAGATATAGATAGATAGATATAGATAGATATAGATATAGATATAGATATAGATTTCGACATAAATACGCGGGAACATACACGCGTACATGCACACGCGCACACATAATTATATACATACACGAATGCACACACATACACACACATGCATGCACACACATAAGCACGCGCGTAGGCGCGTGTGTGTACGCTTTCATAGGCACACATACACACACTGAGGTTATTTTACATGTAATGAAAGCCTACGATAGAAAATTTGCTATAATGTGCGGACAATTGAAAGGAAATATAACAACATTAACATATTTCTTCTGTCTGTCTGTCTGTCCATGTCTGTTAGTGTGCCTGGATGCTCGTTTGCCTCTATACCTGCATACCTATCTGTCTGTCTGTCTGTCTGTCTGTCTGTCTCTCTGTCTCTCTGTTGTTTCCTCTCGTTATTTTTTTAATATTTTTTTATAGAGGATAATGGAATAAGCATTCATGTGCTTTTTTCATCCAGTCCCCGTGTGTATGCAGTTTTGTAAATCTTGTCATCTGTTCCCACTGGCACACAATGGCCTACTATTACGAAAAGTGGAACAGGATTTAACGTGTCTGTCTGTTTTGGCTATCTGTCTGTCTGCATACATGCATGTGTTTTTTCCTCTTTTTGTCTGCTATTCTCCCTGGAGTTTAGCTTCTTGCTTAATGCCGCTGATCGCCATGTTTTTTTTTTTTTTAATTTTCGCTTCTTTTTATATCATAATAAAGTTTTGTTTAAGAGTGCAATGGTTTATTTGACCTGGTCAAATGCAAAATTTTAGAAAATAGTATTGTCCAGTATCTCTAAATTGCTATACTGAATGAAATAGCTGACAATTCTTCAGAGCAAAAAAAAAACTGACCAAAAAAAACCATCCTTTTTGAAACGTTCGTGTCAGACATATATCAATTAATGGCCTGAAATAATCACTGCTTAGAGGTTAGAAATAAGAAAAAAAATGCTGTTAATTATTATATAATTCCTGCTTTGATGTGGGGTGTTTTCTTTTCAATACTGTTATTCTCTCTGCCATCAATTTTTTTTGCAACTAAGGTTTCTTCTATTTAGTTCAAAGCGAGAACAAAAGACTCCGGAAAAATTCAAGATGGGAAGGATAAAGAAGTCATTCCCTGTCATCTGAAAGATTTACGTCCACATGTTCAAAGAGACCTCAGAAAAACAGTGGACGAAAAGAGATTAAGAGAATTCATCTTTTGCCTCTGGGCTGGAGCACTTATGCGGAAAACCAGCAATCTTTGGTTGAAATGTTACTTGCAAACTGGACTCTCTGTCTCTCTGTGTGTGTCTCTCTCTGTCTGTCCGTCTCTCCGTCCGTCCATCCGTTCGTCGTTAGCGCGGGCGGTGTGTGTGGTGTGTGTGTGTGTGTGTGTGTGTGTGTGTGTGTGTGTGTGTGTGTGTGTGTGTGTGTGTGTGTGTGTGTGTGTGTGTGTGTGTGTGTGTGTGTGTGTGTGTGTACGCGCGCATGCTGTTACCTGCCTGCCTGCTGCCTGCCTGTCTGTCCTGTCTGTCTGTGCCTGTCCTGTCTGTCTGTCTGTCTGTCTGTCTCTTCTCTTCTTCTCTCTCTCTCTCTCTCTCTCTCTCTCTCTCTCGTTCTCCTCTCTCTCTCTCTCTCTCGTTCTCTCCTCTCTTCCTCTCTCTCACAGACAAACTATATGCAGATTTGCAAACCAATTACCTGAAGGATTTTCTTCATGTGTCTATGCCTTTCCCTTCTTTTTTTTCAGGCACATAATAAATATCGTTCAGTGTATCCAGCAAAATTCTGATTCCATGCTTTCCGAAGGAGAAAGATCATGGCAGAACTTATGTAAACTAAGTATTAGATAACAATGCATTTAGTGTATGTAAAAGAAGACTGTGTCTAGTGTATTTTTGCTTTACAAAATGTACAGATTCGTTATGTACATGCATAGTCCTCCACTCCCCATTTCCCACTTTGATTTGAATTGTCGCCCAAAGCTGATGTTCAATAAAAAAAATAAAAAAAAACATTTTCATTTCATTTCTCTTGAGACAAAGCATTTCCATTCTGTATAACATAAATTGATGATGTTTTGCTATAGAGTTTAATTTAAACAGATTTCATAAATAAGTTTCTAGTCAAACACATTCATTTGTCATTTCACGCAGAGAAATCTGCTGTAAACAAGTGGTATAAAAATGTTCGTATCTGCTTAGAGTAACGATAGTCTCAGACACAAAATATGTGCGCTTGTTTTCACTCCTTTCATAGAAGAAAAAAAGCATTAATGTAATCGTGTGAAGGGAATAAGATAGAACGAATTGAATCATATGCAATATAGGTGTATCTGTCTTGATTACTATGTTCATTACTGGTTTTATGATGGATCATATTGTGCATAACAATAGTTTTAGGATACACACTAGCCACCTTCAAGATGCTACTCGTCACTTTGGTTCATAGTCATTTATTTTTAAATTCATTATTGTTCTGATTTGCCTCATGTAGGGGGTGGTCGAAGGCTGATATGCATGAAATGTGTTCAGTGTTCTGTGTTCTTTCTATCTGTTACCCAGGCTACCCCCAAGTTGTAGCCCGGGTGATAATTGATAGTCTTTTTTTGTGAAGGGGGGGGGGGGGGTATAACCTGGTTGGTTAGTAGCGTTGCGCATTGTGCTTGTGATCTGCTGACCCAGGTTTGAATCCCGTTCTATATGGATATTTTCCCTTGGAGTTAACATTAGTGTCTACTCCACTCCCTTTAAAAGTCTTCTGATGATACTATAAACCGAGAACGCACGCAGAACTTCTTGCGCATACGTTAAAACCTGTTCCGAGTGGGAGCAGATTTTTAAAAATCTACAAAACTGCATATACATGGAGACTGGATGTTAACAAAAGCAGGTGAGTCCTTATTCCAATATCGTCGAAATATAAGAACAAATTATAAAGACGAAACAAGAAGTCAAGGCCACATGTTCCACACACCTTCAGTGTTTCACAAGGAAATATCAGCGTTTTTTACATGACATAGAACTTCTCCTCTAAGACATGTTGTTGAAAGCGAATCACATGAAAACTCACTCTGCTCTAAAGTGGCTTTGCATGGACAAATGTCCCCCAGAAATTCAGAAAATGAGGAACCCACTGACCAGACTAATTACACAGTTAGTATAATAAACTATCACATCAAAGAGACCACGTGCCATCACTGACCAGCGGTACGAATAACAAAGTCAGCATCAGCCAGAAAACTAGAGGAACACATTGACCCAACTCGTTTGAGAGGTTGTACGATGTAACTATGATCACATCAAAGAGACCACACGCCATTGCTGACAAGCATAGCAAACAGCAAAACCGCAGAACATCAATCTTGTTTAGTTCCCCGGAAAACAACAATTTTACTAATGATCATAGCAACTGGACACGCTATACTCTGGGTATAAACACACACACACACACGCGCGCGCGCGCGCGCGGGCGCGCGCGCGGGCGCGCGCGCGCATGCGCACACACACACACACACACACACACACACACACACAGCATTAGCCTTTCTTTAAAATAAAATGTTACAGGAAAATTCCAACCAAAAATAAGATATTTCATCATTAGTTGTAACAGCACAAATATCAACCAAAGGAACTGATTACAAAAATCCTGTATGAGTGACGGCCACATCATATTAAAGACAATTGGCCAGCACAGCCCAAGCTAACTAATATAATAAAACCGATAACATCGATATAGTTTTAGTTTCTAGAAAACAAAAAAACATTTTCTATCCTCTTAAATGCCAGACACGCAATACCATGAGTAAAGAATGCAATGCATAGGGTTTTTTTTCTAGAACTGCTGACGTAGAAATCGAATTTATTGCATCACAAATCAGCTTGATTAAGAGCCTTTCCTGTCATATATAGCATGACTTATGAGGGAAGATGTATCACCCAAAAACACTCCCAGCTTTTCCCCAATGCCTCCTCCGCATTCACATAATATAGCAAGCTACTGCCGTTATCTTTATTCTCACGCACTGGAGAGAGATTTCTCAGGCTAGAAATGTAATCCCTCTTTGAAAGAGCTTTCTATTTTCTTGTGAAGAAACATGGCAGATTAGATATGTTTGAGTTTTCTGTAACCTCTGCATACAGGTATAAGCTGACTGTAGAGTATATTTCAGCGGGTCTCTTTTTGTCATGCATTCTTCTACGAATTGTTACCCTAATAATTATCAGTAACTTAAAACCTTTTGTAGTCCCCCCTTCCCGCCTTGTGGGGTTGCAGGGGTCTATCCCTATTAATAGTATCCCCACCTTCTGGAAATTCTGTGTTAGGAATTCCCCTTTTTTTATTCATCGCTTTGTTTCTGCCTTGTTCCTCTTCTCCCTGTCACCGTTTTGGTCCATCATCCTGCCTTTG
>CM060330.1:24369482-24379482 GCA_030674155.1 Stramonita haemastoma
TCTGAAAGGAAAACAAAGTTGAGCTTTAAAAATCGTGTTTTTTTTTTTGAAAACTTACTAATATGTGATATCATTAAACAAATAAAGATCTCTATTTTCATGCACAATTTGAATTTTGAATCAATTCCTACCCATAGTGGAGATATCTAGGTTCAAATCAATCAAATTTTTATTTCCAGATGGTACATTGAGTAAGCAGCGATCTGCTTTTTTTCCATCAAGCCATCAAAGTGGGTGGGTGTCAAGTAAAAACTACACATTTCTGGACCAGTTTTATGTGTTTTTCATTTCAAGCTCGTTTATTAAAGAACGAACCACAATGAGTCCTTCCGGAGTTGTTTCCCTTGAATGCAAATGGCTGCGCCCAATGTTGTGCATGCAGAGTGTTCTTTCTTGGATTGTTGTGAATTTTCTCACGTGTATAGTGAGTTACAAGTCATGCCTTCTGACAAGAAGAGGAGAGGACAACGGCCCCGCAAGAGACAGTTTCGAGGTAATCAATCCATGAAGCGATCTCGTTTTGATGTTGAAAGTGTGGTAAATGAACTGAATGAAGAGATGGAAAACACATAGACGTCAAGTTCAGGACATTCCATGAACGGATCAGTCCAAAGTGCCACGCCCATTCCAAGCGTAAGAAAACTTTTCAATTTGTTTGATTTGTAGGAAGATTCCTCAGAAGAAAGCAGCAGCAGTGGTGAGAGTTGTGACAGTAGCAGTGGTGAATCTGACAATGAAACAGAAGCAGGCGCAGATAGATGTATTTAGTGAACAGGAATTAGGAGGGTACAGGTTGATGGATGTGGAAATACTGAATCAGAACATTATGTCACAGCCCTCATGTAAGTTTTGTCACAGCGAGGTAAAACTCTTTGAAGTTGAGAGGAAAGGTCTTGAGAGTAAATTTGCTTTTTGTTTGCCAGAATGAAAGATGTGATTGACAAACTGCATTCCCGTTCTGTCCCATCATTTCTGAGGGGACTGTTAATGGTGTGTATTCTGCAAACCGACACTCTGCATTTGCAATGAGGTGTATTGGGGGGGATTGTGCAGAGCTCAGAACTTTGTGTGCAGTGATGGATGAACCTGCCCAAGGAAGAGGAGGAGGCGGCTCATAAGACATGGCAGAGAGGAAGAGCAGGCACAGAGAGAGAGAGAGACAGGGATTTCCCTACCAGGCGGGAGGACATCGACTTGTGAGGTAGGATAAACGTCAAAATTCAGTGTATCGTTTTTGTCCCCAAAAGCCATATTTTTAAGGTTTGTATTAATTTTTCACACCATATTTCTTTTTCATTTTTAAAGTTATGTCCTTGAAATTTGGCATAAGAAGACTTTTTAATCATAGCTGGATCCCCGACAGATTTCAAGTCAATCACATTTAAAACACAGAAGCTATCTCTTTCACTAAAGGGGTAAAATGTGTATTAATTTGCGAATTTTGTGCATACCATGCATACTAAAATGTATTACATACATGCTTCAAACCGGCACAGGTTCCAGAAAAACATGTTTGGTGTATCTAAACCAAAACACAGCTATGCTGGATAAATACGATAAGAAATATAGTGTCTAAAGTGGTGGTGACATTTCAACTCGCACAAAACGATACTTTTATGAAAAAAATATTTTTCCACATTTATGTCGAAATCATAAAGTATCTAAACATTTCCCTTAAAGCTACGCATCTAATAAGTATGGACACTAATTTTTTGTTATATGTGACGCTCCACCACATAATAAGTCGCATTGCACCAGAGGTCAATTTTGAGTTATTGACAAGTTCTTAATCTGCAATAAAAAGGCTATTCAATACAAAAAACAGATTGAAAATCGGACAATTCTGCGCAAAGTTATTACAAACTAAATCGATAGACTGCGGAATGTGACAAAATGAGAAATGGACAAGTTTAGTTTCGTAACAGGTGGTCAGAATGAGGGTTTAGGTATTTTCAAAACACACTTAAAAGCAAAAGGAATCAAATTGATGCCTTGATATTTCATTACAAGCTAGAATAACGGATATATATTAATAATCAGTCAAAATCTCAAAATTGACAACTTGACCCCCACCTGCCTTTAATGGCTCCTAGCGCAAAATTGGGTAATGTGCTAAGCGACTCATTTCGTGCGGAGCGTCATATATATGTATATAGCCATAGGTTACTGGGTAACAAAATAAACAATAATATACCCCTCGCTAGGTAGTGCTAGGCCCTTAAATAGTCGCAGACAGGAAAAAAATAATGGGTGGCACTGCTCTTGTGGCGACGCACTCTCCCCAAGGAAAGCAGCCCTGATTTCATGCAGAGAAATCTGCTGTAACTTCTAATGGTGTAAAATGTAAAATGTAAAAATTTTAAAAAGTAAAACGAAACCCTCCATCAATAGTGTGTCACAGTGCACAAAAGTTCAGGGTTTTTAAACTGTTCATGCCGTTAATCTGCGAAGAAAGTATATTTTTTAAAAATATTTAAAAAGCAACAATGAGAATACGACAATTGTGCATAAAGTTCTTACAAAATTGAAATGTTAAATCAGATTCCACGAAGTAGCAAAATGATGTATAGATGAATTTTTCTTCGCACACTAGGCAGTTAGGATGAGGGGTTTGGTATTTCTAAACTGTTTTTTTCAAAGCAAACGGATAAAAAAAAATCCGCCATGATGTACTTCAGTATAAAGTGAAATAAAGCTTATAGTTTTATAACCAAATCAAATTACCCAAATCGACAACCTGACCTCCACCTGCCTAAAAATCAACTCCTTGAAGAAAAGTGGGGCAGATCATTTTGTCGTGGGGCGTCATAGAACTTACTTTCAGTAATGACAGTCAAAAGGATATAATGCCTGAGCGTAAAATATGAATAAAAATGAAGTCTTGAAAGGCATTTTAATGTATTAAAAAAGTTTGCATGACAAATGGCTACATCAAAGATATCACATACCATCACTGACCAGTGACAAAAAAGCAACGAAAGTCATGTCTTATCTCGCCTTCACGCCAAGTAAGCAGATGTCTTGTTATTCTTACTTTCAAAAAACCGCAAACCGGCACAACACGAGAAATGTGGCCACTTGAAGTATTCTACTCCAAGAATCACATCTATCAAACTATGCCTGGCTTTTTTTATCTTTCAAAAATTTGTTTGTTACTTGATACAAAAATGATGTAAACACAATATTCTTGTGGGCTTCTTCTGCCATAGAAAATGCTAGGAGTTGATGGGATAATGGAGAAGAAGCACAGTGAACATCTCATTTCTTTTCTTGTGATTGAATGCATCTACGACCCTCACTTCTATTCTCTCTCTCTCTCTCTCTCTCTCTCTCTCTCTCTCTCTCTCTCTCTCTCTCTCTCCTCTCTCTCTCTCTCTCTCTCCTCTCTCTCTCTCTCTCTCTCTCTCTCTCTCTCTTCTCTCTCTCTCTCTCGTTCTTCTCGTTCTCTCTCTCTCTCTCTCTCTCTCTCTCTCTCTCTTCTCTCTCTCTCTCTCTCTCTCTCTCTCTCTCTCTCTCTCTCTCTCTCTCTCTCTCTCTCTCTCTCTCTCTCTCTGTCTCACACACACACACACACACACACACACAAACACACATGTAATATACATGTATACATTATATAATATAAGTGTGCATCAATATATCTATCTATCTGTCTGTCTATCTATCTATCTATCTATCTATCTATCTATCTATCTATCTATCTATCTATCTATCTATCTATCTATTTGTATTTTGTACCATTTTATGTCACAGCAGATTTCTCTGCGTGAAATTCGGGCTGCTCTCCCCGGAGAGAGCGCGTCGCCACAAGTGCAGCGCCAATCCATTTTTTTTCTGTATGCAACTGCATTCGTTTCCCTATCAGAATGGCCCTTTTCTACAGAATTTTGCCAGGGTCAACTCCCTTGTTGCCGTGGGTTCTTTTACGTGCGTTAAATAGTGATGTGTAACACACGAGACCTCGGTTTATCGTCTCATCCGAAAGACTAGCGCCCAGATCACCACTCATGGTCTTATGAATGGGGAAAACGTTTCGGGCCAGAACGGGATACGAACCACAAACCCCCGCACACTCCGACCCGGACTTTTTTTTACTTTCTAGACAAGGCGCGTTACCACCTAGACCATCGATCTATGTACCTATGTATCTATGTAACCATCTATGTATGTATCTATGTCTCTCTCTCTCTCTCTCTCTCTCTCTCTCTCTGTCTCTCTCTCCTCTCTCCTCTCTCTCTCTCTGTCTCTCTCTCTCTCTCTCTCTCTCCTCTCTCTCTCTCTCTCCTCTCTCTCTCTCTCTCTCTCTCTCTCTCTCTCTCTCCTATATATAATATATATATATATATATATATATATATATATATATATATACAGATGTAGTCAGAGCACTCGCTTTCCCCGAGCTAAGGTTAAGCAGCATCTTGCGTAATTACCATGTAGATGGGTAACCGTTTGTGCGCCTTGGCTTCAATATAGTCCCCCATTCCACCTAGCTGTAAATTGGTACCTGCCTCTTAAGGGTCATGGAAGGTAAAGCAGCGAGGGAGAGGAGATGGGCACTGCCCTCAACATGCTGGTCCCTAGAGAAACTGAGGTCTCTGATGCTTTGCTCCTCTACGACCACATTGGTAATGGGACACCTTTACCGGGGTTTTTTTGTTGTTTTTTTCTACCTTTTATGACTAAGCTGGCTTCTTCCTTGTAATGACTTAGCTTTACCCAGAACTTACTGAAACATTTTACTCGGAAGCTTTCATGTAGTTAGTATGTTGTTTGTGACTCGCTTTATCAAAACGGATTTCTCTGTGTGAAATTCGGGTTGCTCTCTTTGAAGAGAGCACCTTACCACAGGAGCAGCGCCACCCATATTTTTCCTGTCTGCGTGTATACTTGTTGTTTTTTCGAACAGAGTGGCTTTTTCTAAATTTTTTTGCAGGAACAACTCTCTTGTTGCCGTGTGTTCTTTTATGTGTTCGGAATGCGTTGTTTGCATACATGATTTCCGCTTATCGTCTCATCTAAAAGTGTAGCACCCAGGCCACCACTCAAAGGTATATTGGATGGGATGGGGAGGGGGAGTTTTGTGCATAAACAGGGATCAAACTCACACTTCTCACCTTCTTCTTCTTCTTCTTCTTCTTCTTCTTCTTCTTCTTCTTCTTCTTCTTCTTCTTCTTCTTCTTCTTCTCCTTCTCCTCCTCCTCCTTCTCCTTCTCCTTCTCCTCCTTCTTCTATTCTTGGGGTCAAGCCATCTTCGTTTTGCACTCAAACGTTTCCTTTTTCCTTGCGTTCTTTTTTTATTCAATCTTTTTCTCATCTTTCTTTTCTGCAATTTAGGTAAATCAATAATTCAAGCATGCATACATACCTTCACTGCTATATGGGGTTCATGCATCACACTTTTTTTTCTAAACACACCTGTTCCATCCTCATATATATATATATATAATATATATATATATATATATATATATATATATATATATATATATATATATATATATATATATATATATATATATATATATACATACATATATATATATACATATATATATATACATACATACATACATACATACATACATACATACATACATACATACATACATACATACATACACACATACATACATACATACATACATACATACATACATACATACATACATACATACATACATACATACATACATACATACATACATACATACACACACATATATATACTCTTCCACTACCGGTACTAAGCCCCTACGTCACACAGTCGTGCACGTGCATCCTTCTGTCTATTTTTTGCTCCTACTTATTTTTTTTTTTTTTATACAGATGTGCAAGCTCTTATCTTTCAAACTTGCAAACTTTTACCATCAAGCGATAATCAGTGACGTCGGAGAGTAGCACGTAAGTCAAAAACACACAGGGATCCAAGATGACGAACTTCGATGATAGAAAATAACAGGAGTGACGACTGACCCCCACAAAGAGACCTTCACCAGTTTATTTCAGAAACACGAGAGAAAAAGACGTTTAATTGGTAGGGGTTCATTGTTCTGTGTCTAAACGAAATACATTAACAGTTTGCGTCCGTTTCCCAGCTGCAGCAGGACTCGATGTCTGTTTATTTCTCTCTCTGTGTGTCTGTCCCTCATGCACACAAGGAAACGCATGCAGCTACATACATACATGCATGCATTCGTGTATAGATGCATGCATACGTCCATGCATGCATACATGCATATACACATACATACATACATACATACATACATACATACATACATACATACATACATACATACATACATACATACTACATACATACATACATACATACACAAACATACACAAACATACACAAACATACACACATACATACATACATACATACATACATACATACATACATACATACATACATACATACATACATACATACATACATACATACATACATACATACATACATACATACATACATACATAATTGTATACCTTCATGCAAAATTTAGACCTGTAATGCTGCGGCTGCAGGTTCTTCCTAGCGTACCCTCTTCTTACCTATTCCTCCTCCTCTCCCATGCCTTACCCTATTCCTTCCTCCCTATACCTTTCCTACCCCCTCCCTAGCTACCTATTCATTCTACCCTGCCTTTACCCATCCCCCCAGCTACCCCTCTCTCTAACATGTATACAAACACACATGCGCGCGCGCGTGCGCGCGCACACACACACAAAAACATACGCACATACACACACATACGTACATACATAACCACACACACACCGACACACACACAAACACACACACACAAACACACAAACACACACACACACACACACCCGACACACACATGGACACAACACACAGACACACAGACACACACAGACACACCCACCCACACCCACACACACACACACACCGACAACACACACACACACGCCCGCGTGCGCGCGCGCACACACACACCGACACAGAGTTATACATACACACATACACACACAGGTACACGCACACAGGTACACACACACACACACATTTACACACAGACACACACACACAGACACACAACACACAGCACACAACACCCCCCCCCCCCCACACACACACACACACACACACACTAGTTCATGATCATCCTTTCCACAAAAATCTGAAACAAAAAGTTTTAAAACAAGTTTAGGTAGCGATGAACCCGAAGAACCCAATGCCCCAACTGTCACTATAATTATTTACCATCCTATGACAATAGACCTCAACAATTTCTCGCTCCGATACATCGGAGAAAAATTGTGTTTTCCATTCTGATGGAGTCGGCATGATATATATTATATTTCCATTCGGCTGAAAAGTTGTATAATGGACGAGAAGTTTATCGTGGCGACCGACTCAGAGGTAAATAATCGTATCTGCAGATGATTATCAGTGTGTATTTGGTAAAAGTTTCTATCAGCTTAAAGCAGTATGTATTGTAATTCAAAAATAGTATTGTTTTGCATGGTTTTAGAACTGTATTCCCTTGTATTTGCAGTAGCCGGGTTGTATTACATTAATTATTCTGATGGAGTTTTGTTTCGGACTGTGCAGCGCCAAAAAATAACATCGCGCAATTTTATTTAATCTTACATTTTTCTATTGTTGCTGATCCTTTTTTTATCATGTAATACCGTTTATCATATTTTTTTCTGTATCAGAGAAGATATCTCACGCACGAGAAGTTAGTTGTTAAAAAAAAATGCTTATTAGATCTACTTCAGATCAAATTCAGCCGTTGATGATATTGTTGTTTAATACGCTTTTATATACAGAAATATAATTCTTATTTCACAGATTTGTCTTTGCTTGGACTCTGCTATATACTGTTTCACCAATTGGTATCATCAGGTACGATGCCAGCCGCCGCACCCAATGACACCGACATGATCCTCCTTCTCCATTTGCTCCGGTCTTCACTGGCCCTGCTGTCTTCACGGATTCTCATGCCACAGGATTTGGTGATGTTGCCAATGAGAGAAGTTGGTGGTCTGCCTTTTTTCTTTTTTTGTCTCGGTCATACTTTGAAAGACAAGTCTTTCGTGAGGTCCATATCTTGGCTTTGTAGCGCGTGGCCTGCATATTTTGATTTCCTTTCACTTAAAAAATGTAAGAAGTGTTCTTATGGTCTGTTCTAAGTTCTTCTATTTGTCTAGCTGACCAACAGAAGCAATCTAAAAAAAAGTAAACCCTACATTTCAGCAGCTTTGATACTTTTTTATCGTCTTTTCTTTGAGTTCAGGATTCACAGCCATAAAATCAACAGAAACCACTGTACAACGAAACAGTCATATCGCCATTCCGTGCTGTGTCGTGCTGTGTGCGACACAGTGTTACTCCCCTGCTGCATCAAACCCCATCGTACCACGTCGTGCCATACCATGCCTTATTGTACCATACCACGTTATACATCTTGCGCACAAGTTAAATCCTTTGTCCGATTTTCCAAAGAGTAGGCTATTGTGTGCTGATGGGAACAGATGACAAATTTACAAAACTGCATACACACGAGGACTGGATGTAAAAAAGCACATCAGTGCTTATTACATTATCCTCGATATAAAAACATAAATTAAATAAACACTATGCCGTCCCTCAACACGCGCGCCATGCTTTACCGTGTGGTGTCTGATATAAACTATTGATGTCATTTTCTGTTACACTCAAAACTAAGAAATTGTGTGATGTCCAGCCCCCCCCCCCCTACCCCCTTCTCCTCCCCCCCTCCCACTCCCCGTGCCTGTCTTCACCTATTTCACGTTAGCCATCTACATTTGCTTGTGTTCCAATGTGAACATAATTGAAACTTTTTTTCTGGTTGCCTCTTCAGGTTAAAAAATATAAGTGAGTATTCAGAACAGCTTTTATTCTTTGTTACTTGCCATCAGTAAAATCTAGGTAAATGACGAACTGAAGGCCAGATGTGATAATCAAATTTAACACAGCAGGATCTGAAATAGATCCAGACATAAACATATCCTCGTCATTAAAAAAAAACCCAACCTTTATGATTTAAAAGGGAAAAAAAACTGTCTAAACACAACTTTCCCTACATTTTTGGTGGCTTGCCTAATTCCTCAAAATAAAAGGACCCAGTCTCGAAGACTTCCTCATAGAACACCATATTACAAGGATGCTGAGTGCAGTGCAAACGATTCACAGGCTGATCAGGCCAGTAAGGCTGAATTGCACATACACGAGACACGCATGACGCCATTTTTTAAACGTTTTGAACGAAAGCGCAAAAAGAATGGGTCTGAGTGCACCCCCCTGGGGAACACTATATTCTGAAGATCGTCAGTGCGAAAGGATTCACAGTGACAGTCTTTTCAGAAACAGCAGACCCTAGAGAGCTGTGCCAGATTGGGAGAGAGAGAGAGAGAGAGAGAGAGAGAGAGAGAGAGAGAGAGAGAGAGAGAGAGAGAGAGAGAGAGACAGACAGACAGACAGACAGACAGACAGACAGACAGACAGACAGGACAGACAGACAGACAGACAGACAGACAGACAGACAGACAGACAGACAGACAGACAGACAGACAGACAGAGAAGGCAAATTCTTTTTTATTCGAGGATAAAAGAAAAGCACTCGTGTGCTTTTTTACATCCAGTCTCCGCCCCCTTTAGGGATAACATCAAGATAAGAAAAAATGAATAAGTTAAGAGAGAGAGAGACAGAGACAGAGAGAGACAGAGACAGAGACAGAGAGACAAAGAGGAAAGGGGTGGGTGAGGGAGGGGCGCAGACAATTAGAAACAAGGTCTTTTTTCTAAAGGCAGGGGACAAGGGGGGGGGGGGGGCATGAAGGGGGTCACCAGTTATCAGAGACAACTTGTTAATATGTCTGGACTGCCAAAAGAAAATGGAAATATTGGAGAGAACAAGGTCAATGAGAGAGCAGCACACACACACACACACACACACACACACACACACACACACACACACACACACACACACACACA
>CM060330.1:24384482-24391982 GCA_030674155.1 Stramonita haemastoma
AAAAGAATTTCTAACAATAATTCGCTGAAAGCATATACAATGCAGTTACTGCCATGCAACACATTCAACAGAATCATGTCCATAAATCTAACAGTCAAAAGGCGTTTCGATCAAAATATGTTAATATATTTTTTGTTGTTGTAGACAATCTTGTATGTTTCAATTAATTCCTGCACAACATTTTTTAAGAATATTTTTATAAAGAAATAATACTGTATCAACCCACAGACTAATCCTGCTATTTTTTTTTAATCAAAGAAAAGGCGAATGCCTGATTCTAGTAGATTCGTTGACCCAAACTCTAACGTTTACAAGTTTGAACGAGCAGCGCTACGGTCTGTTTCATTGTTGATAACCATTAAGCAAAGTAAAGAATATTTTGTGTGAGGAAAGTTGGATTCGAGTTTGCAACTGTTATAGGCTTACCTTTCTACTATTTACTGAAAGGACTTCTAACCCTTAAACATGTCTTGCAAGATATTTTACCCTCATATTAAAGCTTAAATTCATGAGCATCAAACTAGACTTGTTCTCGTCCCAAAAAAACTTTCATCCATGAGAAGAAAATGAGTGAGAACACGTTTTGTTTTTATTCAAAAGGGGGTGCCAGACAATCATTAAACGTAACGTCGTAATAACCGTATGACCTGGTCAGAGAAAGTGGTCAATGACCTGGCTGATTAAAGGTGAAAAAGCAAGGAACTAAAAGGTGTGGATGAAATAACAGACTAATTGGGGACATTCACACAGTCTAGGGATGAGCCCAATTTGTGAAAAACAACAAACGCCCTGTCTTTCTCATTTTGAGAGAAAGTGTAGAATGAATGACCCAGATCATCAGTTGTTTACTTCTGGGTAGTACCACGGCATTTCTTATACCAGGCAGTTGCTACATGTACAATGATTGAGGTCGAACACCTTTTTAACACAGTAAGTAATTAAGATCCCAATAGTGTACAACTGATCAAAAATGAAAAGTGAACATTTTAGCCCATGGAACGCAATTACATAACTGAACCATACACGGCCCACGTAATGAATATATTGCTCTGCCAACGATGCTATTGAAGTTTCACACATTTATCCGTCGTGGTACATGCAATACATGATTATACATTTAAGAATAAATCCACAATACAAGCATAATGTATTTCCGCAATACAAGCAACACGTACTTTGCGCACGTAAAAGAACGCACGTAAATAATAGAGTTGTCCCTAGCAAAAGTCTGTGATAAGAAAGCCACCCTGATAGAGAAACAAATACAGCTGCAGACAGGAAAAGAAAAAAATATATATAATTGGTGGCACAGCTCCTGTGGCGACGCGCTCTCTCCATGGAGAGCAACCGGAATTTCACGCAGAGTACTCTTCCATGGCCTAGAATTGTACACAATACAAAACAAAACAATACAATACAATACAAAACAAAACAATACAATACAATACAATACAAAACAATACAATACAATACAATACAATACAATACAATACAATACAATACAATACAATACAATACAATACAATACGATACTTACATAACAGGACGTTTCACGCAAGGCAAAAGTACAGAAAGGGAGTCAGTGACCTGATCATGTGACGAACAGAAACGGATAATTAGAGAGGGGAGGGGGGGAGGGGAGGAGAAAACGGTCAATGAGATTCTTTGAAATACAAAGCCTTTCGCCACTTCACTAGTGCTGAAACCTATATCCCCTAATTTCTTACTTTTACCGTAGATTTTTTTTTCAGAGAATTCTGTCACGTAGGTGCACGCTAGCTGAGAATGCTTTTTGTAGCATATTGAATGATCATATATATGGCAGGAAATTTTAAAGGCATGTGTGTGTGTGTGGGGGGGGGGGTTGTTCCTTGGCTAGTAGTGCTCCTAGTAGCTCACCAATGGTGAGATTTTGCAGATACGACCGTTCTTGCCCACCGTGGAGGTAGGCATATTCCGACTTCAGGGATGTATTCTAGGTATGTATGTGTTTCCGTAATCCACATAACACTGACAGGTATTACTGGAGCTTTAAACGTGCATGACTGATCTTCTGCGTGTGTTTAATTACGAAGTGAGTTAAAGCACTGGCAGGTCTGCTCTTGACGTTGATCTCGGAGATTGTAACATTCGTCACCCGTAAATCACCTAACGTAGCTGAGATTCGAACCCATGACTTCATGGACCCATGGGATTGAAGTCGAATGGTCTTGACCACTCGGCGTTAGCGTCCCTCCCTCAGATTTCAATAAGACAAGTCTTTGCTGCCATTGCTCTTACAAACTTTCAAGTCAGCTATCATACTAAAGTATAAAGATCCTATACACACACCCACGCGCGTGCGAGCACGCAAACACATACACACACACACTAACATTATTTATACACACAGAGAAACACATACATACGCTCACTCACACACACACATTTATCTATACACACAGAGAAATACACCCACACACACACACTCACTCACTCGCTCACACACACACACACACACACACACACACACAAACACACAAACAAACACACACACACAAACAAACACACACATACACACACACAAACACACACACAAACAAACACACACACACACACACACACACACACACACACACACACACACACACACACACACACACACAAACACAAACACACACATTATCTTTCTTTTGTATCCCCACTCTCTTATCCCTGATAAAAGGCTTTGCACAGCAAAATCTCTCGCTGCAATAAGGTCAAGATGGTGATAGGATGAGAAGACAGGTGAAGAGGAGGGGGGGAGCCAAGGATCTTTTACAGAATCTGAGGTAGGTCAATCACCAAAGAAGGGACCAGTGACACAGTTTGGAGGCTGCCTGTCTACTGTGACACAGACTAGTGACACAGTTGGAGACTGCCTGTCCCTTGTGAAACAGGGTTGAGACTGTCTGTCCATTGTGACACAGTTTGGAGGCTGATTGTCCCTTGGGACACAGTTCGGAGGCTGCCTGTCCCTTGTGACACAGTTTGGAGGCTGTCTGTCCCTTGTGACACAGTTTGGAGGCTGTCTGTCCCTTGTGACATAGTTTGGAGGCTGTCTGTCTATTGTGACACAGTTTGGAGGCTGCCTGTCCCCTGTGACACAGTGTTGAGGCTGTTTGTCTATTGTCACACAGTTTGGAGGCTTTCTATCCCTTGTGACACAGTTTGGAGGCTGTCTGTTCCTTGTGACACAGTTTTGAGGCTCTGTCTATTGTGACACAGTTTGGAGGCTGTCTGTATATTGTGACACAGTTTTGAGGCTGTCTGTCCCTTGTGACATAGTTTTGAGGCTGTCTGTCCATTGTGACACAGTTCGGAGGCTGTCTGTCCCTTGTGACATAGTTTTGAGGCTGCTTGTCCCTTGTGACACAGTTTGAAGGCTGATTGTCCCTTGTGACACAGTTTGGAGGCTGCCTGTCCCTTGTGACACAGTTTGGAGGCTGTCTGTCCCTTGTGACACAGTTTGGAGGCTGTCTGTCCCTTGTGACATAGTTTGGAGGCTGTCTGTCTATTGTGACACAGTTTGGAGGCTGCCTGTCCCCTGTGACACAGTGTTGAGGCTGTTTGTCTATTGTCACACAGTTTGGAGGCTGTGTGTCCCTTGTGACACAGTGTTGAGGCTGTCTGTCTATTGTGACACAGTTTTGAGGCTGTCTGTCTATTGTGACACAGTTTTGAGGCTGTCTGTATGTTGTGACACAGTTTTGAGGCTGATTGTCCCTTGTGACATAGTTTTGAGGCTGTCTGTCCATTGTGACACAGTTCGGAGGCTGTCTGTCCCTTATGACATAGTTTTGAGGCTGATTGTCCCTTGTGACACAGTTTGGAGGCTGTCTGTCCATTGTGACACAGTTCGGAGGCTGTCTGTCCCTTGTGACACAGTTCGGAGGCTGTCTGTCCATTGTAACACAGTTTGGAGGCTGTCTGTTCCTTGTGACACAGTGTTGAGGCTGTCTGTCTATTGTGACACAGTTTGGAGGCTGCTTGTCCCTTGTGACACAGTTTGGAGGCTGCTTGTCCCTTGTGACACAGTGTTGAGGCTGTCTGTCTATTGTGACACAGTGTTGAGGCTGTCTGTCTATTGTGACACAGTTTGGAGGCTGTCTGTTCCTTGTGACAGTTTGGAGGCTGTCTGTTCCTTGTGACACAGTTTGGTGGCTGTTTGTCCGTTATGACACAGACCAGTGATACAGGAGGCCCCCTGTCCGTTGTGACCCAGACCAGTGACACAACCCTTCACGTCAACTTCTAGTGCTGACATGACAGTGCCGTAACTCCTTTCCTGTATATACACATGCAGAAGATTCAAATTTGTACGTTAAATATCTCGTTATTAAGATCAATATTCGATGGGTTACAGAAACACAGACATACCTCGAAGACAGAATACTGTTACCGTCACGGTTATGAACGAAACGTCACATACTTTAAAAAAATTCACCATTGGTCAGCCTCGGAGCTCTAGCCGAGGAACAAAAAAAAGAAAAACAATTTTAGAAGCAAAAATTTACAGAAAAGGAGTGACGATATTTTGAAAGACACACAGTATGTGTCCTGTGACAACAAAAGTGACATCTTTTTAAAAGAAAAAAGAATTATTGACGGGATCAGATGTCTGGAGAAAGTCTGGAGATTAAAGTGACAGACAGACGTCTCCTGATTTAGAAGTGATGGGGGTTTTTTTTAGTCTTTGCGACACTTGCTGGATTAAGATATCATGTTGGATGAAAGATTTTTTTTGTTGTTTTGGGTCTTACAGTATGTTAACCTGATATGTAACTGACTCTCTGTCTCTGTCTCTGTCTCTGTCTCTGCTCTCTCTCTCTCTCTCTCTCCTCTCTCTCTCTCTCTCTCTCTCTCTCTCTCTCTCTCTCTCTGTCTCTCTCTCTCTCCAGACCCAGTGGAATCCCCCCCCTTCATTTCCATACCCCCCTTATCTGTATCCCACTCCTCCCCAGCCTCTCCAGACTGTAGCTGCATCAGCGCCACCACCCAGCAGCCAGTGTCCCGATCCCCGTCTGCTGTCTCAATCAGGACAGTATGCTTACCAACTCCTGAATATGGCGTCCCAAATTCTTTCCCAATATAGACCCTCATGAAGACCCCCCCCCCCCTCCACCCCCCCCCCCCCCCCACAGGTCAATAGGAGATCATACTGAAGTGAGTGTAGGCCCTTTAGTGTGTGCTTGTGTACATGCGTGCGTGCGTGCGTGCGTGCGTGCGTGCGTGCGTGTGTATGACTGTTGTATGCTTTTGCGTTTATCCATGTGATGGTTCCCATGATGTCTCATTGTGGATGCATACATGCTGTGCTTGGTGAAAAGGACTTGGATCTTCTGCTTCGTGATAGGTTGATGTATGCTGTTTTTGATGGGTGGTACATGTATGTTGTGCTTCCTGAAATGTGCAGGAAAGGTGTGCTTCCTGGAGGGGCTTGCATGCTGGGTTTACTGAAAAGGTGTCCATGATCCGTCTCCCCATTGGAACTTTCATGTTGTGCATCCTGAGGGATGATTGCACATTGTGTTTTTGATTGAAGTGTTTATGTTGTGCACCATGGGGGGCATACGCGTGCTGTGTCGTCTGCGGAGCGCGTGCATTGTGTGAATCCTGGGGATGCCTGCATATTGCGCTTCGAGAGCGGCATGCGTGTGTCTTGATTACATATAAGTGTATGCATGTGAGCTAGTGTGTGTTTGTGTGTGTGTTTGTGTGTGTGTGTGTGTGTTTTGTGTGTGTGTGCGCATGCTCGTATGTGTGTGTGTGTGTGTTTGTGTATGTGTGTGTGTTTGTGTGTTAACAGACATTGACCTTGTGGGATGTTAAAATGAATTGATTACTCAGTGGCTATTTGGGATAATACTTGGCTTCGGATTGACAGACAGAACACGGTACTTATCCAGATTTTTTGTGCTTGAAATCTGTTAGTTGTTGACTAGTTTTTCTTGAAAAATTCTGTGCGTGTTTGTTGTTGTTGTTGTCGTTGTTGTTGTTTTGTTGTTGTTTTCTTTTTTTCAAACTGTTTTTGTGAATTGACTTCCTTGGTTTCTTGGATGCACATATGTGCCCTGGACCAAATTATGTCAAGTACAATCAGCCCCTGGCTATCTAAAGATGGTCTACGCATTGGACATTTGAACATTAATCATGCAGTAAACAAAGTAACAGAATTTTCATCAATTTTATCGAATACAGGAAAAAACTTTCACTTATTTGGTTTTTCTGAAACACACTTAACTTCTCACATTTCTGATAACGATATTTCAGTACCAGGTTATAAAGTAATCCGCAGAGACCCTACTCATTTTCGTGAAACCGGTTTAGTCATTTATATTCATCAGTCGATACAGTTTAAACGCATTTACAACTTAGAAAATCATAGTGTGGAAACAATATGGATAGAAGTTAAAATAAAACATTCCAAGCCAATTTTAGTATGTTTTCTTTATAGAAATCCTGCAGAGACTTCAGAGTGGTTCGAAAAGTATTGTTCTATGATGGATGACATTAATGAAGATTCTAAAGACATTATATTGCTAGGTGACTTTAACATTGATTTATTAAAAACTAATAACAGGTGGACACAGACATATGAGTCTTTTAATTTAAAACAATTAATAGAATCACCAACACGTGTAACTGAAAACTCTAAGACTCTAATTGACCATATATATGTTAATAACCAGAATTCCATCACTGAAATAAATGTTCCAATATTTGGTTGTAGTGATCACTTCCCCATTTGTGTTACGTGGTGTAAAAAAGGGTTAAGATTTCCGAACATTAATCATAAAATTATCACTTACAGGAACTTTTCTAACTTTGATGACGCTAAATTTCTTTCAGATCTATTAAACTCACCTTTAAACGATGTATATCAGTGCACTGATCCTAATCAGTCCATAGAAATATGGTACAACATTTTTTACAGTATTTATAATAAGCACGCACCACTTCAGACCAAAAGAGTCAGCTACCAATCTAAACCTCCATGGCTGACAAAAGAAGTACAAAAACAAATATATCAAAGAGATTATCTTTTGAAAAAAGGGAGTCATCAAGAATATAAAAAGCAAAGAAATTTTGTAACCTTTCTCCTACGTGCTGAAAAAAAGAAATACTTTGAAGATCTAATCAGTAAAAAGAAAGACAGCAAGTCTGTATGGAAAGCAGTCAACCAACTTACCAGAAAGAACTGTAATAAAACAGCAAATATTTTAGATGATATTTCTGCTGATGCCTTAAACCTTCATTTTGCAACAATTTCAGATAGAATAATAACTAATGATAAATCAAAAACTAATAACTTGAAAGTTTTAGAAGCCTTTTGCAGCAACAAAAATATCAATTCCGAACTAATAATTCCATGTATGAGTGTACACGAAGTATTTACCGCTTTGAAAAGTATGAAGCAGACGGCAACTTGTGGCTTAGATGGTTTAAATGGTAAAATTCTTAAATTAGCTGCACCAGTTA
>CM060330.1:24396982-24401982 GCA_030674155.1 Stramonita haemastoma
ATCCCGTGAGCAAACGCACGCATTCCATATTTCTTGAAATAAACGAATAAATAGATTCATAATTGATACCTGGTGGTTGGGATTCCTGAACAAATGTCCAGAGTCTTTAACTCAATTTTATGGTCAGATCGCTCTAATGATTATCTTGACAGCACTTGGAATATTTCTGGTCAGACGATTTTCATTCCAAAGACCCCAAAGACCAAAGACCCCGGCTCTACTCTACTATCAAGCTATCACCTGTGTCCTTTTCCCGCCAAAGCACGCTGACAATTGCCTTAGGGGTAGTCCTAGTGCAAATTACCTTTCGATTAGGACGGATTCATCCAAAGTACAAAATAAGTAGCTGGTGCATAATCGATGTCTAGAGGAATTGATTTGGGCAAAGCACAGAAGTCACTCCTCGCGTCTCTTTCAGTCTGCATTCTTGTCTCTGACCTGCTGACATTGATTATGTCTGGAAACTATAATTTACTCTAAATTTTGGGTTGTTTGGTGTTTATTGGACTTGGCATTTTTGTTCATAAAAGCGTGATTGAATATAGGTTGGTACTGCGTTCTCATGATGTATGCCACGATTTTGATAAAGTCAGAACAGATGTCAAGATTACAAACAAATGATAGCTGTCTGGAAATATACATGACTGGTAAGTGGTTTTGGTTTGCTCAACAGGTAGTAGCAACGCCTGATGTCCACACCAAAATCATGTTTTCAAAAACGATAATCTATGTTAGAATCACTACAAGTGGCTTCATTTGATTTTGATTCTTTACACTATTTATTTCTATTCCACTAGAATATCATAAACATTGAGGCAGTGTGGGCAATAATTAGTGTGAATTCCTTTTTTAGGACACTCACTGGCAAACTTGTTGACAAATGCAAGAATAGGTAGATGATATGCACTCTACCCACCCACCCCTCAGTCCAACACACAAACACACAGACACACCACACACACACACTCACACGCACACGCACACGCACACACACAGACATACACACACACAGACACACAGACAGACAGACAAACACACACACATACACGCACGCGCGCACACACACACTCACACGCACACACACACACACACACACACACACACACACACACATACACACACACACACAAACAAACAAACAAACACAAATAAACAAACAACACAAAAAACCTTTTCTGGGGTATGTAAGATGTATAGATGTTAATCTTTCCCGGATAACAAAAGACACTTTATCATAAATCCAAAGACAATTTTCACACTGACATTTCCGTAATGCTCTGAGTGGCATTCAGAATCGATCTGTTCAGAATTTTCTCTCTCACAGGGCTCTCAACACGAACTTCCTCGTCTCTTAGAATGGCACATCCCTCCCCCATCCCCCGAATAACCATCATAAATCTTTCTAATTCCGCTCCATTCTCACCTTCACCACAATTAGAAGTGCTATTAAAGTTATGGGCATTGCAACATATTATGTAATCCTTAATTGTATTTCAAAATTTGACGCTCCACCCCATAATGAGTCGGGTTGCACCAGATGTCAATTTTTCAGTTATTGGCAAGTTATTAATCTGCAATTAAAAGGCTATCCAAAACAAAACACAGATTGGAAATCAAATAATTCTATGAAAGTTATTTTACAAATTGAAACGATTCACTGCAGGATGTGACAAAATGAGAAATTGAGACGTTAAGCATTGTAAAAGGTGGTCAGAATCAGGGCTTGATGTTTTTAAATCACGTTTGCAAGCAAAAAGAATTGACGTTCAGCCTTGATAAATCATTACAAGATAGAATAATGGGTATAGGTTTATAATCAATCAAAAGCTCAAAATCGACAGTTTGACACCCACTTGCCTAAAATGACTTATAGCGGAAAAGTGGATCAAGTGCTAAGCGACTCAATTCGTGATGGAGGGTCACAATTACTTAAAGATAAATGTAAAAAAGACGGAAACAAGAAAAGAAAACAAAGATATAAAAAACACGGAAAAGAAAAACTAAAAAGCAAGCAAAATAAAATATCAAAAAGGAAAAAGTACCGAGAAAACAGTAAAAAAAAATATATATATATATTTAAAAAAAGTTTAAACCCTGACAGGTAGAATAATGGTGAAACAAAAAAACTTAAAGAAAGAGAAAGAAAAATGGGGAAAAGACAATTAGCAGAGGACAGACAAACATAAAAAGAAAGAAAGAATTACAGGAAAAAATACTGGTAATTAACAAACAAAATAAAGCGATCGAAAGGTAACAGAAAAGAGTTAGAAGTTTTACAAAAAAGGAAAGAAAAAGAAGACTAAAGGAAAACAAGTCCCGAAACAAACTAATCAACAAGTAAATAAACAAACAAACAAACAAACACAGCTAAAATAGTGGAAGGCAATTGTCAACAAATACCCCCCCCCCCCTCCCACACACACACACACACACACAACATTAACTTCAACAATTACAACGCACGCACACAACACACAACACACACACACAACACACACACACACCACACACAACACACACACACACACACACACACACACACACACACACACAAACACAACACAACACAACACAACACACAACACACACAACACCACACACACACACACACACACACACACACACACACACACACACACACACACACACACACACACCACACACACGCACGCACGCACGCACACACACACACACACAGACCCCCCCCCCCCCACCACACACACACACACACAACACAACACACAACAACACAACACAACACAACACAACACAACACAACACAACACACAACACACACACACACACACACACACACACACACACACACACACACACACACACACACACCCCAAGCATACTTAAAAAAAAAACACAAAAAACACGTCCCCATTATACCAGCAAACAGCAGTTGCCTAAACAAGACAGACGATAGCACGCATCCCTGTTAAACCCCAGTGTTTGTGACCGACAGTTCTTGGAGAATTCTCTGCACATTCTCTTTAAGTTCCCTGGTTCCTCCCTGGGGGATATCTGGTGGAAAAGGGAGTTTAGCTTACAAGGGGCACGGTCTTCCCTCCCCATTGTGAGGTGTGGCCCAGTGGTTTTGAAAGTGCTGCTGATGTGGGGTTCGGGTCCGTCAAAATTGTGATTGAAGGAGGAAAAAAATACAAAAAAGAAGAGTACAATAAGAGAAAAGAGAGAATCAGAGACTGAGACAGACAGACAGACAGTACAAGAGACACACAAAAACAGGACACACACACACACACGCACGCACGTACGCACGCACGCACGCACGCACGCACGCACACAACACACACACACACTTACACACACACACACACACACACACACACACACACACACACACACACACACACACTTACACCACACACACACACACACACACACACACACACACACACACACACACACACACACACACACACACACACACACACACACACACACAACACACACCAGATACAAAATGACAGAGAGACGGAGACGAAGGAACAAAAGATAGAGACACACACACAGACGGACTAACAGACAGACAAACAGACAGAAATACAAAAGGAGACAAGAAATGAGAAAAAGATTGAGAGGCAGACAGACAGACAGACAGACAGACAGACAGTGACAGAGACAGAGCATCAAATAGCAAGTTCAGTTGTGTCTTTCGCCCCTGTCGACATAGCAGCTCTACGTAATACCACCAGGGTTGACGAACTTTCTCTCTGTTTCTGAAATAGTAAAAGAAAAATGAAAGACAGTCAAAAAAGGAAGAACATAAATAATATCATGTTTTTAGTGTATACTTACATTTTTTACATGCACGAAATCATTGTCAGCATTTCCCTGATTTTTGTAGTGGGTGATCAAAGAGAAAGTTTAAAAGAGAGAGAGAGAAGTAACAAGGAAAAAAGATGAATAATTGGCACATCGTTAAAAAAAATCATTGCGTGTTATCCCTTACCAATTTGGCATTGATGATTGTAATAGACTCTCTCTCTCTCTCTCTCTCTCTCTCTCTCTCTCTCTCTCTCTCTCTCTCTCTCTCTCTCTCTCTCTCTCTCTGGATGTAAAAAATCACATGGGGGCTTATTCATCACTCTCTAAATAAAAGAATTTGATTTGATTTGATTTTCTCTCTGTGTGTTTGTCTGCCTGCCTGCCTGTCTGTCTGTCTGTCTGTCTGTCTGTCTGTCTGTCTCTCTCTCTCTCTCTCTTCTCTCTCTCTCTCTCTCTCTCTCTCTCTCTGTCTCTCTCTGTCTCTCTCTGTCTGTCTCTCTCTCTCTCTCTATGAGTATGCTCAGTCTGAATAGGCTTGAGGAAAAGGTAGGAAGGAACCCAGCTGTGATTTTATCTTGTCCTCGTTTTACTTACTCAAAGATGCATGTCCACCAGAATGTATTCTATGCTTTTGTATTAATATAATGCTCTATTCAAAGTATCCAATCATACATGATTACTTATGGATTTGTAACGGGTTGAATTGCCTATACAATTAAATTCTTGAGTTCTTGAGAGTTCTCTCTCTCTCTCCTCTCTCTCTCTCTCTCTCTCTCTCTCTCTCCCTTCTCCTCTCTCTCTCTCTCTCTCTCTCTCTCTCTCTCTCCACGAAATCACGCAAACTCGTCTTTTTGTTATTATAAATTGTTCAAAAAAGGATGTTATTACCCAACAAAGTGGACTTATGAAACATAAGTGGAAAAGTTCCTTGAAGAATCTGTAGCTGACTCAATCCGATATTACCTCGGTTTTGTTTAATGATTTGGAGGTTTGGTTTTTTTAATTTCTGTTGGAAATGGCTTTTCATAGAGTTTTTGATCACACTATCAGATTCATTACATTTTCTTCCTGCATTCAACATGGACAAATTTGTCCAAAGGCTTCAAAGAAAACTCTAATAAGGACTTTTTTTTCATGGCAAGACTAGATCTTTTGAGTTCAATGACAAATTCAAAAGTATTGGCTAGCTCTCTTTACACAGTACA
>CM060330.1:24419482-24421982 GCA_030674155.1 Stramonita haemastoma
TTTAAGTTAAAACGTTGACAGATGCTATAGCTGGGTGGTTAAGACGGCTTGATTTCAATCTTATGGGTCCATGAAATTGTGAGTTCGAATCTCGGCCGTGTCTAGTGAATTAAAAATCGTGATTTTTACTATCTCCCAGATCAGCTTTAAATACAGCCCTGTCAATGGCTTAAGTCTTTCGTTATTATATACACACACAGAAGATCACACATGTACTTAAAGATCCCGTGATTCGTGTCTGTGTAGGATGGGATACAGAAACACGAACATACCCACCACATACCCCCGAAGTCGGAATGCAGCCACCTTCATGGTGGACAAAAACGGTCGCAAATACAAAAATTTCACCATCAGAACTCTAGCCCAGAAACCAAAAAAAAAAAGGCAAAAATGTTGAACTTAATGCGCATGAAGCAAACAGTTTTACAGCTCATGGCCATTGACAAGGGCAATGATTTTAAGCGTATAACAATGGAAGGTGATGCTGGGTTACATTAGCAGATACTTACACTTACTTAGTTAGCTAGGCCCATCACATAGGCATAGGCCGCCGACATCAGTCCGCCAGTCCTCTGTCCTGGGCTATTCTCTCCATCTGTCTCCAGGTATATCCCATCTTCTTGGTTTCTGCCTCAAGGTCACGTCGCCAGGTGTTTCTTGGCGTTCCTCTTTCTCATTTTCCCTGGGGGTTCCATGATAGTGCCTGCCTTACAGAATACTTACAGGACATCTGTAAATGGGTACCTGCCCTCTTTAGGGTCAGGGAATGTAAAGCAGCGAGGGAGAGGAGATAGGCTCCCCCTTCAATATGCTGGCCCCTAGAGAAGCTGAAATCTCTGATGCAATGCTCCCCCTACGACAACAAAGGTTATGGGATACCTTTACCTTTACTGTTTTTACCTTACAGGACAGTGAAGTCTGGGGGTACATGTTTTCAATTCTAAATAATCAAGCGATCCATATAAAAAAACAACTTGAGCAAATATCTACAGAAACGCGGCAGTTTTATCATAATAGTTCAAATGATGGCAAACTATATTCTGACAACGAACCATTGTTGTTTGTTTTTTTACTGTCTATGTTTCATTAAATCACAGCATGGAAATCAAACAAATTTCCCCCTTGGTCTGCTGGATAGTAAACTGTGTTTTTTTCTGCGTCTTTGCTCTCGTATAATGTCTGGTCCTTTCTCTGCTGTTTCTGTCTCTTTGTCCTTTGTCCCGCTTGTCCCCCCCCCCCCTCTCTCTCTCTCTCTCTCTCTCTCTCTCTCTCTCTCTCCCCCTCTCTCTCTCTCTCTTTTCTCACTCTCTCTCTCCCCCTCTCTATCTGTCTGCCTCTCTCTGTCTCTCTGTCTCTGTCTCTGTCTCTCTGTCTCTGTCTGTCTGTCTGTCTCTGTCTCTCTCTCTCTGTCTCTCTCTCTCTCTGTCTCTGTCTCTCTGTCTCTCTGTCTCTGTCCTCTCTCTCTCTCTCTCTCTCTCTCTCTCTCTCTCTCTCTCTCTCTTCCTGGCTTCTCAGTTTACTTCCATCATTAAATTTGTCCCCTGCCTCTAGCTCTGCCTGCCCCCTGTTATATTCTAATTCTCCAAACATTCTTTAGAATGAAAAGATGAATTCGTACGTGACCTGACTACTTTTGTATTATCGAGGTGAGGATGCAGGAACTTTATCAGGTTATTGCCTGAAGACTTTTTAGTGACACGCTTCGTATCTGCAGTCACCAGTCAGCGTACGTGTTTAAACTTTGTCTGGCAAATTCATCACTGAAACATAGCAGAAAGAGAGAGAGAGAATCCTTGTTTTATAAAGTTTGGGAGTCATTTTGGCAGATTCTTTTTTTATTGAGACAGACCACTTTTTTTTCCAGAAAAAGGGTGCGTGCGTGCACGCGCGCGTGTACGTGTGTTCTGATTTTTGTATGTGACATTTATAAGGAGTTAAAAGTTATATTGCTTGTGCACAAACTGAAAGTGCAATTTGATTTAATAACCCACGTGTTCGACCCAAAGAGGGCTTCACTTTTGGTGTGGATTCATTTTTACAGTTTGTTGACACTGATATCAGCAAAATGGCATGTAGTGTAGAACAACGCAAGTTGATGCTGGGTTACTGTCTGCAAAGTTGGGCCAGATTGTGGCGTCTGTCTGTCTGTTTGTCTGTTTGTCTGTCTGTCTCTCTCTCTATATATCTATCTATCTATCTATCTCCCCCCCCCCCCTCTCTCTCTCTCTCTCCTCTCTCTCTCTCTCTCTCTCCCTTCTCACTCTGTCTCTCTCTTTTCCTCAGTTATTTTTTTTCTCTGCTTCAGCATCTGTCACTGAATTTCTCTAAACCTTGGTGCAGAGGAGAGAGGGGGGGGGGACGGAGACAGACAGACAGACAGACAGACAGACAGACAGACAGACAGACAGACAGAGGAAGAAGAAGAAGAAAAAGAAAAAGAAGAAGAAGAAGAAGAAAAGGAGGAGGAGGAGGCACACGTGACCAGTAGACCACTCTCGGA
>CM060330.1:24426982-24434482 GCA_030674155.1 Stramonita haemastoma
TAACCATGCTCTAAGCTACTTAGCATTGGCTGGGGGGAAAGCGAGTGCTTTGACCACTGAGCTATGCGTTATTATGCATCATAGATGAGTCAATGAAAGGATGTTATAAACCGTATAATACTGAAAACAAAAGCAAGCAACAAACAAAAAAAACGCAGAACATGGCAAAACTAAACAATGTTATTCTTTGCGCTACAACGTCCGCTGCAAATCACTTGAAAAAATAACGCACACAAAGTGCTACAGCCCGGTTCCTGGAAATTCATTGCAATAGCATCATTACATCATCCTCATTTTCTTTGATTATCATGCAATAATAAGGTTATGCAACACAGTGCTTCTTTTTTATAGTCGTTATACATATTGCAAGGGGACGGGATAGCTCAGTGGTCAGGGCGCTCGCTTTCCCTCAGTCAAGTTAAGCAGCTTCGAGCGTGGTTGCCAATTGCATGGGTGACGGTTTGCGCGCCTTGGCTTCAGTACAGTCCCCCAAGTTCACCCATCTTTAAAATATGGGTACCTGCCCTCTTTAGGGTCATGGAAGGTAAAGCAGAGAGGGAGAGGAAATGGGCGCCGCCCTCAACATGCTGGCCCTTAGAGAAGCTGAGGTCTCTGACGCCTCGCTCCCCTACGACGACTCAGGTTGTGGGACACCAACCATACATATTGCTTTAAGCTGATAAGAATCTCGTGTCGAATACACATATCCGCAGATAAGATTATTTACCTCATGTTGGGCTTCCACGTCAAATTCCTTATCCATTATTGGGCTATTTATCCAAGCGAAATAGATACTATTCCAAATCCATTGCAATAGAAACACAATTTCTCATTCCTGCACTCACGTCAGAAATCTTTTCGGGACATTGGTTTATGATGGCAAATATAGTGACAGCTGTGATATTGGACTGTTCTATGTTTAGGTTTATCGCTAAACTAGTAAAAAGTTTGTTTTATATGGTTTAAACTTGTAAAAAGTTTGGATTTAGATATCTGAAGAACTTTTAATACCACGACGGTCATAAAAAACGCACGTGTGTGTGTGTTGTGTGTGTGTGTGTGTGTGTGTGTGTGTGTGTGTGTGTGTGTGTGTGTGTGTGTGTGGTGTGTGTGTGTGTGTGTGTGTGTGTGTGAGTGAGTGTCTGTGTGTGTGTTCTTGTGTGCGTGCCTGCGTGCGTGCGTGTTTATTTATTCAATTATTTATTCATTTTCTGTTTATTCTTTTATATTGAGCATAATGGAATAAACATCATGTGCTTTTTACATCCAGTCCCTGTATATATGCAGATTTGTAATCTTGTCATCTGTTCCCACCAGCACACAATAGCCTACTCTTACGAAAAGCGAAACAGGATTTAACCTGCGCGCAAAGTTCTGCGGCCGTTCGCACACGGGGCCTCGGGGAGAGTGGACTCAGTACTGATGTTAACTCTAGGTGTGTGTGTGTATGTATGTGTATGTGTGTGTGTGTATGTGCGTGCGCGTGTGTGTGTGCGTGCGTGTGTATGTGTGTGTGTGTGTGTGTGTGTGTGTGTGTGTGTGTGTGTGTGTGTGTGTGTGTGTGTGTGTGTGTGTGTGTGTGTGTGTGTGTGTGTGTGTGTGTGTGTGAATATTGAAAAAAGAACAAGGCTGTTTAGTTCGTTTCCATCTTTACTTTACTGGAGCTCATAGCTTTTGGAGTTCACATTTTGCCTGTAGTGGAACAACACCGTTCTGTATACTCGTTTTTTGTTGTTGTTGTTTTAATTTTATACCACTTTATGTCACAGCAGATTTCTCTGCATGAAATTCGGGCCGCTCTCCCCGGGGAGAGCGCGTCGCCACAAGTGCAGCGCCTACCCATTATATTTTTGTTTCCTCAGGGATGGTGTCTAAACACGACACCTGTTGTGCATGCTGGTTTCTCTCTGTTTGGTCATCCTAAGCATGCGTCTCTTACATGGCGATTAGAACAATTATCTTAGAGCAGATTATTCTTGTCATTTGTCTGCACATTGCGAAAATTTTTCCTTGATTGTGTGTGTTTTGTGGGGATGGGAGGGGTGAGGGGAGGGGGTAGGAGGTGCTAGAAATAAAGAGTATAAGGTAGGCTGATAATACTCATTGTTAGACATATGTGCTGTCTCTCTGTCTCTCTGTCTCTCTGTCTCTGTCTCTGTCTCTGTCTCTCTCTCTCTCTCTCTCTCTCTCTCATCCTTTTTTTTTCCAAATAATACAATAATAACCCGTTTTGCTGACATCCTTCGGTGAGATAAGCAAATAAACCCCAGTGAAAAAGTATAAGCGAGATGCGATGTTGCAACAGTTGTGAGAATGTTCAAAAAGCAGAAAAAAGTTCTTTAGTGAGTTATTCCTTTTTTATATACCACTTTATGTCACAGCAGATTTCTCTGCGTGAAATTCGGGCTGCTCTCCCCGGGGAGAGCGCGTCACCACAAGTGCACCACCTACCCGTTATTATTTTTTCCTGTCTGCAACTATATTTGATTCCCAATCAGAGCGGCTTTTTCTCAACAGATTTTTGCCAGGGACAACCCCCTTGTTGCCGTGGGTTCTTTTACGTGCGCCAAATAAAGATGTGTAACACACGGGACTTCGGTTTATCGTCTCATCTGAAAGAATAGCGCCCAGATCACCACTCAGGGTCTAATGGATGGGGGGAAAGTTTTGGACCCTAACAGGATTTGAACCACCGCACACTTCGACCCGGACTTTTCGCTCTCTAGGCAGGCGCGTTACCTCCTAGACCACTGATCCATTCTTTTGACAGAGAGCAACAAAAAACAAACCAAAATAAAACCCATGATTAAGACATAGTTAGAGTGGGGGCAGAAAAAAATAGACATAATGACAAAGCATGGGAGGAGGAGAATAAAAGGCAGACTTGGGAGATACTGTAAGGAACAAGGATAGAGATAGAATTCTACTTTTGGAATGTTGTGTATAATCTCCATTTCATCCTGTTTTGGCGGGATAAACATTACCCATTTTTTTCATGAAAGTTGGATAGTTTTTCAGAGTCCTTTCCGTTCTAATTTTTCTTTCCAGTTGTCAAGGGTTTTTTCCAGAGTCCTTTCACTTCAACCAGATCAGAACATGAAACCAAAGAAACTAACAGCTGTCTCTTTCTCTCGAGTATTCGATTACTGTGATTCTTTTTTGAAATAGCTAAAGAAAAAAATCAGCCTTATAGAGAGTCAGGAATAGTTGATGTCATAATTATTATACTACGTCGACCCATCATTTCTTTCAGTTATTTTGAACCGGAAAACTAAGTAATATGAGCATTTGGCTGGATTTGTTGAGCAAATTGTGGGTTTGAAAAATGGCATGGCTTTTTTTGGAGGAAGGAAAGAATCATGCTGTTAAAAGAGGAAGAGGAGGGCGGGTGGGGGGGGGGGGCGACAGATCTGTCATGATTATGTGGGCAATGTTAAAAGATCCAAACTGCCTCTGGGGGCAGGCATTGGCAAGTTTTGTGACATGACCTAAAGTGATATCATCATGGCAACATCAGGGAGGGAGGGAGGGGGTGATATCTTCAGTTTAATGTCTATTCACATTTAGTGATTTTAGACGGAACAGGGAGGGAGGGGGTGTCTTAGCTTTTGTGTGGGTTTTCTGTGAATAATAGTCCCACCCCACTCCTCATCTCCTTTCTATCTAATGACCGTGGATCTGTAATGATAGAACTAAGTAGTGACAGAGGAGGGAGAAATACCAGGATGGTTAGAGTATCAGAATAGCACGCCAAAGTCGAATGCGCTGGGCCTGACTTGTCGGGCGCTTAACAGCAGCACAACGCATTTTCGCTCATATGACAGATAACGCTAGTTGCTGTCTGATGGATCCACAACATACCAGAAAAAATTATCAGACTTGTGATCTGAAATCATCTGATAACACAGGTTGAGTCACCACTGAGCTGTTTGGTAAAAGAAAAAAAACCAGCATGCACACAGGTGTCGTGTTTAGACACTATCCCTGAGGAAAATTCGGGGAGTTCGAGTCCCAGGGCGGCTCGGGGCTGTATATGCCAACGTTCTGGTGGCTCCTGCGACGGTACTGGAACCATTCGTATCGGATATTGCCTTTCCAATGGATCATTCCAGTGGCGTGAAGGGGGGGGTCTGCTGGATGGGTAACAGCTTGCCCTCCATACTTACTTACCCAGGCTTTGCGCTTTAGAGCGCAACTCCATAGTCTTCCGAGACTGATGGGTGCCTTCTACTCTTCTACTCTACTACCTGATCGCAAAGAAATCAGCGTTGATTCCAACTTCACCCCTCGTGGAAGTCCTTCAGATGATCCTGTATAGTAAACCAAGACAGCATGTCAAAACCCCCATACCACATCTTGAGCCCATGTTAAAATCTCTTACCCAGGGTGGGATTCTCACTTAGTAATTATAGTCGTCAGTAAGGGGCCTAGTGTGTGGTTTCCTGCGAATAATAGTTGAGTACAGGTACCAATGAACATCGCCAAAGTGATCCAGCAGCAGTGCAGAGTCCCTCTGGCTGGTGGCCCGGTGGAAGCCTGACATTGATGCACTTCCCGAGGAATTCCGACCTTTATTTATTTACTATTTATTTTATTTATTTATTCTTTAATATCGAGGATAATGGAATAAGCACTCGTGTGCTTTTTTCATCCAGTCCCCATGTTTATGCAGTTTTGTAAATATTGTCATCTGTTCCCACCTTCACACAGTGGCCTACTCTTACCAAAAGCGGAACAGGATTTAACGTGTGTGCAAGATGTTCTGCATGCGTTCGCACACGGGGCCTCGGTTTACAGTCTCATCCAAAAGACTTTTAGGGAGATTGGAGTCAGCACTGAAGTTAACTCCAGGGGAAAAATCCCCTCGAACGGGAGTCGAACTCGGGTCGTCAAATTGCCAGCGCAATGTTCTGACCATTATGCTATCCCGTTCCTGTCACCTTGATGATATGAGATAACAAAATTAATCTGGATATGGCTGGGGCGCGGCGGGGAGATTGAAATGAGCGACTTGGTGACAGAAAAACAAGGACATCACAGAAGATTATATGAGGCAGCACGAAAAAGTCGATCCCATTTTCTTAAATTACAAAACAAAGTAGGACAGCTACGGCTAGTAGTAGATATGGCATAAGCACACCCAGCATGCATTTGAAAGGAATGGGCTTTGTCAGGATATTTTAGCTGTGACACACAGTATAGACGTTACAGTAAGATGGCTTATCACTTCTCAACGACTGGAGGGGGAAAGACGTACAGACAGGCAGACTTTCGTAGAAGCAGCGATACGAATCGGACGGTGACACACAAAAGAAAGAAACAAATAGGCAGACATACAGACAGACAGAGAAAGAGACAGACATTAAAAAAAACAGAGAGAGTGAGAGAGAGAGGAAGAGGAGGAGAGAGGGAGAGACAGACAGACAGACAGACAAACAAACAAAAACACGTCGTACACACACACACACACACACACACACACACACACACACACACACACACACACACACACACACACACACACACACATACAGAAGGAGGGAGAGGGGGAGAGAGAGAGAGAAGGGGAGGGGGTCTCTTTACTGTCATTCCTTCTCACTGCAGACTTTGCTTTTGATAACTTATAATCTCCTTACCGTTGCTGTTGACTGGCCATTACATTCCAACCTGTGCTTCTCTTCATGTTGTGTACGGTGTCCCGGCGGATTATATTCTTCTTTGTCGTCGCTGAATGCTCAGACAGCAAACTAATGTTTTCTGTCTTAGGAGCACGCGAAAATGTTTCACGCCGCTGTTTTAAGCGCCTGACAAGGCAGGCTTAGCATGTTGGAGAGCATTGTTATATTTTAATTAAGCCTTTCTGTAGCAAAGTATTGGCTGGAGAATGACCCAAGAGGGCAGAAAACAGACAAGAAGGAGATGACAGGGAAAGAAAAGGAACAACAAGGCCGAAACTAAGAGAGAGGAGCACGCAGAAAAGGGTGAATTTCTAGCAGGGAATTTCCAGAATGTGGGGATGGTGTTCCTACTGACAGCAGAACCCGGGCATTATCACTAGGGGGATGGGATTTTGTTCTTAGCAAACTTCTTATTCTGTTCAAAGGAGTTTTTCAATAGAAATAATTGTTGTCTTATATTCATACATGTTTTATAGGGTATTCTAACAAGAAGTCTGGCAGACAGATAGCTTGGTATTGTATGCAGAATATCCGAAGCGGCAGCTAAGTTACCCAAGTTTGGTACTGATTAGGGCAAGAAAGAGAAATTGAAGGGTGTGGGTTAGAGAGATATGCCTCCCAGCTAGCTGCCTATAATGAAAAACCTAGAACATTTTTATGAAAAAATTCTTGGCACAATTTTTTTTTAAACGTTCTTTCTTTCTTTCTTTCTTTGTTTCTGTCTGTCTGTCTATCTATCTCTATCTAACTATCTATCTATCTATTCATCTTTCTATCTGTCTGTCTTTCTTTCTTCTTTCTTTCTTTCTTTCTTCTTCTCTCTTCTTCTTCTTCTTCTTCTTCTTCTTCTTCTTCTTCTTCTTCTTCTTCTTCTTCTTCTTCTTTCTTCTTCTTTCTTCTTTTCTTCTTCTTCTTCTTTCTCCTCCTCTAAACTTCGTTTTTGAGGTCTTCGAGGAAACTTGCTTAAGAGTCTCTCAACCTAAATGTCCCATGGATGTCAGTTGAGTGCCAAATAGTCATGGTCTTTAAACGTTTACAAACTTACCTATCATGTTTTCTTACATGCTCATTTCAGGAAATCACCAACAACAATCACGTTACTTTGACTTTTAGAAAAAAAACAACAAGTAAACTGCATCTAAACAACCGAAAATTTCCAAACACTAATAGAATAAATGCTTACGTTTGCATGAGACCGCGTAGATGTGTGTCTGTTTGTGTGTGTCTGTGTGTATGTGTCTGTGTGCATGTCTGTGTGTAGTGTATGTCTCTGTGTATGTATACGGAAGTGAAGACACAAACCATCACCCTGTCAGTGCCCCATTTCACCAGAGCAGGGCATGCAGGCTGTATCCCAGGAGGGGCCCCATCAGCCTGAGGGGGTCTCAGAGGCTGACTGCATACAGTTCCAGACAGACACTCTCACCCTCTGACATGCATCATCCCCTGAGGTACCGGATAGAAGACCAGGGAGAGAGGGATGACTTTGCGGTCAACTCGTCATCTCAGCTCAGAAGTGGTTAAGAGACAAATGGCAGAAACTTGCCTGTATGACAGACCTGTTATACACAAAGGCATATTTATAAGTTGCGCGCACAGACATAGAGATATAGGCGAACAGAGAGATATGCACATACGTGCACACGCACGCACACACACATACATATGCACGCTCACGCGCGCGCGCTCACACGTATACACGCGCACGCACATGCACACACATCTATAAACAGTTAACACGCGAAATTTAGTGGAAGAAAAAGAAATAAGCAGTAAATGAAGAATATATATATATATATGCATATATATATATATACATATA
>CM060330.1:24439482-24441982 GCA_030674155.1 Stramonita haemastoma
TATACTGTCATTGTATCCCTAGTATAGGAGAATGGTTTTAAGAATAAGTCTTCCAAGTAAAAGCCCTGCATGGCCCTGTACCCCTCCCTACCCTACCCTTGCCGCCTTTACTACCGCGTGTTTTGCTGCAGTGCATTCATACCCACCAAGAGTTATTTCCCAGGTAAAGAAATCTTTTGAAATATTGCAAGCTTTCCCCGTGGGTTTTGTGCTTTGTAATCGTTACCAGCACGATTTTTTTGTTCCATCACACAGAGAGAGAGAGGTGGTGTTGTTGTCTCATTCATGAAGAAGCCAGCATTTTTTCCACTCTTGCTTAAACGTTTGGTGCCTCTTCTTCGTTCTTATTTCCTTGTATTGTGTCCAACTTTTGTTATGCTGCATTGTTTTTGTGTTGCTTTGTTCTTATTGCGTCAGAGTGTGTGATCTTTTATGTTATCCTTGTGCTGTTTTGTATTGTGTTATTATGATAATTGTGCTTCATTGTGGTATATTGCTGTGTGTTATTGTGATTGTATTGTTTGGTGTTTGCATTGACTTTTTCCGAGAGAGTGTGTTGTTGCAATATAGTCATAGGCTAAACTTCCTGACTGGTTGGCACACTGCTCTCTCTCTGTCTCTGTCTCTCTCTCTGTCTGTCTGTCTCTCTGTCTCTCTCTGTCTGTCTGCCTGTCTCTGTCTGTCTGTCTGTCTGTCTGTCTGTCTGTCTCTCTCTCTCTCTCTCTCTCTCTCTCTCTCTCTCTCTCTCTCTCTCTCTCTCTCTCTCTCCTCTCCTCTCTCTCTCTCCGAAAGGGAGTAAGTGTAAAAGATAGAGAAAGAGAGAGATAGATAGGTGATGAATATCCAAGAAGAGATTCGAGCATTTTCTTAAGCATGAGTGTGTGTGTGTGTGTGTGTGTGTGTGTGTGTGTGTGTGTGGTGTGTGTGTGTGTGTGTGTGTGTGAGTGGTGTGTGTGTGTGTGTGTGTGTGTGTGTGTGTGTGTGTGTGTGTGTGTGTGTGTGTGTGTGTGTGGTGTGTGTGTGTGTCTGCGTTTGTGAATAAGGAGATTTGCAGCTAAATTTAGTTTCTTAGACAAAGAAAAAAATGGTGCCCCTATGTGTCCATAAAATGGTAAACAAAAAAGTGTTCCATGACCTATGTGGCCATAAGGGAGCTAGGCATCAGAGACCTCAGCTTCTCTATGGGCCAGCATATTGAGGGCGGCGCCCATCTCCTCTCCCTCGCTGCTTTACCTTCCCTGACCCTAAAGAGGGAAGGTACCCATTTACAGCTGGGTGGACTGAGGGACTATACTGAAGCCAAGGCGCGTAAACGGTAACCCATCTAATTGGTAACCATGCTTGATGCTGCTTAACTTTGGCTGGGGGAAAGCGAGTGCATCTGATCACTGAGCTATCCCGTCCTCTTGTCCATAAATGATATTCATCCTTATTACACTCTTCTTCGCTAATGTTTCCTTGTAAGGAAGGCCATGTGAACATGATACGGTATCTTCTTCTTTTTCTCAAAGATATCACATGCCTTTATTTCACCGAAATCTAATTATGTAGGATGTGATGGATGGATTTTCATCAGCAGCCTACTGTGTGTGTTCTCATTACCCCATGATGTGTGACATGTAACGTCTCTCTTGCAGAGATCATTCAGTTTTATTTGTTTTTGCTTCGTAAGAAAATTCGTATTATTTTCTTCTTTTTTTTTTAGTCGCTTCTTCATATTTCTCAATAATGACCTGCGGGTTTCTTTGATGTGGTCATTTATCGTAATATACTATCTAATAAATGACTTATTTTGTCTTTTTTTTTACTTTGAATAATGTTTATGCTGAGCTATTCTATCCCCTCTGATGTGAGTTATTATTTCATAATGTAGATATTATCTTTTTCAGAATTGAAATGGTGTATGTCATAGTTCTGAGGCTATGTGTTGTAAAAGGAGCGAAGAGAGAAGGGTAGGAGAGGGGGGTGAGGGGGGGGGGGGGGGGCTTTCACGTACACTGTTACATGAGGTAAGAGCTGGAAACAGCACAGAACTGGACAAAAAAAACCCACCCCTGTCCAGAAACAGACTGTGCTTGCACAAGCAACACAGAAAAGTGAAAACGTGTTTCAAAGTGTTGACCTTGAATACAGCAACAAAGTATTGTTGGGGAGAGAGAACAGCAAGGTGATATTAAATAAAAAGCAAAATGCCGAAAAAGGAAGACACAGAGAGGGAGAGAGACAGAGAGAGACAGAGAGAGAGGTGGAAAGGAGAGACAGACAGACAAAACAGACAGAGAGAGTGACAGACAGATAGACAGAGACAGAGAGAGAGAGGGAGAGGAGAGGGGAGAGAGAGAGGGAGAGAGAGAGGGAGAGAGAGAGAGAGGTGGAAAGGAGAGAGAGAGAGACAGAGAGAGACCGAGAGAGAGAGACAGAGAGAGTGAGAGAGAGAGAGAGAGAGTGAGAGGTGTAGAAAGAAAAGAGTTTTAAAAAAAAAAAAAGAGGTGTAGAAAGA
>CM060330.1:24449482-24454482 GCA_030674155.1 Stramonita haemastoma
GTGAACTGGGGGGACTGTACTGAAGCCAAGGCACGCAAACGGTCATCCATCCAACTGGTAACCACACTCAATGCTGCTTAACTTTGGCTGTGGTAAAGCGAGTGCTCTGACCTCTGAGCTATCCCGTTCCTGTTATAAGCTCTACATAGACGTAAATCTATGTTTTCACAGTTCACTTTCAACGCAAAAATGGAAGATGGGGGAAAGAAAAGAGAAGAACGCAGCAAGGCAAAAACATAAAATTCAGATCAGCGTGCATAAGAAACGAGGACAGAGGAGAAAGGTGAAGAGGCTATGATGGTGCTATGATTCCAAAATGCTGTTGTTTCAAATATTTGTTCCAAATTCTGAATAAAATCTATTTAAACCAAAGGTGAAGAAGGAAAGGGAAGAATGACACCTGGTCACAGACAGAGAGGAAACTAGTGATGCCCTAGTGTAGTGATACGCTCTAATCCAAGATAAGCAGCCAGGGTTTAGTTTAGAACAACAGTCTAGCAGTTATTGGAAAGGGGCTCTATGACGCTCATACATGTACAATAAAAAAAAAAATTAAAAAAAAGAACCCTACATGATAGACTTGCATGCTCCGAAAATAAACTAGGCCTACTAGCGTTAAAAGATATCCATATGTTAGAATTATATATATATATATGTATATATATATATATATATATATATATATATATATATATATATATATATATATATATATATATATATATATATATATATATATATATATATATGCCACATATCAGAAAAAGTACCGATCTTATGTTGTGGCAGATTCCATTTTAAACACGCACATCACACACACACACACACACACACACACACACACACACACACACACACACACACACACACACACACACACACACACATACATACATACATACATACATACATACATACATACATACATACATACATACATACACATAAACACACACACACACACACACACACACACACACACACACACACACACACACACACACACACACACAACCTTACACCCACCCGTCCACCTCCACCACCCACCCACACCCACCCACCCCACACACACATATTTCCCACGTGCAACAATGAAAATACTGGCCAGAACGCTTTGTCAAGGATTTTATTGTATCCGCTTGCCTGTGATGGATGTGTAGATAATTCTTCCAGTAAACCCAGGACTCTTGTGCTTCTCTCTCTCTCCCTCTCTCTCTCTCTCTGTCTCTGTCTCTGTCTCTCGTCTCTCTCTGTCTCTCTGTCTCTTCTCTTCTCTCTCCTCTCTCTCTCTCTCTCTCTCTCTCTCTCTCTCTCTCTCTCTCTCTCTGTGTCTGTCTGTCTGTCTGTCTGTCTGTCTGTCTGTCTGTCTGTCTGTCTGTCTGTCTGTCTGTCTCTCTGTCTCTGTCTCTGTCTCTGTCTCTCTCCTCTCTCTCTCTCTCTCTCTCTCTCTCTCTCTCTCTCTCTCTCTCTCTCTCTCTCTGTGTGTGTGTGTCTCTGTCTGTCTGTCTGTCTGTCTGTCTGTCTTCTGTCTGTCTGTCTGTCTCCTCTCTCTCTCTCTCTCTCTCTCTCTCTCTCTCTCTCTCTCTCTCTCTCTCTCTCTCTCTCTCTCTCTCTCTCTCTCTCTCCTGCCACTTGGGCTGCTGCGTGCCTTGCTGCATGCAGCATCCTGTTGGAATGGACAGCTATTTGGGGGTCAGGACAGGAAAGGTTTGGCAGAACATTTTTCACGTGCGGTTTTTTTTGTGGTGTTCTGTGATCGCGTGTGATCGCTTTGGGCAGACTCTTTTATTCATGTGTCAAAAATAAAAAAATAAAAAAGTTTTCATTGTAGGCGACTGTATTAGTAGTTATTGAACAATCTTCTCCCGCGTGAGGATGAAAGGGGCCTGTCAGTATATATAGCATCCCCACCTTTTGAAAACTATGCGCTTGAAATTTCCTCTTTTCTATCATTTTCTTTTGGTTCTGCCTTCTTCCTTTTCTTCCTGTCACTTCCTTCTTGTCTATTTTCTGCCTTCTTGGTCTATTCTCTTGTCTCCCCCCCCCCCCCCCCCCCCCCCCCCCCCCCCCCGAGAGACTTAAAAGTTAACAATTCTCTCTCATGCTAGAGTCGGATGCGCTGGGTATGACTTGTTAGGCGCTTAACTAACGGCAGAGTGACGGATTTACGCTCATGATATACCAGGAAACAGTAGATGCTGTTTTATGAGCGTTCGACAAAGAGGAAGAATATTGTTTGTTCTATAAGTTAGATTGTTTCATAGCAAATATGTCATATGGCATTGTTTGTGCTGTGTCTAAGCTTTATCACAGTCATTGAAACCATTGACGTTGGGGGCAACAGCAAAGTGAGAGGCTGTATGACCAGTGGCTTTCCCTCTCATGGAATTCCACTTTACAGCTTAGTCTTTAGTGATCGACTAAGACTCTCTGACTAGGAGGCTTGACTTGCACAGTTCTTATGTGCTGCAGCCCAGGGGGCTAGTTGGCCTTTGGAGAACATCTCCAACGCTGACTGTATTTATGCTCTCTTGGCCGAGAGAGTTGGGGTGTGCTGTGGGCAAAGCATCTCCACTATGATCAAATTTCTGCCCAATTTCCGAAACTGCAGCTGCCTACTCTGCTGTTTTGGAGGTCATCGTCGAACACGACGGACAAACAAACAAACATAGTTTGAGTATGTTCTTAAGGATAGGCTTAGGAGTGTTTTGCACTGTGTTTTACATCATTTGTTATTTTTTCTAGACTGTAGTATGCTGTAGTGTACTGTTTTATTATCATGTAGTGTTTTGTTATGCTGGAACTTTTGTTTAATCGTTATTTATGTATCTATTTATTTATCTATCTATTTGTTTATGCATTATTTATTTATTTATTCATTTATTTCAGGGATAATGAAACGAGCAATCATATGGGTTTGTTTGTTTTTTACATCCAGTCCCTGTGTTATGCAGTTTTGTCAATGTTGTCATCCGTTCCCACCGTACCGGCACACAATGGCTTACTCTTTAGAAAAACGGAATGGGTTTTAACGTGTGCGCAAGATGTTCTGCGTGTGCTCACTCACGGCATCTGGGTTTATAGTCTTACGTGGTGAGTTGTGACCAGGCGTAACACTGTATTCCAGCATTTTGCGTAGTGTTTGTTGCAATTTGTCCAAGTGCATTAATTTTGCTTGACAGCAGCATTCTCTCTGTGACCTTGTCTTGCCCTTTTTCTAAGAGTACAAAGCACGCGTGCTGATTATTTCTTGATCTATACTATTTTATGTTTGAAATGGACGTCATGTTTGTTTTTTTGTTGTTCAGCTGTTGAACAAACATACACTTATAGGGATTTTCCTCATTGCTGATAGAAGGAAATGGTTAACTGGAAGTGTACATAGAAAAAGACAGCATGTTCTAAAGATGTCTCCAAAATCTGTGTACTAAGGTTAGGAAACCCCCAATAAAAATTAGCTATTCTGCTCTGTTTCCAACACGGAAATCTGTTTTAACCGCTGATCATCTATTCCTGGTGTAAAAAAAGAATGGGGTTACCAGTGTAGGAAAGTAAAAAAAAAAAAAGAAGAACAAGAACAAGAACAAGAAGAAGAAGAAGAAACAAACAAAAAAGAAAACCAGCAGTAGCAGCAGCAGCTGCATTTGGAGGCCCGAAGAAGAATTGGAAAAAGATCACGTTCTTTTCTGGTATCTCTTTCAATGTGACTTGCACCGCCTTTTATCAAAGTTGATTTGCAGCGCTGCGAACGTGATTTATAGGCCAGTAATTCATCTAGGAAAATCTGTGAAGTACATTTTGTTTTCTCAGTAGTATTCCATGCTCAGCTTTTGTGAGGATCCTTTCTGTGTTTGAATGTTTAAGAGAAAAGTCATGTTAATGGCTTTATCATTTTTATTCAGTGATGGTAAGTGGTCTCTGATCATGATTCATCATATAGACTTTTTCTGATCAGTTCAGTCAATCCGTTCCACTTTTTTCTTCTGATTGATTCCAACACTGAAGCAGTTTAGATCCAAAGGATTTTTCCTTTGGTTTACTTTCAAGAATATCCCATAGCTGAGATTGTATCAATCTTTTGTGAAAAGCCTGCATTTCCATCAGAGGTACATTAGTTATTCATCAGAAACTTTTCGTGACGAGAGAGAGAGAGAGAGAGAGAGAGAGAGAGAGAGGAGAGAGAGAGAGAGAGAGAGAGAGGAGAGAGAGAGAGAGAGAGAGAGAGAGAGAGAGTCCTGATAGAAGGATAAGGAAACAAGACAGGGTAGCATCAAACTCAATTTCATTATAGGTCTGAAACATAATGATGCATATTGCAGTCATTTCTCAGATTAAAATACTTAAACTAGATCCAAAGTGTTGCACAATTTTCTGTCTATCTCTGTTCATAAATTGTCACGAAAAAAAAACCGTTGAGAAATTTGCTGGTGGAGAAAATGCTGAGATTTTTTTTAATAGTTGACAGAGTTACTTATCTCTGCTTTTCAAAAGCCTTTAAGATTTATGCATATAAAAATTAAAGGTAAAGGTGTCCCATAACCTGTGTGGTCGTAGGGGAGCGAGGCGTCAGAGACCTCAGCTTCTCTAGGAGCCAGCATATTGAGGGCGGCGCCCATCTCCTCTCCCTTGCTGCTTTACCTTCCCTGATCCTACAGAGGGCAGGTTTCCATGTCTCGTTCTAACTTAATGGCAATAAAGTTTTCTGATTCTGATTCTGATTCTGATTCTACACTTGGGTGAACTGGGGGAACTGTACTGTAGCCAAGGCGCGCAATTGGTCACCAATGGGTTAGAATATATCCAGGCATTGAAGAGGTCATAAACACTCAGGATTCTGCCATAGCTGGGATTAGCTTGATAGAAGTAACCTCTCAATTTTACGTCATTTAAAAGATGACGTAATTTCCTTAATCTTATAAGAAAATGTTCGTATGTCTGGTTTAACTTGAAAGGAAAAAATCTATCAGGCGACTTCTGTCTTAGACAGATGTAAAACAACA
>CM060330.1:24459482-24465390 GCA_030674155.1 Stramonita haemastoma
GGGTTGGCTTGCAGGTTGGTGGTAGTGGTGGGGGGGTAGGGGGTTGGAAGGAGGGGGGGGGGTTGTGAGGCTCAAACATCAGTAGTGAGGGGGAGGGGGGGGCATGCAGGGAGTAAGGGGGGGGGGGTGGAGGTTGGGGGTTTGAAGGTTTGAGATTGGGGTGTGGATGGGGGGGGGGTAAAAATGGGAACATTGCTAAATTGGAATGTTAGAGGAGTTAACTCCCAAAAAACTCAAATTGTCTGTCGCGTTTTTTCTTGTTCCCTGTGGTGTGGAGTGAGGGGGGGGGGGGGTGCGCGCGTGTACGTGTGTGTGTGTTTTGTGTGTGTGTGTTGTGTGTGTGTGTGTGTGTGTGTGTGTGTGTGTGTGTGTGTGTCCGTCTGCGCGCTCTGTATGTGTGTGTGCGTGTGTGTGCGTATGTGCATCGCGCGCGCGCGTGTTGTTTGTGTGTGTGTGTGCGTGTGTGTGTGCGCGCGCGCGCGCGCGCGCGTGCGTCTGTGATCCGTGCCTCTGCAACGTGGGTGCGCGCGCGCGCGTGCGTCATGCCCCTGACCTATGAAGGAGAAGTATGACACAGAAGGTCAACAGAACCTGACACTGACATGACAGCGCCCAGAAACCATGATCACATGAAATCTATTTTTCTGTTATTGTAAAAGGTGTTTGTTTTTTTTAACCTGGGAAGAGTATTATTTTGAAAACAAGACATTTATATTTGTACCTATCCGTTAGTAAGGCAATATTGAAATTCTGTTGGTGGTGGTGGTGGTGGTGGTGGTGGTGGTGTGTACGTGTGTGTGTGTGTGTGGTGTGTGTGTGTGTGTGTGTGTGTGTGTGTGTTGTGTGTGTGTGTGTGTGTGTGTTTGTGTGTGTGTGTGTGTGAGAGAGAGAGAGAGAGAGAGAGAGAGAGAGAGAGAGAGAGAGAGAACACTGAACACTGAACACTGAACACTGAACACTGAAAACTGAAATGATTTAATTGCACATCGGCCTTAGGCCACAATACAATATGGAAAAGAAAAGTATGAAAAATATCTGATATAACAGCACATATGTATAATATAGATATCATCTGTATTCTACAGTGTGCGTGTGAGAGAGACAGAGACAGAGACAGAGAACATTATAAATTCAATTCCACATAATTGTTCATAATTATTTCATTGAAGTTATCCGCTTTTTTGGTGGAAAACAACAACTTCAGTGCCTATTTTAAACATAAACTACCTCCCATACACAATTTATCTTATGTTAAGTATTCCTTATACGTCAAAAAACCGTACATCTAACTCAACATAACTGATCATAATTATATTATCACAAAATTTTAAACATAAATACATTTTTCGTAAACAAACAAAATTATAAGGCCAATTTTCGACTGGAGCAAAGTCCAATAACCACCTGTTGTGATGCTCTCCCTTGTCTGATGAGATCCATTACGTGTTTGCTTTTTCACGAGTTCAGAAATGGATCGAGGGGCTGGGGAATAGAGAGGGGGGGGGGGGGTAGAAGGGAGCCCAAGAGGAGGGTGGGTAGGCTTGTATTGGTCCCGCCTGTGTCATTCCTGTGTCATTCATGTTGTTTTTCTTATAAATGATTTTGTTATTGTGAGACCTTGAATATATATATATATATATATATAGAAAAGAGAGAGAGAGAGAGAGAGGAGAGAGAGAGAGAGGAGAGAGAGAGAGAGAGAGAGAGAGAGAGAGAGAGAGAGAGAGATGTGTGTATTTGTATAGAGAGAAGAGAGAGAGAGAGAGAGAGAGAGGAGAGAGAGAGAGGTAGAGAGAGGATGAGATGAGAGAGAGAGGTAGAGAGAGAGAGAGGAGAGAGAGATCTGTATGGGTTTTTTATTTTAATATTTTATTTCGAGGATAATGGAATAAGCGCTATTATACTTTTTTCACATTCAGCCCCTGTGTATATGCAGTTTTGTTCATTCTGACATCCGTTCCCACCGGCACACAATAACCTACTCTTCTAAAAAGTGGAATGGGTTTTTTTTAATGTGTGCGCAAGATGTTCTGCATACTTTTGCACACGGGACCTCGGTTCATTGTCTCATTCGAAGGACTTTTGGGGGGAGTGGAGTCAGCACTGATGTTAAACTCCAGAGTAAAAATCCTCGTAAACGAGATTCGAACCAGGTCAGCAGATCACGCGCGCATCACTCTGACCACCAAGCTATCTGCCCCCCCCCCCCCCCCTCAATATTGCGATATGGATAGGGCATACATGTGTGTGTGTGTGTGTGTGTGTGTGTGTGTGTGTGCGTGTGTGTGTGTTGTGTGTGTGTGTGTGTGTGTGCGTGTGCGCTTGAGGGAGAAATATTAAGAGAGAGACAGAGACAGACAGACAGACAGACAGACGGACAGACAAAACAGACAGAAACAGACAGTCAAACAGACAGAGAGACTGACAGACTGGACAGATAAAATTGGAGCTCATAATGTGACACTTCTTAACACTGCTACTGGAAACGTGACCAAACTTCTCTATTTCATTAATTCATAGGACGGTGTCTGTCTGAAATTGATTTTTGCACCCAGAAAGCAATGGCCTTGAGTGAATTGTATTTGGGATGAAAAATTCGACTCTTTTAGCATGAATCTATGACACAGTGGTAAGGCACCCCTGCGGAAAGCGTTAGGTCTGTGGTTTAATCCCACCTAATTATCGGAACCCACCCATCCATCCCTCTCATCCACCCGGCCACGTCTGGTTTTGTTGTAGTTTGGATGCTCGTTTTGCAGAAACATCTTGCGCACACGTTAAATCCTGTTCCGCACCAGCCGCCATGGCGCAGCGGTTAGCGCCTTGGATTCCGGACTGGAAGGTCGCGGGTTCGAATCCCATGAGTCATAGGGATTTTTCGGGCTCCGGCCGGCTCCTACCCAGAGTGAGTGTGCTGTGGGCTCAGTGGGGAGACTGGGATCACACAGTCGAGCTTCATCCACTTTACGGATGCGAATTTTGAGAGTGTTGCTCAAAATTACCTGAACAACACTGCAGGTGTCTGTATCTCTCGGGCCTGGTTGACGCCGGGATATATTATGATAGTAAGCGTAGAGAACAACCCTGTCAAGTAGTCTCAAAGCGGATGCACCTCCACAGCAGCATCATTACATCATCCTCATCATCATTGATCATCATGCAATAATAAAAATTGCCTCTGATTCGGTGGCCCCCGTTGCTCTGGTCTCATGGTGACCTCAGATTCGGTTTCCCCATACGCTTCTGTGCCTGTGGTGAGTTTGTGTCAAAGCCTTTGGGGTTGGAGGTTCGCGGGGAGGCGGTCGTTGGAGGGACGTTGGGGTGGTCGCCACCTCGGTGTGGGTGGCTCACTCAGTCTGGCTCCGCGACTGAGCTAATACTGTCGTTAGTAGGGGACTTAGTAGGTGGTGTCCTACGTATGTTAGCTCAGAACAGGCACCACTGAACACCACCAAAGTGACCCAGCAGAAGTGCAGGGCCCCTCTGGCTGGTGGCCCCTCGGCGGCCTAATACTGATGGGCTCCCTGTGGACTCCCGGCCCCGGGGGTGAGACACAACGAATCTGGGTATGGCTGTGGCGGGGAGATTGAAATGAGCGGTGTGGGAGCAACAGGACGGGGACGTCACAGAAGACGAGGCAGCAAAAAAAAAAAAAAAAAAAATCCTGTTCCGCTTTTCGTAAGAGTAGGCCATCGTGTGCCGGTGGGAACAGATGACATTTACGAAACTGTATACACACGGGGACTGGATGTAAAGAAAGCATATTTTTTTTAATGATTGCTTACTCCATTATCCTTGATATAAATGACTAAATAAATAAATAGATGATACTATAAACTGATATTCCGCGCATGAGTTACATGTATTTAGTGCACGTCAAAGAATAAGTCTTCAGGGGTGCCCCCATGGTCGCCAGACTAAGGGATAGATAGAAAGATAGATAGATAGATAGATAGATAGATAGATTGATTGATAGATAGATAGATAGATAGATAGATAGATAGACAGATAGACAGATAGATAGATAGATAGATAGATAGATAGATAGATAGATAGATAGAAAAGACTAACACCAACAAGAGAAATAATATCATGATGTAAATCTACTCTAGTAAACAAAACACTACCCACAGAGAATAGAAAAAAAAATTGATGATGCTGCTCTTGTGGTGATGTGCTCTCTCTTTTTGGGGTGAGCAGGGCCTGAACTTCACGCCAACAATTCTACCGTCATTGTAAGTGATACTACCATTCTGTACAATACAATATAAAACAGTGAAAAATACAACACAATGCAACACATCAGCGCATCATACCCACCAAGCGACACAGCACAAGACATTACAGCACAATTCTACACATAATTGTCAACAAAATAAATATTAGCACTACCATGCCACACAAAACACAGCAAAAAACAGTCTCGGCATTGCACCGTGTCAGAGATGTTAATGACCTAGCATGTCTTGAAAACAATGTCTTTCAACTTTTCAACATTGCGCGTGACAGAGATATTGATAAAGTTTGTCTCGAAAACAATGTCGTTCAAACTTTTCTCAGGATTCTCAGTTTACTGAGTGAAAAAAAAAATCAACGTCAATTTTGGCTACAAATGTTCATGATGCAGCGCATTCTTTTTGTATGAATTTTAGAGAATGTTCAAAACATTTACCAGATGAAACTTGATGCCAATAGTGTTTCTATCAAGCCAAAACACTCACCAAGAGGGGGCTTTTTTTTACTGAAATTCCTCTGCTGTTCTCTCCTCGAGTTTCTATTTCCAAGGACGTTTTTCAGAGATAGGTTACAGGCATGAAGACGACATTAGCTTCTATTTCATCCCAAGCTTTTTCCAGCCAGCTCAAGGGAGAGAGCTCTTCAGGCAAGGGAGAGAGATGTACGGTATCTGATTGCATGTGTGTCGGTGTGTTTGGGTTTTTGTGTTCTGTGTTGCGCGCAATATTTCAGGCAGGTTTGATCAGTCTGTCCGTCTCTTTATTTGCTACAGTTCTGTTTATCTGTCTGTCTGGCTGTTTGTCTGTGTGTTTTTATCTGTCTGTCTATCTGCAGCTTGTCCATAAATGTAGGATTCGTTGTAGTAGTATAGTAGTGTAGTAGTAGTAGTTTAGTAGAAGTTTGAAGTAGTAGTAGTAGTAGTAGTAGTAGTAGTAGTAGTAGTAGTGAGTAGTGTAGTAGTAGTGTAGTTGGTAGTTGAAGTAGAAGTAGTGAAGTAGTTAGAAGTAGAAGTAGTAGTGATGGGGGTAGCAGCAGCACAACAGTAGTGTAGTAGTAGTAGCAGCAGCAGCGGTGATTGTAGTAGTAGTAATCCAGTGACCTTGCTCGAAAGAATGTGGTAAAGTTCCTGAATTTATCATCAAAATGTTGTGTTACAGAAAAGCCATACTAGCTGAGTTGTGTCCTTTCAGTATAAAAAAAAACTCATTTATTAATAATGTTAATTTTTGTGTACAAAACCTATACTTTGCGTTAAAAAATGAATTAGTTTCTTGTATACATCAGATCCCAGTTTCAGATTAATGCTGTGAACCCTGTAGTTGTGTGCAGTATCAAAGTTTTGCTTTAGAAATAGCGAAATAATTATAGTAGCAATAACAATTAAAAACATGGAGGAGAAAAACATACTCAGATGAAGATTTGTTTGGGTTTTTCTTTTTAATTAAAATGCCATCTTCAATCGAAAAGCAACATTTTATTTTTTTTTTATTAAAGAATTGATCTGTTTTATTCCTTGCATTAAAAAACCTTGTCATACTTTTTTTTTTCAAATGACTAATTAATATATGCGCAAAGTGAAATGTATATTGTGGTATGTTGTTTATGTGTGGTGTTGTGTTTGTGTGCGTCCGAGCGCGCGCTGTGCGTGCCGGTTTTTGGTGTGTGTGTGTGT
>CM060330.1:24465490-24477990 GCA_030674155.1 Stramonita haemastoma
TCTGTCTTTCTCTCTCTGTCTCTGTCTCTCTCTCTGTCTCTGTCTCTGTCTGTCTGTCTGTCTGTCTCTCTCTCTCTCTCTCTCTCTCTCTCTCTCTCCTCTCTCTCTCTCTCTCTCTCTCTCTCTCTCTCTGTCATACACACATACAAACACACACTCACACACTCATACCCACACCCACTTTGTTAACACACACTTTTTAACCCACACACTTTTCAAAACACACACGCGCGCGCGCGCGCGCGCGCACACACACACACACACACACACACACACACACACACACACACACACACACACACTGGAGTTAACATCAGTGCTGACTCCACTCCCCTCAAAAGTCTTTCGGATGAGACTATAAATCGAGGCCCCGTGTGCGAACGCACGCAGAACATCTTGCGCACACATTAAATCCTGTTTCGCTTTTCGTAAGAGAAGGCCATTGCGTGCCGGTGGGAACAGATGACAAGATTGACAAAACTGCATACACACGGGCACTGGATGTAAAAAAAAAGCATATTCCATTATCCTCAATACAAAATAATAAATCGATAAATAAATAACACACACACGCACGCACGCACGCACGCATGCACACACACACACTTACACACTTACACACAACACACACACACACACACACACACACCACTTACACACACACACACACACACACACACACACACACACACACACACACACACACACACCCCACACACACACACCTTCTCAGCTCATTCCTTCACAAAATGACAGACACAGACACACGAACACACAGACGGACATACAGACAATCAAGTTAGACATACGTACCTACAGTCTATGAAATGAAAATACAGTGTAAAAGTTACCGATATTCCGAATTGCCGTTTCTCTTGACCTATGTGCAGGAATTCAGGGTATGCAAATCCAAGTGCACATAGACTTCGATCTGGCTCCATAAGGTCAGTACAAGTCTGTTGAAATTCTTGACGGAGAGAGCTTATTCAGTTAGCGTATTCTTTCTTTCTTTCTTTTCTTCTCTTCTCTTTTTTTCCTTTCTGTTTGTCTGTCTGTTCGTTATTTTCTCTCTCTTTCTGTATGTATGTCGGTTTTTCTGTCTGTCTTTTTTTCTCTCTCTCGTTTTTTGTATGTTCGTTAATTTGTCTCTCTATCTGTATGTATGTCAGTTTTTCTGCTTTTTTCGTACTCGTTTTTATTTCTCTGCAATGATATGGTTTTTTTCTTTGGGTGTCTTTTTTTTTTTTTTTATTCTCTTTTCTTTGTATGCTGGGGGTTGGGGGTGGGGGTTCTTTAGACTAATCCTCTACTTCCGGTTTTTTCTCTGGGGTTTTGTATGTATTTTGCTTTTATTTCTTTCTATCTGATTTTTTGTGTTTGTTCCAGGGTTCTTTTGCTGGTTGTTTTTTTGTGTGTTTTTTTTTTTTTTGGGGGGGGGGGAGGTTAGGGGGGATGGGGTCATCAAGAGTTAATTTTTTATGTCGTATTTTCTTTTTTCTTTCTTTTCTTTCGTTCCAAGCAATCTCCTCTTTTTTCCACAGTGTTCTTGATTTGTTTTTCTTAGCCTGTCTAATAAAGTCTGACATATTTAGTTTTGTTACACATCGCTAATAGAGCTAAAATCGTTGCAATTTTTTTTTAATAACCGCACATCCCTTATAGACAGACAGACAGACAGACATACACACAGACGGCGGATATAGATAGATAGATAGATAGATAGATAGATAGATAGATAGATAGATAGATAGATAGATAGATAGATAGATAGATAGATAGATAGATAGATAGATAGATAGATAGATAGATAGATAGATAGATAATGGAGGGAGGGAGGGAGGTAGACAGACAGACAGACAGACAGACAGACAGACAGATAGATAGATAGATAGATAGATAGATAGATAGATAGACAGCAGACAGACAGGCAGACAGACAGACAGACAGACAGACAGACAGACAGACAGACTGACTGACTGACTGACTGACTGACAATATTTTTTTCTTGATACTAAATGAACAGTACGTACGGTTTGGTTTGATTTGAGTTGAGTTTCAGTTTTGTTTTGTTTTGTTTTGTTTATTTCTTTGCTTTACTGCGTGGTTTTGGCTGCTGTTTTTAATTTGATTTGTTAATTACTTTGTGCATTGGGGGGGGGGCTGTTGCTTTGTTTGGCTTTTGTTTTGGTGGGGGGTTTTTTTACATGTGACAATGATTGAAGTGTTCCCATCTTGAAAACAGTAGCGTATATGTACATCTTACTGGACTTGAAGTGTAGTTGGGGGTGGAGGGAGGCTGACTCTAAAAGTAAATACAATTGGCTAAGAAGTAGAAGGCTACAGGAAGGATATAACAATTTAATAATTGGGAGAACACATAGGCATGAACACATGACTAAAAGAAAGTGATGGGTTCAGTTGGATTCATATTGATTTCTGTGTCTTGACTGGCTGATCTGTTTGTGTAGTAATCGTGTCTGTTGATGTACCTTTTTTTCTCGTTTTACTTTTCTTTGTAGGTTTGTTTGTTGTTATTTTGCAGTTGGATGGGATTTCCTCTTTTTTTGTGGGTGGTGGGGGGGGGGGGGCATTGTTGTTGTTTTCTTACATTGTTGTTTAGGAAGGATACGAAGAGGCATACAAAGAGACGAAAACTGGACTGGCCGTGAGTGGAACGACTTATTGCGGAAACCTGAAAACCGTGACGAGTGGAGGAAGCTGGCTACAAATCGTTATGTTTTCTAAGGCTTTGCTCCGGTTGCCTTGATTTGGATTTGGTTTACATAATTGTTCATTGATAAAAATTCACTAGTTTTTGTGTTTAAGGTACTTACCGTAATTGCTGTTACTGTAAATATAATCACATTTTTAAAATGATTTTGAAAGTCAGAAACATTCTCTGTGGTGAGTCAGCTCTGTACAGAAAGAATGTTAATGGCCCATCTAAGGAAAAGTGTTTCTTTTCTTTCCATCTTTCTCGCTAACATTGAAATCAGAAATTTCAGCTCGCCTCATCAGCTTCCTCCGCTGCTCACAGTTTTCAGCTTTCCGTTTCAGGTCGTTCCACCCAAGGCCAATCCACTCTCTGATCTGATGTTGTCTTCCCATCGTTTTCTCTGTCTGCCTCTTCGTCTCCCTCCTTGCACTGTTCCCTGTAGGACAGCCTTGGCCAGTCCACACGTTTGTGTGACATGCCTTTACTAATTTAGTTTGCGGTTTTTCACTTTTCAATACTGGTTTTTTACGTCCTTGCTAGTTATGTAATCGCTGTATTAGATACCAACAAGCTTGCGAAAGCATCTCATTTTCATTGCCTGTATCTTTCTTTCAATGTAAGCTGTTACGATCCACGTTTCACATGTGTACAAAAATTAAGGACATGACCAGGGAACGCATGAGTCTGATCTTGAAGCAGAACATAATCATAAACATTCATTTATTTTGTTAGTCTTCTTCTCCCATATCAGACATTGCACTTCACTGTATTTCAAAAACGCAAACAAAATCTTTTATCAGATAAAGTATTTCAGAGAGTCTACAACCTAAGTTTCAACATAAAAGTATATATTATTTCTGTCTGATATAAAGTTTGGGCACAAAGAGATAAACATTTTTGTAAGAAAAGATCTTAAAAGCAGGAAGTTGAAAATAACCTGTATCATGCGCAAAGTAAAAAAAAAAAAAAGGTGATTGTGTTTATAGCCTTGTGTCTCGTGCAGCTGCATTTGTTTTTGTGATATTTTGTTGTCGAAAAGCCGTTAGCTAAGATTCCACTTTTGTCGCTTTAAAAAATAAGTTTTTTTGTTGTTTTTTGAAAGTGTGCTCTCACGGGTGTCTTGATGCACACCTGCTCTGGGATATCTTTAAATAGAATAAGCAGAAACATTTTGTCACACAAAATGTACTCTGTCTCTGTCTCTGTCTCTGTCTCTGTCTCTCTGTCTCTCTCTCTGTCTCTCTGTCTCTCTCTCTGTCTCTCTGTCTCTCTCTCTGTCTCTCTGTCTCTCTGTCTCTCTGTCTCTGTCTCTCTCTCTCTCTCTCTCTCTCTCTCTCTCTCTCTCTCTCTCTCTCTCTCTCTCTCTCTCTCTCTCTCTCTCTCTCTCTGTGCGTGTGCGCGTGTGTGTATGTTTGTATGTGTATACATGCGTGAGTGTGAGTGTGTGTGTGTGCGTGTGTGTGCGCGCGCGTGCGTGCGTGCGGTGTGTGTGTGTGTGTGTGTGTGTGTGTGTGTGTGTGTGGTGTGTGTGTGTGTGTGTGTGTACTTAACTACTTTCTGCCATACTTTCTACAGACATGAATGATAAAGCGTACATGAGAAACATGTACTGTTCTGAAAATAGTACGTTAAAACGAGCACAATCAACACAACTTCCACACAGTTAAACTGCCATCTGTCTAAAACAGGCGTACTGCTGTGACGAATCGTGCACTGGGTCACCCAGCTCCTGGGGTCACGTCACTGAAACACTCCAGCTAACGGACCAAGGGAGAGGAAAATAACAGTCTCATGGCTAATTCTAGCTATCTGTCTGTCTGTCTGTCTGTCTGTCTGTCTGTCTGTCTGTCTGTCTGTCTATCTATCTATCTATCTATCTATCTATCTATCTGTCTATCTATCTATCTATCTATCTATCTATCTATCTATCTATCTGTCTGTCTATCTATCTATCTATCTATCTATCTATCTATCTGTATATATATATATATATCTGTCTGTCTATCTATCTATCTATCTATCTATCTATCTATCTGTATATGTGTATATATATATATATATGTCTGTCTGTCTATCTGTCTATCTATCTGTCTGTCTGTCTATCTGTCTGTCTGTCTGTCTGTCTGTCTGTCTGTCTCTCTCTCTCTCTCTCTCTCTCTCTCTCTCTCTCTCTCTCTCTCTCTCTCTCTCTCTCTCTCTCTCTCTCTCTCCAAAGATATATATATATATATATATATCCATCTATCTCTCTCTATTTATTTATTTTTTTTATTTTATACCACTTTATTTCACAGCAGATTTCCCTGTGTGCAATTTGGGCTGCTCTCCCCGGGGAGAGCGCGTCGCCACAAGTGCAGCGCCTACCCATTATTTATTATCTCTATTATCTCTACTTATCTCTATGTCTCTCTATCTATCTATATCTCTGTCTATCTATGTATCTATCTATCCCTTAGTCTGGCGACCGTGGGGGCACCCCTGAAGACGTGATAGCCAGTTCCCTCCATTTCTCTCTCTGTTCTGCTTTTCTCAAAATTTTGTTTTGAGTTCCAGGCCTGTCCATTCGCTGATGTTGTCCTCCCACCCCCATCCTTGGTCTGCCTCTTTTTCTTTCTCCTCCCTTACTAGTTTTCAGCCCCCCCCCCCCCCCCCCCAAAAAAAAAAAAAAAAAAAAAAAAAAAAAAAAAAACAAGGAACAGAAGGCAAACTGGCATTGATGGAGAAGTCTTTTATGTTAATGCTCCTGCCTGCCCTCTATGCTTTTGATTGGATGAATCAGCTGTGGTACTTGTCCTCTTTTTTGCTGGTGGGAGTCATGACAGCAATCTAGATGATGAAGGGATAAGGAAAAGAGGGGCCTACTACGCATGATAAACGAGTATTAGTGAAAATTGTTTCGTTGTCTTAAGGGGGTTGTTTTGTTTGTTTTTGTTTTCTTTTTCTTTTTTTTCTTCTTTTTTTTGGTTGGGTTTTTTGGGGGGGTGGAAATGGTTTTATTTTTGTTTTTCTTTGCTTGGTTGTTTGTTTGATAGGTTCGTTGGTTGGTGGGTGGGTGGTTGGCTGGTTGGTTGGTTGGTTGGTTAGTTGGTTGGCTGGTTGGTTGGTTTGGTTTGGGTTTGTTTGGTTTTTTTGTTTGTTGTTGTTTTGTGTTTGTTTTGTGTTGTTGTTTGTGTTTTTTTTTTGGGGGGGGGCTTTTTCGTCACCAGAAGCGCTACAAAATTGGATTCAAAGTTTATACTGTCAAAATCCCTACCTTCCTGCATTAATAAAAATGGATCTCTTTAACTACGTGTCGTACAGAATGTCCTGACAGCTTCATTCACTCCTCTCAGTAGACCCCATGTTATTGCTGTCTGTAGCTGAGAGTTGTGTGAACAGTTCAGTGAGGACACAGACCATCCGTGAAGCCAGACAAGCTGCGGCAGCACTAAGTCAATGCTTTACAACAGCATCGTCAGTGTCAGGAAAAGATCAAACCGTCTCCTCCACCTTGATTGCACAGACTAACAGACTGGGGAAAAAAGAGCAATGGTGGTCATGACATTGTCTTGACTTGATGATAAAAAAAATTGTTAAATTGAGCACGTTATAAGCTACAAGCTTGTTGTTGCTATGATTCCTAAATGCTGTTGTTTTCAAAGTTTCTTCAAAATTCTAAATAAAAACTATTTAAACAAAAAAAAAAAAGCAATTGCAATACTTCTGCAATGTTCCATCTGAAAAATAAAAGTTTGACTTTGACTTGACTTTGACTTTGGCGGTAGTAGAGATGGGCCAGGGTTTTGATATAGTGTAGTGAGCATGCAAGGCACTCCTAAAGCAAAGTGACGACTGTGCGTTGATTTTGGAGTTTGTATTGTTGCTGTGATAACTATTACACTGGACGATTTTTCTGAGGGCTCTTTCCAAGAACTTTTTGAAACCTTGGCAGAATAGTTTTGAGGGGAAAATATTAGTGGTATGGAGGAAAGTATGTGCTAGAAGTTATTGGTAAGGGTTTGGGTTTTTTTAGATTATGTGCCATATTTATTGTTTAGTATGTTGCTCCCAAAGTTGTGAGGCCACTGTTGTCCTAATGTAGCATCCTCATTACCAAACATGTTTAAGAATGCATCCAAGTTTGGCCTCTGTCCAGAAAATTAAGCTCTGAACATTTTGTTAACATCAAAATATTTCAAATCCCCATGGAGATTCTAGTAGGTTTGGTCAATATAAACGGCACCCCCCCCCCTCCCCCACCTTCTAAATATACTTTTAGGAATTTCCTCTTTACAATCCCTGTCTTTGTTCTGCCTTGTTCCTTTTTTTCCTGTCACTCTCTTGTCTATTTTCTACCTTCGTGATCTATTCTCCTTCCTTCCTTTTATCCATAAAGGCTTCAAATAGAACAATTCTCTCCAACGCCCAAGTTTGATGCACTGGGCCTGACTTATCAGACGCCTAACAGCAGCACAGTGCCACGCATTTTCGTTCATATGACAACAGTAGTAGTTGTCTAAGCATTTGACAAAGAAGAAACCTTTTCTTTCTTTTTTTACAAAAAACTGCTTCATTAATTAACTCATGCAAGGAAGCTTGGCAGTAAAAAAAAATCCATTTCCCTGTGATGTATAAGAAACCCCAAATAAGGATGGATACATTACTTTACATTATATCACATTACATTACATTACAATAAGGATAAAGTCTTTGATCACGTAAAACAATATCCAGACTCCTTTCTTTCAGTTGTCTAAACACTGAGCTGCCACACCACGCCATACCACCCCACACCACACCACACGCCACACAACACCACACCCACACCACACCACACCACACCACACCACACCACATCACACCATGTCAGACAACAGATCCATTGTCTTCGCCCTCAACGCCAAATGCCAGACGAATCACTCCCCATAACCAGGAAGGGAGGCCATCCACTTTCCCCTCAGTGAACCAAGACAGACCAATCACATTGCTGGTATTGTGTTCCCGCCCTGGCGTCCCTCCCTATCCGCCATATTGATCACAAAAAGGTGACTGAACCCTAACAGCTTCATTAAAACATAGTGCTTTATTTGACATTCGATCTGGAGCTATGGCGGTCTTGTTTGATTTTCGTAAGTAGACCTGCTTCTGTTCTTTAAGGATGTTTCTGAATTATGGTATGTCTTGTTTTAGCTTGCTCGTTTGCTGGAAAGAGGGGGGGGGGAGACTTTATCTGTTTTTTGAAACCTGGATATTTGAATGAACTTGCTATGGACTGGTTTGATATCAAGATAAAGTGAGTGATGTAAAAAAAAACTGAATTAAATGGGGGGTTTTTAAGTTTTCAGCTCCTTCTTTGAAAAGAAAGTTATTTCTGCATGTCCATCAATGATTCTGCTTCAAGTGTTGACAGTCAAAGCGTGACTTTGTCCTTTTTTCTGTTGTATTTTACGGAGTTTGATTATTTACAACAGGGAGGAGGCCCATCTTCATCATAAAAAATATATATTATTCAGCTTAACCAGAGTGAAGCAAACACTTTCTTGTTTTCAAGCGCTTTGATTTGTTTTTACAAGATATAGTGCTATGCAAATTCCATGTATTATTATTATTATTATTATTATTATTATTATTATTATCATTTTTTTTTATTATTATTATTATTCACTATGTAACTATTTTGTATGTATTCACACGTGTGCATGTACACATCAAGCCACCAGCCTGTGTGCGCGCGGGCGCGTGCACACACACACACACACACACACACACACGCGCCGCGCGCGCGCGCGCGCATGCACACACACACATACCCTCATAAAGCATTGGCTCACATCATATTCTGTTCCACTTTTTGTAAGAGTAGGCCATTGTGTGCAGGTGGGAACAGATGACAAGATTTACAAAACTTTATACACACGGGGATTAGATGTAAAAAAAAAAAAAAAAAAATTAAAGCACATGAGTGCTTATTCTATTATCTTCGATGTAAAAGAATAAATAGATAACCATATAACTGACTACAAAAATAAATAAACTGGTTGAACCTACAGCTACACAGCCAAAAATTCATAACCTTAGCCACTGTGGCAAACCTTGTGGTACACAGAGAGAAAAGACACCATCTATCACAAAGACACCAAGGATTAGTTTACCATTGATCTTATACAACAAGTACAGCCAACAAAACTTTCACACACACTGCCAGCAACGACAGCAGCACAAAACACGTGTACTGCAGTTAGGCCTTCTACACTCCCTCACTGAGGGTTATCTTACCGAGATATTTCACAAAACGTGCGTGGGCCCACAGAGGAGAAACGAACACTGTCCTCAATATCAACATCTCTACAACAAGGAAGCAAAAGAATTTGCATTGATGGAAAAGTATTTCATACTAGTTTTCCTTCTTTATGATCTTATATTTCATGCCTCAGTCCATGTTATTTTCCATTTCTTTTTTGCTGTACGGTTAGTCATGTGATGAAATCATGTCTAGTCCCCTTCTTCTCCAAACACCCAGACAGCAACTATTGCTGTCTATAATATGAACAAAAATGCGTTGCACGTGTCCAACTCCAGCATGAATTCATGTTATGAAGATGAAGGGAAAAAAAGTCAGGTACATCCACAAGAAACTATAAGTGAATGATGCTTCAATATCATAACAACAAAAGGGAGAAATACTGCATGTACTTACCAGAATGAAAAGACAAGTTGTATTCAAACCAATACTTACAAGTCTGCAAGTCCTACAGTATTATTGTCTGCAGCCAGAAATTGCATGGACGGTTTATGAGTCAGGACTGACAGTTAGGGGAGAGGGGATTGAGCAGTAAATCAACAGTTAGAACAAAACTGTGAGAGTCATGTAGGATTACCCATCTCCTTGCAAGATAATAGGCATGGGCTAGTGCTAGTTTGAATGTTATCTCCAAAAAGATACAGGGTGATTTACTGCTGATTAAATTTGCCAATGCATTTTGAAACCACCCCACGTCCTAGTATGACAATAGTTTATGCTAAGAATAAATTCTGGTTTGTTCTCTTTCCAGGAATAAAATCCCTGGATATTTTCATTACCCTCCAATATTTCAAGAACAGAATCACACACTGTAATAAATAAACTTGGCTCATAAACATGATCTACTCCCTCGTGTTTTGATAGAACCACAAAGCAACAGGGAGAGCCACTCTGTGCTTATAATGACCATTGCTTGTTAAAAAAAACACCATAACATACAATTCTGTTTGATTCTCTACGCAAAGATAGACACACACCATAATAGAAAGCAGATCTGTTGTCTTCTTCCTTGCTGCCTAGTGTCACGCGACTTTCTCTCCCAAAAGAGGAAGTGAGGTCATCAACATTCTCCTCAATGAACAAAAGACGGACCAATCAGATTGTCCGTATTGTTTACCTGCCCCCTGGCATTCAATACCTGAAAAAGCCCCGGAAAGGTGACTGAACTCCCCCCAGGACATTGGAGAAAATAATGATATATTTTATCTCCAGTGTCTGTTGAGCTGTGGCTTTCTATTTTGATACTTGAAAGTTGAGCTTGTCTTCTTGCTAAATATATCATCCCTCTTCTCTGTGTTATTTCTGAAATGTTAAGTGTTAAGTGTTAAGGTCAAAAGTTTGTTACATATTACCTAAGAAAATGAGCTCATCCTCTTATTGTACATCATTCTCTCCTATCAGCTTTCTGAAATGTGGAGTGTTAAGGTTAAGTGTGTTCTTTATTATGTAAGTGGGGTGATCAAGGCCACCTACACTACACCGTTTTCTCCTTGGAAATATTATGATGACATTATCTTTATACATGACAAGCTCTCATCATAAGAATCAGTCTGTACTCTCCACTACAGGAGAAAAACTCTTTGAAGTTTTGAGTTTTGGGCAAGGTGTTTGGAAATAGTCATACACCCAAGCTTCGCTTCCTGTGTGCAGGTAAAGAACTACAATGATTACCAGGTGTGATGAGTGAGACAGAGTGCATGCTCTGGGGTGTTAAGCCAGGGAATGTCCAACAACAATGTATCAAATTTCACATAAAGCTTATTTCTGGTATTTGAAACTTGGAAATCTCGAAGTAACTATTGATCATCTACAAGATTTCGCTATCCAGACTTCATGCCACCACCTTTGCTGATAAAATAACAGAAAATAGCTTTTAAAAGAGAAGAGGGTGTATTCTGTTGCATTTTGCCAGAGTATATAGCATTCTTATATATTGTATTATGTCATATTGTATTGTATTGTTGCATTGCATTGCATTGTGTAGCGTTGAACTGCCATGTATTAAACTGAATGGCCTTTCATTGCACTACCCTATATTTCAGTCAGCAGATTTATGCAGGGTCTCTACCATAACTGTGTGCAGATCCTGTGCCATGACTGCAAATCATACAAGATTATCTGCTGATTATGTGCTATGATTGTGTGTAGATCCTGTGTCATGACAGCAAATCATAAGGGATTGTCTGCTGATTGTGCTATGATTGTATACAGATCCTGTGTCATGACAGGAAATCATGCAAGATTGTCTGCTGATTATGTGCTGTGATTGTATACATCATCTGTGCCACAATTGTCTGCAGGTCTTGTGCGAAGATTGCAGGCCTAGCTAGTACTATAACCATGTCCAGATTCTGTGACACATTTATCTTCAGATTTTGTGCTAGGAAGAAAATGTAGCACCCCCATCTCAGCAGTTGATTCTAGGTCACGGCTGTCTGCAGGTTCTGTGTTACAATGGCAGACAGTGATTGTTGATATCAAACGATAGTAAGAAGAGGTAGAATGGACAATCTTGTGGTCAGAACTGAAGAAGAGGTAGAATGAACAATCCATCTTGTGGTCAGAACTGAAGAAGAGATAGAATGGACAATCAATCTTGTGGTCAGAACTGAAGAAGAGATAGAATGGACAATCAATCTTGTGGTCAGAACTGAAGAAGAGATAGAATGGACAATCAATCTTGTGGTCAGAACTGAAGAAGAGATAGAATGAACAATCAATCTTGTAGTCAGAACTGAAGAAGAGATAGAATGGACAATCAACCTTGTGGTCAGAACTGAAGAAGGAAGGTCCAGCCACATGGATCACACCCTGCAGCCTGACCACTGGGTCCAAAGGACCACAAAAGATACTGTCACTATATCAGACCCTACCTATGTCCAATCAGTGATTCATCTGTGGCAAGAGGAAAGTTTGGTAGGAAACCTAGCTACAAGCCACGGGGTATGAAGGGAAATTGTCTCTGCCACATCAGGTCTGGGCAAGACTTGGTTTGTGATTAATCTGTGGCAAGGGAGATGTCTGGAAAGAAACATAGAAGACTCTACTTCTTGAAGATAAACTGTACGTCCTATAGTTGTATGCAAAAGATGAGTGGGTATTAATTTTGCTGTGCGTTTCTGGGAATATAGCAGTCAAACTGTAGTCTTTTTTCTTAATACATATTTTGGTCCCGGGACTACATCTCCGAGGTTCACCAATGGTGACCTAGGTTTGCCAAAGGTGAGACCTTGCGTACTTGACCCACAGCAGTCAGTTTCACACACTTTCAGCTCCTCTCAGCGGCTAATTATTTCACCCCATCCCAGCCTATATAGGGCCAGCTGGTGCTAATTATAGCAGGATGTGACCACACTTGGACTAGGTAAAAGGAAGGGGTAACGCTACATTTAGCACTCTGGACTGAGTGATGTTGGATATGTGGGATGTGGACGTTCTTGCCCACCATGAATGTAACTGTATTCTGACTAAGGGGATGCTTGATGTTACCTGGGAAGAGGAGTG
>CM060330.1:24484250-24491750 GCA_030674155.1 Stramonita haemastoma
ACGTCCAGCACACCGACAAAACAGGAATGACGTCAAGGAAGTGTCTACCCCCCACACGAGTCACGCCTTGTTTAACAAAAAAAAACCCAAAAAAAACTAAAGCACAAAGAAAAAACTACTTTAAATTGATTACAATTGATTTTGTTTACATATTCTATCTGTCTGTCTGTCTGTCTGTGCTGTCTGTCTGTCTATCTGTCTATCGATCGATCTATCTATCTTCTATTATACTTATCTATCTATCTATCTATCTATCTATCATCTATCTATCTATCTTCTTCTTCTTCTTTTTTTTCTTTCTTTACTTTCTTTCTTTTCTTTTTTTTCTTTCTTTGTATGTTCTAGGTGATTTGCAACTGTATATACGTCAGTGTTAATGTTAGTTGATTAGTAATGAATGAATCCTTCTTTTTTCCAAAATTAATTATACTGATCACATTTTTCAATCTTTGAATTACGCTCACAAAGTAGTACTGGTGTTACCTCCCTTGTCAAAAGGCCAGTTGGGCAATGACAATAAAACTGTTGAAGCGTTGAAGCGTTGAAGCGTATCTATCTAATCTATCTGTTTATCTATCTTATCTATGTCCCTATGTACTTATTATCTATCTATCTATCTACCTATCTAATCTATCTATCTATCTAATCTATCTATCTATTCTATCTATCTGTTCTGTCTGTCTGTCTATCTATCTATCTATCTTATCTATCTATCTATCTATCTATCTATCATCTATCTATCTATCTATCTATCCCTTAGTCTGCAACCGTAGGGGCACCCCTGAAGGCTTGACAACCTGTTTATATCTATTTTTCTCTCTGTTCTGCATTTCTCAAAATTTTGTTTAAGTTCTAGGCCTTCCATTCGCTTATGTTTACATGATTATTCCTTTTCATTAAAAAAAAAAGTTTGCTAGTGAAACTAAGAATTGTGCAGATATTTAAACCATTTTATAGTAATTCTTCTTCTTCTTCTTCTTCTTCTTCTTCTTCTTCTTCTTTTTCTTCTTCTTGTTCTTCTTCTTCTTCTTCTTCTTCTTTTTCTTCTTGTTTTTCTTTCTTCTTCTTCTTCTTCTTCTTCTTTTTCTTCTTTCTTCTTTTCTTCTTCTTTCTTCTTCTTCTTCTTCTTATTTCTTCTTCTTCGCAATTCTTCTTCTTCGCAATTTTCTTCTTCGCAATTCTTCTTCTTCGCAATTTCTTCTTCTTCGCAATTCTTCTTCTCGCAATTCTTCAATTATTTTCTTTTTCGAAACTGTTCTTTGCAATTCTTCTTCAAAATTCTTCTTTTCTTTTCTTGCATTCTTCTTCGCATTCTTCTTTTTCTTTTACATTTTAAAGTGTAAGCTTGTGACATTTATATCAATTTGGGACATACCCTCCCCCCCTCCCAAAATTCAACTAAAGGATAAATGTTCAGCAAAATGGCAACCAGTCAGACTCTCTTGGCAATACCATTAGCCTATGTTGTTTGTTTGACTTTTCCCCTGTCTTTATATTTCTTTTCTCTTGTCAAAAACATTGAGAGAAAGGTTTATCATAGTAGGCCTATGTCGTATGTGTGCGATAATATTGGCAAGAATGAGCCATTTGAAGTTTGCAGATATATAACGTTAACGTTTGACTTTACCTATACTAAAAGCATTGATCAGGAAGACTTGTTTAAGCTCATAAATATGAGTGCACATATTTGGTAAGACTAGGCCAGTGTGTGCCGGTTTGGAACAGATGACAATATTTACAAAACTGCATACACACGGGGATTGGATGTAAAAAAAGCACATGAGTGCTTGTTCCATCATCCTTGGTATAAAAGAATAAGATAAATAAAACTAAAAATATGCCGCTTTCCTTTTTTTGTTTACTTTTCTTTTTTTTTTCATAGAATTACTCCAACAACTGGTTGGGAATCGTTTTCAAATGATATTCAGATCGCACAGTGTTGGGAACAAGAGTGCCATAGGACCTCCTTCACTAATAAAGGTCATTACAAATTATCAGCTTCTGATAAAGATTATTGAACATTTTTTTGGTGATGTGTCGTTATTTTTTGTGTCTCAAAGACTCAGCTGGATCAATGGATGTAACGTTTTCACGGGCTCCAGCAAATTCTCTAAATGCCGTGCTGTTTCATATGACCTTGAGCACAGGTCAAGGTCAACATTGTGCAGGCAAGTCGACGCGTGTTCATCATTTCCATGCAGCAAATGAAAATGAAGGTGAAGGACACAATAACTATCATGTCTTCTGGAGAGTCACTGTGTGTTGTTGTTTTTTTTTGTCTTGCTATCCATGGACTTGCTAAGATAAAAGTTGCAGTTTTTTTTTGTGTGTGTGTGTTGTTAAAGATCATCAGTTTGTGGTATCAGAAGGGCCGTCTGATGCCCTTTAATCTTTTATACCTGTTCGTGTCCTAGACACTTTTGGCATTATGTGAGTGCTTCCCGGTTGAATGAATTGATATTCTTCCTGTAATAACTGTGACTGTTTCTATATTAAAGTGTGGTTTTTTTTGTTTTCTCAGTTTGGAATCTAAGCAAAATGACATTCGTTATCATTGTTTTTGTATTGGTCATCTGTGAGAACTGTCTTTATACTTGTTTCCAAAGAGATTGACAATTATTGTGATATCTGAATCTTGCGTAATGTTGCTGCTGTTGCTGCTATTGTGTTGTTGCTGCTACTCCTGCTGCTGCTATTGCTGCTATTACTGTTGCTGCTGTGGGGGCTGTCCCCTGCTTGTCACCCTAGGGGTCGTTCTGAATAAGTGTCCCGCTTTGCTCATCCCAATTGGGAATCCCTGCGAGACTATAAGTAAACTTTGGATGAGAATTTTATGTATATGGCTCGTTTTCGAGTGCTTGATCACGTAGGGTCAGCACACTTTGGATGAAAAGTGTGTGTGAGTGGCTTGTTTTGAAGTACTTCAACACATAGGTCAGTACACTTTGGATGAGACGTTTATGTCTATGGCTCGTTTTCAAGTACTTCCACACATAGGCAGCCAAAATTCAACTTCAAAAGGAATGCTGTTCTTTATTGAAGAATACAGGCTGTTATGATAAGCGTTTGTTATGGTTTGAAGACAGCCTCAGCATCACATGTTATCTGAAAGAATAAATAGATAAATTAATGAATACACAGATAAATGTCAAAGCATGACAGTAGGATGTTTAGGGCTTAGTGCATTGCTTAGTAAATTAATCAATAACTGGCTTCGGGCAAGAATTTCGCGTAAATAATCTGTTTGTTTTGTTTTTATTCATAATGTGCGCGCATGATTGCAATATTCTCTTTGGAAATATAAAATAATGATACATAATGTGTCTTGTGTTTCTGGTTGATTTTATAAGGTGTGGAAACTCGTCTTTTATTGATGATTGGGTTTTTTTTCTGTCACGTGCAAATAAAATGGCTTTCATGCGTCAAAGCGGTTCTTGGTTCTTGTTATGTATTTTTTGAGAATGTATTTGTGTGTGTGTGTGTGTGTGTGTGCGTGTGTATGTGTGTGTGTGTGTGTGTGTACGTGTACGTGCGTGTGTATGTGTGTGTGTGTGCGTGTGTGTGCGTGTATGTGTGTGTGTTGTATGTGTGTGTGTGCGTGTATGTGTGTTTGTGATGGTGCGCGCGCGCGCGCGTGTGTGTATGCGCCTTTTTTTCAATTCAACACCAATCCTCGGTGATTGCTTTTCGACCAGGAAAACAACACAAAAACAATTGACGAAAAGAAGCAAGCTAAAACACTAATAACAATGATCATAATTATGTTAAGAAGCAAAACTTCACTTTTATTTTTAAAGTTAGTCTTCAAATGTTCATTGAGTTCTTAGGTTTTTGACTTATTTTTTTTACTTCGAGGATAATGGAATAAGCACTCACTTGCGTTTTGGAATCCAGTCCCTGTGTGTATGCAGTTCTGGAAATGTTGTCATCCATTCCCCAAAACGCACAATATTCTACTCTTCCGAAAAGCTGAACGGGTTTTAATGCGTGCGCAAGATGTTATAATGCATGAATTCGCACACTGGACTGGGTTAATAGTCTCACCCGAAGGATTTTGGGGGGAGATGAGTCGGCACTGATGCTTAACTCCAGAGGAAAAAATCCTTTTGAATGAGATTCGAACCCGGGTCAGTAGATTACGAGCGCATCATTCAGACCACCAGGCTATCCCGTCCCCCTCACTTTGAAAATATCTGCGCAGTACAATCATCGTCATCTTTTGAATAACCATGTCTGCCCCATGAGGATACTGGGATCCGCTCAGTATGAATAGCATCCCCATCTTTTGGAAATGTTTGTGCTAGGATTTCCCTCTTTTCTATCCCTCTCTTTGTTTTCTGCTTTGTTCCTTTTTTTTTCTTGTCACCTCCTTCTTGTCTATTTATGTCTTTGTGGTCCATTCTTCTGCCTTTTATCCAAAGAGACATAAGTCTTTACTTTGACTTGACTTGACTTGACTTGACCAGTGGCTAGTGGAAGTGGTCTGGTTCTGTATAATGATGTAACAAGGGTCTGTTATCACAGCAGTATGGAGGAGAGGAGGAAAGACTGTGGTTGAAGGTGGAGGATCAAGAAAGGCAGAAAGAGAAGGGGGGGGAGGAAGTAGATTGTAGATGAAAAGATAACTGGAAGACGGAGAGATCATTGATTTTGAAGGAATAGAATCAGAACTATGAGAACTGTGAAAGCCGTGTACTGATTGAGCTCGTATTTGGTGAGTGTAGTCACAAAGGTTTGGCTGTTGATCCATGGTGATTGTTGAAAGGATTTTCCTTTTTTATCTTGTTAATCCTCACGTTTTGTTTTTTGGAATTTTTGTACCAAAAATAGATACGTTTCTGCAATGATACAGTGGAATAAAAGCAACCAAACTTGATTGCTGAGTCAAACTGTTGCTCTGTCTAGATGTGATTCCCGAGAGATAGGAACCAACTCTTGGCAGTTAAGTCAGCATTCTACGTCCACTGATGTGCTTTCAAAATAAAGAGTGCCTTCTTCAAAGAACCACGTAACACCAGGTAACTTCTAAGAGGCAAAATGGTCAGAAAGAAAAACAAATGAAAGCGTTTGTGATGAATTGCTTGTGATGAATTGTTTGTGATGAATTATCAGCACAAAAATAAACGTTTGCTGACATTAACTGGCAAAGATTGAAATCCATTAGTCATGTATATAAAAGTAGGCCAAAATTTATTACGAATTAAGAAAGCAGTCCATGTTTTAGAGATTTGGTAGAAAGCACAATCTTCAGAAAAAAGACCAAATATGGACCCATCCATCCGCAAATCACTGGTATGGCTTTTTAGAAAAAAAAACAATGGTATGAATTGAATAAATAAACGAGGAAACCAAGGACTCTTTCAGACTTCAATGCCACAACAGGGAATAAACACCAAGCAGACAGAAAGTAAATTTGACCAAAAGTTGAACCCCCCCCCCCCCCCCCAAAAAATAAAAATCCTGGACATCAGTTTTGGACCAGAAGGTAGCCATTGAATTATGACATACTATGTAGTATTCACAACTGCAAAATAAAACCCATAGCTTTTTTCATTTTATTCTTCTTACTAATTCTATTCATGCCCCCACTCCCCATCCCCCCCCCCCCCCCACACACACACACACACATGCTCAACAAGGGAGCGGATAGCTTAGTGGTCAGAATTTTGCACTGGCAATTTGAAGACCCAGGTTGGAGTCCGGTCGAGAAGATTTTTCTCCTGGAGTTAACATCAGTGCTGACTCCACTCTCCCCAAAAGTCCTTCGGATGAGACTTTTAAACCGAGGCCCCGTGTTCGAACGCACGCAGAACATCTTGCGCACACGTTGAATCCTGTTCCGCTTTTCGTAAGAGTAGGCCATCGTGTGCCGGTGGGAACAGATGACAATATTTACAAAACTGCATACACACGGGGACCGGATGAAAAAAAAAGCACATGATTGCTTATTCTGTTATCCTCGATATAAAAGAATAAATAAATAAATAAATAAATAAATAAATAAATAAATAAATAAATAAATAAATAAATAAATAAAGTCTGATTGCATTAGCCAATAATCGTATCCTCTCTTTCTTCTTCCTGCAAGTGCCTGTAGTCACGTGTTGAAACGTTTGTGCATGCAATATGCAGCATGGCCATTGATTGCATTGTTGGCTTTCTCTAACAGAGTTAAGCCCCCGCAATACATTTCCTCAACAGTATCCTGATATAGATTCATATCTCTCTCTCTCTCTCTCTCTCTCTCTCTCTCTCTCTCTCTCTCTCTCTTCTCTCTCTCTCTCTCTCTCTCTCTCTCTCTCTCTCTCTCCCTCTCTCTATATATATATATATATATATTATTCTTTTGTATCGGGATAACAGAATAAGCAATCATGTGCTTTTTTTCATCCGGTCCCCGTGTGTATGCAGTTTTGTAAATATTGTCATCTGTTCCCACCGGCACACGATGGCCTACTCTTACGAAAAGCGGAACAGGATTTAAACGTGTGCGCAAGATGTTCTGCGTGCGTTCGCATACGGGGCCTCGGTTTAAAGTCTCATCTGAAGGACTTATTTCCCGAGAGAGGTGCAAGAGAGGGTGCAGTCAGACGTAATAATTGCACAAAACCACCGCCATGATGGCGCATTCAGCCAAATAAGGTTCAGCCAAATGAAGCGAACACGCGCACGTGCCAACACTTGCGTCATGATTGCGTAAAACGTGTCTGGTTTGACAAAAATGTTAAGTCAGCATTGTTTGTTTTAAAAAAATCCTTGCAATTACTGACAATAATAGACACATAAAAACCAGGGAGGTGGTGATGGTGGTGGAGGAAGTTTATAGAACTGATACCTGAACATGGGATCTCAAGACCTCTCTCTCTCTCCTCTCTCTCTCTCTCTCTCTTCTCTCTCTCTCTCCTCTCTCTCTCTCTCTCCTCTCTCTCTCTCTCTCTCTCTCTCTCTCTCTCTCTCTCTCTCTCTCTCTCTCTCCTCTCCTCTCTCTCTCTTGCTTTCCATCATGCCTTCTCTGTGTTTCATCATAATGCAATGCATCTTTCTGCTTGTAAACGCCAATCCATCTTTACTTTTGGGGGCGGCATACTAGCGTCAAAACATTGCGCTCCATTGACAACCTGGTTTCGATTCCCTATTCGAAGTGGATTTTTCTCCTGTTAAAACATGCGAATCCACTTTTCAAAAAGTCCTTTTGGTGGGACATAACCAAGCCCCGTAAATTGCGGAAGACAACTTCGCAGAAACCATACTCGTGCGCCATTACGGATGACAAAACAGTTGAGTAAAAATACCTGTTCCACTTTTGTAAGAATAGGCCGTTGTGTGCCTATGGGAACAGATGATAAGTATTCAAAACTGCATACACACGGGGACTGGATGTAAAAATGGATACATGAAGAAGCCTTCCTCCATTTAAACAATGCCGAGCAGGGCCCCTCTAAAATATTGGCCAATGTCAGACATGAAAATAGATATGTAACTTTATTTATTCATTTATTT
>CM060330.1:24494250-24495394 GCA_030674155.1 Stramonita haemastoma
ATACAAGGAAGGATTGTAAAGTTGGTTTTATACCCTGTTTTAATCTGTGTATAGTTGCACAATTTTTATAATTATGATTGTTAAATTTGACGAAGTGACAGCCCCGATTTGCCCTGTGGTCGGTGGGGCTATAATACATGATATTCTGTAATTGGATTGGGGATTGGGTTGGTGTAGGAGCGGAAGGATCAGTAAGTGCCACCGCAATGAAATTGTAAACCCAGCGCAATTTATTGTTAATGCAGGATTATTGCAATGTTCAAGATTCCATTTTACTGTTAAGTAATAATAGTAAGAATAGCATTACTACTACTACTACTACTACTACTACTACTACTACTACTACTACTACTACTACTACTACTACTGCTGCTGCTGCTGCTGCTGCTGCTGCTGCTGCTGCTACTGCTGTATGCTGTTGCGTTGCTGCTGCTGCTGCTGCTGCTGCTGCTGCTGCTGCTGCTGCTGCTGCTACCACTACTACTGCTGCTTCTACTACTGCTACTACTTATACTACTTTTACTGGTGCTGCTGCTGCTGCAGCTACTACTACTACTACTACTACTACTACTACTACTACTACTACTACTACTATACTACTACTACTACTACTACTACTACTACTACTACTACTGCTGCTGCTGCTGTTGCTGCTGCTGCTGCTGCTGCAATACCAATATCATCATCAACATCATCATCATCATCATCATCATCATCATCATCATCATCATCATCATCATCATCACCATTATAATCATTATCATTATAAATATTATCATTGCAAATATATGTCAATATTCTGTACTGGACTGTGTTTTTCTTTTGTTTTGTTGTTGATGCAATTTTAGTTATTCCTGTTGTCATCGATTCCCAAAAATTAAAAAAATAGAACACTTACATGTGTCTTGCAAGTAAACAAGGAACAATTGGATTTTTTTTCTCTTTGCATGGATCAACCCTGTAAATGTGGCTGTTTACAAATCTTCTGTAACGGCCAAGCTTTTATCGGATCCTTTGCAGGTAAAAGAAATACGGAAGAAGAAGAAAGAGGGAGATGAAATGGGTTCAAACACCCTGCTCTTTTACCTACTGTGTACGACAACAGTAAAGACGTCTTTATGGATGAAGGTGGGAACGGTTTCTT
>CM060330.1:24495494-24500494 GCA_030674155.1 Stramonita haemastoma
TATTTTTTACACAAAGTGTAAATCGAGAGAGAAACAGAGAAAGAGAGAGAGAGACAGAGAGAGAGACTCACACACGCACACACACACACACACATACACACACGCACACACACACACACACACACACACACATACACACACGCACACACACACACACACACATACACATGCAGACAGACAGACAGATGGACAGACAGATGGACAGACAGACAGAGTGCTTTTCTGATCAGTTCAAGTAGGCCCAGGCCAAAAGCTATGAGAGTTATTGATGTCAGCTAATTGCCAAGTCCGCCACTAAAAATGTTGTTGTGTTGCAAATTGTTGTGTTGAGATTGCCTTCAGCCATGACAAGCTCTTAACAATCTGCAGTCTCTTTAAAGGAAAAAATCCTCTGAAGTTGAAGTATGGCCGCCTATAATGGCGAGGTACTTGAAAACAGTCATACACGCAAACTTCACACTCAGTGTGCAATTTCAATATCACAGTGACTCCCAGGTGGGATGAGTGAGTCAGAGTGCACATTCTGGGTGACCCCCAAAGTGTTAAACTGAGAAACGCACAACAACAACAATTCTCCATCTCACCAGCCGCCATGGCGCAGTGGTTAGCGCCGTGGATTCCGGACTGGAAGGTCGCGGGTTCGAATCCCATAAGTCATAGGGATTTTTTCGGGCTCCGGCCGGCTCCTACCCAGAGTGAGTGTGCTGTGGGCTCAGTGGGGAGACTGGGACCACACAGTCGAGCTTCATCCACTTTACGGATGCGAATTTGAGAGTGTTGCTCAAATTACCTGACCAACACTGCAGGTGTCTGTATCTCTCGGGCCTGGTTGACGCCGGGATATATTATGACAGTAAGCGTAGAGAACAATCCTGTCAAGTAGTCTCAAAGCGGATGCACCTCCACAGCAGCATCATTACATCATCCTCATCATCATTGATTATCATGCAATAATAAAAATTGCCTCTGATTCGGTGGCCTCCGTTGCTCTGGTCTCATGGTGACCTCAGATTCGGTTTCCCCATACGCTTCTGTGCCTGTGGTGAATTTGTGTCAAAGCCTTTGGGGTTGGGGTTCGTGGGGAGGCGGTCGTTGGAGGGACGTTGTGGTGGTCGCCACCTTGGGTGGGTGACTCACTCAGTCTGGCTCCGCGACTGAGCTAATACTGTCGTTAGTAGGGGGCTTAGTAGGTGGTGTCCTGCGTATGTTAGCTCAGAACAGGCACCACTGAACACCACTAAAGTGACCCAGCAGAAGTGCAGGGCCCCTCTGGCTGGTGGCCCCGCGGCGGCCTAATATTGATGAGCTCCCTGTGGACTCCCGACCCCGGGGGTGAGACACAACGAATCTGGGTATGGCTGTGGCGGGGAGATTGAAATGAGCGGCGTGGGAACAGCAGTACGGGAACGTCACAGAGGACGAGGCAGCAAAAAAAAACCAAAAAAAAAACAAAAAAAACCAACAATTATCCATCTCCTCTCTATAGCTAAATCAAAGAATGCCATGCTCAAACACAAAATACAACACACATGACTGACCAACAAATTCTACACACACACACACACACACACACACACACACACACACACACACACACACAACACACACACACACACGCACACGCACCACACACACACCACACACACACACACACACACACACACACGAGCTCTCTCTCTGTCTCTGTCTCTCTCTCTTCTCTGTCTCTGTCTCTTCTCTTTCTCTCTCTCTCTCTCTCTTTCTCTCTTCTCTCTCTCTCTCTCTCTCTCTCTCCTCTCTCATCTCTCTCTCTCTCTCTCTCTCTCTCTCTCTCTCTCTCTCTCCTCTCTCTCTCTCTCTCCTCTCTCTCTCTCTCTTCTCTCTCTCTCTCTCTCCTCTCTCTCTCTCTTCTCCCACCACACACACACACACACACAACACACACACACACACCACACACCTCTCTCTCCTCTCTCTCTCTCTCTCTCTCTCTCTCTCTCTCCTCTCTCTCCTCTCTCTCTCTCTCTCTCTCTCTCTCTCTCTCTCTCTGTCTGTCTGTCTGTCTGTCTGTCATAATATTATATACACAGGTAAAAAGATTAAATCCACTTGTCGTTTATATATAATTCATAAGGATGATATTCCTCTGAAATGCCATGCTTTTGATGAAGAAATGATAATGGAAAACAAAGATATAATTAATACTTTGCTGACTTTTGTCCGAAAATGAATATTTTTTAAGATACTTTTCAAAGTTTATAGCCCTTGCTTGAGATTGTAAAACAAAAAACCAGTATTTTAAAGACAAGATTTTAAAAAATGTCTCATGTCATATTATCATGGCATTTAGCTAATGTGTGTGTGTGTGCTTGCTTGCATGCGTGTGTATGTGTGTGTGTTGTGTGTGTGTATGTAATTGTATGTGTGTATTAAATTACCTTTTGAAATCATTCTTGTAATGATCGATGAGTTGTCATGGTTACCTTGTACATGTTTTTCTCCACAACTGTAAAAAAAAATATCTGACCTATGTTTGGGTAGCCCCGCAGCCATTGTCAAAGCAATAACTATTAGTCATGGCCCTGGGGAAATTCCGGCTGTTAATGGGTCCATCCAGCATTTCTTACTTTTTAGACTTGTGTCTACGCATACCAATTGGTTACCAATTGGATGGGTGACCATTTGCGCACCTTGGCTTCACTACAGTCCCCCCACAGTTCACCCAGCTGTAAATGGGTACCTGCCCTCTTTAGGGTCCAGGAAGGTAAAGCAGCGAGGGAGAGGAGATGGGCGCCACCCTCAATATGCTGGCCCCTAGGATAGCTGAAGTCTCTGATGCCTCGCTCCCCTACGACCACAAAGGTTATAGGACACCTTTACCTTTACTTTTTACCTACGCATACCCACCAGACCAAAGGAAAGTCATCTGTTTGACTTTTACGTGTCAATGTATGGCTTTTTGTAAGTCACAGTATAAAATGATGTGACCTCACTATATAGGGGATTTGTATCTTCATAAAAGGCATCATTATTGATATCAACTAAAAGGTCGAAATCCATGTCTCTTTTTTTTACTCTGTGTATGAGTTCTAAGGAAATTCATTCTTTTATTTCATTTAGATTGGTGCAAGGTGCAGAGACACTCTTTCAGGGAAAACAGACACTGGACACTCTTGTTTCCCTTGTTCTTTGTTTCTGGATACACTTGTTTCCCCTTGTTTTTTTGTTTCTGGACACTCTTGTTTCCCTCGTTCTTTGTTTTTGGACATTTTTTGTTTTTCTTGTTCTTTTTTTGGACACTCTTGTTCCCCTTGTTCTTTCTTTCTAGACACTTTTGTTTTCCCTTCTTCTTTGTTTGTGGACACTCTTGTTTCCCTTTGTTCTTTGTTTCTGGGCACATGTACTATGTTGTCCCAGTTAGCACCATTTCCAGCCCTTGTCTCGTGTAGCAGTGCACGTGCAAGCTTCCTCTGTCTCCTGCCTCCTCCCCACTACTTTAGCACAGGTCTTATGGGATATGCCCATTAACTCCCTAAAACGATTCTACATTGTGAATTAATGAAACTGGATCGGTGGTCAAGAGTTAACGCACCTGCCTAGAAAGTGAAAAGTCCGGGTGTGAAGTGTGCAGTGGTTTGAACCCCGTTTGGGCCCAAAACTTTTACCACATCGATTAGATCTAGAGTGGTGGGCTAGGTGCTAGTCTTTCGGATGAGACAATAAACTGAGGTCACGTGTGTTACACATAATTTATAAGCGCACGTAAAAGATCTCACGCAAACACAAGAGTTGTCCCTGGCAAAATTCTGAAGAAAAAGCCACTCTGAAAGGAAAACAAAGTTTAGTATAAAAAAAATAGAAGATATAGATATCTAATAAAATAAATCGTTTTTTGAAAACCTACTAATATCCGACATTATTTCACAAATGAATATCTCTATTTTCATGCACAATTTGAATTTTGATTCAATTCTAACCCATAGTGGAGATAGTTAGGTTCCAAATGGGTGGGTGTCAAGTAAAAACTTCACATTAATGGACCAGTTTTATTTGTTTTCGTTTCAAGCTCGTTTTATAAAAGAACAAACCGCTCCCTTGCCAAGACACGGCCACAATGAGTCCACCCGGAGTTGTTTCCCTTGAATGCAAAATGGCTGCGCCCATTGTTGTGCATGCAGAGTGTTCTTTCTTGGATTTTTGGTGAATTTTCTCACGTGTATAGTGAGTTACAAGTCATGCCTTCTGACAAGAAGAGAAGACAACGGCCCCGCAAGAGACAGTTTCGAGGTAATCAATATACGAAGCGACCTCGTTTTGATGTTGAAAGTGTGGTAAATGAACTGAATGAAGAGAGGGAAAACAGACGGACGTCAAGTTCAGGACATTCCATGAATGGATCGGCCCAAAGTGCCACGCCCATTCCAAGCGTAAGAAAACTTTTCAATTTGTTTGATTTGTAGGAAGATTCCTCAGAAGAAAGCAGCAGCAGTGGTGGAAGTTGTGACAGTAGCAGTGGTTAATCTCACAGTGAAACAGAAGTAGGTGCAGATGTATTCGGTGAACAGGAATTACGAGGGTACAGGTTGGTGGATTTGGAAATACACTGAATCAGAACATTACGTCACAGTTCTCATGTAACTTTTGTCACAGTGAAGTAAAATTCTTTGAAGTTGAGGGGAAAGGTCTTGAGAGTAAGTTTACTTTTTTTTGCCAGAATAAACGATGTGATAGACAAACTGCATTCCCCTCCTGCCCCATCATTCCTGAGGGGAATGTTGGTGTGTGAATATTCTGCAAACCGACACTCTGCAGTTGCAATGAGGTGTATTGGGGGATTGTGCAGAGCTCAGAACTTTGTGTGCAGTGATGAACCTGATCAAGGAAGAGGAGGTGGCTCAGAAGACTTGGCAGAGAGGAAGAGCAGGCACAGAGAGAGAGAGAGACAGGGATTTCCCTACCAGGCGGGAGGACATTGACTTGTGAGGTAGGATGAACGTCAAAATTCAGTGTATCGTTTTTGT
>CM060330.1:24505494-24512994 GCA_030674155.1 Stramonita haemastoma
CGTGCCGTGTCGTGCCATGCTGTGCCATACCATGCCGTCCCTCAACATGGCAATCTTTACCGTGTGGTGTCTGATATAAATTATTGACGTCATTTTCTGTTTCAGTCTAAACTAAGAAATGATGTTACATCCAGCTCCCCCCATCCCCCTACCCCTCTCCATTTCCCCCCATGCCTGTCTTCACCTCATTTCACGTTAGCCGTCTATAATTATTTGCTTGTGTTCCAGTGTGAACATAATTGAAACTTTTTTTTCTGGTAGCCGCTTCAGGTAAAAAAACAAAAAAAGAAGTGATTATTCAGAACTGCTTTTATTCTGTGTTACTTGCCATCAGTAAAATCTAGGTAAATGACGAACTGAAAGCTAGAAGTGATAATCAGGTTAGCACAACAAGATTGGAAATAGATCCAGACATGAACATATCCTTGTCATTTAAAAAAGAAAGCCTAAACCTTTATGGTTTAACAGAAAAAAAACCTGTCTAAACACAACTTTCCCTACATTTTTGGTGGCTTGCCTGACTCCTCAAAAAAAAGGACTCAGTCTCGAAGACTTCCTCATAGAACACAATATTATCAAGATGCTGAATGCAACGCAAATGATTCACAAGCTGATCAGGCCAGAAAGGTTGAATTGCACATCCACGAGACATGCAATGCGCCGTTTTTGAAACGTTTTGAACGAAAGCGCAAAAAGAATGGGTCTGAGTGCACCCCCCTGGGGAACACTATATTCTGAAGATCGTCAGTGCGAAAGGATTCACAGTGACAGTCTCTTCAGAAACGGCAGACCCTTGTGAGCTGTGCCAGATTTGGAGAGAGAGAGAGAGAGAGAGAGAGAGAGAGAGAGAGAGAGAGAGAGAGAGAGAGAGAGAGAGAGAGAGAGAGAGAGAGAGAGGAGAGACAGACAGACAGACAGACAGACAGACAGACAGACAGACAGACAGACAGACAGACAGACACAGACAGACACAGACAGACACAGACAGACAGACAGACAGACAGACAGACAGACAGACAGACACAGACAGACAGACACAGACAGACAGACAGACACAGACAGACAGACAGACACAGACAGACAGACAGACAGACAGACAGACAGACACAGACAGACAGACACAGACAGACAGACAGACACAGACAGACAGACAGAGAGACAGAGAGACAGAGAGACAGAGGGAGAGACAGAGAGAAAGAGAGAGAGGAGGAGAGAGAGACAGAGACACAGAGACAGACAGAGACCGAGAGAGAGAAGGCAAATTCTTTTTTTTATTCGAGGATAGTAGATAAGCACTCGTGTGCTTTTTTACATGTATCCAATCCCCGCCCCCTTCAGGGATAACATCAAGATAAGAAGAAAAAAAATAAGAGAGCAAGACAGAGACAGAGATAGACAGAGACAGAGAGAGACAGAGAGAGACAGAGAGACAAAGAGGAAAGGGGTGGGTGAGGGAGGGGCGCAGACAATTAGAAACAAGGTCTTTTTTCTAAAGGCAGGGGACAAGGGGTGGTGGGGGGTGGGGGGGGGCATGAAGGGGGTCACCAGTTTATCAGAGGCAACTTGTTGATATGTCTGGACTGGACTGCCAAAAGAAAATGGAAATAATTATTGGAGAGAACAAGGTCAATGAGAGAGCAGCGCACACACACACACACACACGCACGCACGCACGCACGCACGCACGCACACACACACACACACACACACACACACACATACACACACACACACACACACACTCACACACACACACAGAGTTAGAGAGAGAGAAAAAGAGAAAGAGAAACAGAGAGACAGAGAGACAGAGAGACAGAGACGGAGACGGAGAGAAAGGGAGAGAGAGAAACAGAGAGAGAGAAAAAGAAACTGAGAGAGAGAGAGAAACTGAGAGAGAAAGAAACTGAGAGAGAGAGAGAAACTGAGAGAGAGATAGACTGAGAGAGAAGGAGAGAGAGAGATAGAGACAGAGACAGAGACAAAGAGAGAGAGAAACAGAGAGAGAGAGAGAAACAGAGAAAGAGAGAAACACAGATAGAGAGAAACACAGAGAGAGACACAGAGAGAGAGAGAGAGACAGAGAGAGACAGCGACAGAGACAGAGACAGAGAGATTAACGCAGAAAATCAGACATTAGGTGATAATTTTCACGACATGTTTGGGTTTATTTCACGGGGGGGGGGGAGGGGGGGGGGGTTGTGGGAGAGGGGGGGGGGAGACGGAAAGAGAGGAGGAAAGGCCATTTATCAGGGTTAAATAGTTTATGTGTCTGAACAACCAAAGAAAGTGAAAATTGTAGACCAGAAAACAACGTTTGCTATCTCCTCTTCTACTCCCTTACCCCCTCCCCCCCCCCCCCCCTCTGAGTTAACTCACACAAAACACACACACTTCATACACACACACACACACATACACACAAACTCAAACATACAAACACTCGTCGTCTGTCCGTCTGTCCGTCTGTCCGTCTGTCGCTGTCTCTGTCTGTCTGTTGTCTGTCTGTCTGTCTGTCTTCTGTCTGTCTTCCCCTCTTCTCTCTCTCTCTCTTCTCGTCCTCTTCTCTCTCTCTCTCTCCTCTCTCTCTCTCTCTCTCTCTCTCTCTCTCTCCCTCCTCTCTCTCTCTCCTCTCTCTCTCTCTCTCTCTCCTCACGGATACACACACGCGCACGCACGCACGCACGCACAAACACACACACACACACACACACACACACACACACACACACAGGCACGCAATTACACAACTTCAAATACTAACATAGCAGAAACTTGCTCAGTGCAGACAGGTTGTAGCGATCTGTTTTACATGGCAGGAAAAAAAGGAATAAAGATACCCAAATTAGGACACAAGGAGATATCCTACCGCCCCTTTAGATATTTTGTTAACGATGCCTTTCATTAATGTTATTCTTCACTCAAACATTGACTAAATCTGTCAGAATACAAATCTAGATGAAGCTGTTAACAATTGGATAGAGATATTTATAGCTATTTATGGAAACCACGCTCCATTCGTTAAGTGCAGAACATCTTGCGCACATGTTAAATCCTGTTCCGCTTTTCGTAAGAGTAGGCCATCGTGTGCCGGTGGGAACAGATGACAAGATTTACAAAACTGCATACACACGGGGACCGGATGAAAAAAAGCACATGATTGTTTATTCTGTTATCCTCGATATAAAAGAATAAATAAATAAATAAATAAATAAATAAAGTGGTGACTGGATAGCCTAGTGGTCAGAACACTGCTCGCAATCTGATGAGAGAGAGAGAGAGAGAGAGAGAGAGAGAGAGAGAGAGAGAGAGAGAGAGAGAGAGAGAGAGAGAGAGAGAGAGAGAGAGAGAGAGAGAGAGAGAGAGACCCGGGTTCGAGTCCGGTCGAGGAAATTTTCTTCCTGGAGTTAACATCAGTGCTGACTCCACTCTCTCCAAAAGTCCTTCGGATGAGACTTTAAACCGAGGCCCCGTGTGCGAACGCACGCAGAACATCTTGCGCACACGTTAAATCCTGTTCCGCTTTTCGTAAGAGTTAGGCCATCGTGTGCCGGTGGGAACAGATGACAAGAATTACAAAACTGCATACACACGGGGACCGAATGAAAAAAAAACACATATTGCTTATTCTGTTATCCTCGATATAAAAGAATAAATAAATAAATAAATAAATTAATAAAATAAATGACACCGTCTAAATCCCATTCTAGGTGATATTTTCCCCTGGAGTTAAAATCTGTGCAGACTCCACTCCCCCCAAAAGTGTTTCAGATTAGGCTATAAATCGAATAGACACACACAGACACAGATAAGACAAAAACCTAGATTCAGTCTCTGTGTGTGTGTGTGTCCCTTTTCTTATTCTTTTTTTTTTTTTGTATTTCGTGGATAATGGAATAAGCACTCTCGAAATGACTACACTCTTGGGTACAGGCCAGTGGCTTTCGAATTAAAATCCTGAATCTTGAGCCGAGTTTTTGTCTTTGATGTGTGGGGTGGGTCTGGGAAGTCAAGGTGGGGGGAGGTGGGGTGGTAATGCATATCCAGAAGTGGCCTCAAGATTTCAGCAGAAAACAGGACATTTTGATGATAACACTGGCAAACAAGTTTCAGACATAAAATCATAGCAGCTTGTTTGGCTTAGATGTACAAGTTGAGATGAATACCAAAAACAATCGACCGCCAATACCCCGAGAGAGAGCTAAAAAAAAGACAAAAAGAAAGAAAAGCTTTGCTGAGACTCTGGCATTGGCACACGACTGTCATGAAGGAAAACATCTGTTGTATCATCAGTGCACTTTTCCATACCCACCGCTTCACATTTAATCTATATGGTACATTTATATTCACATTGTCATCCACACGTGTATCGGAATTTTTGTAAACATACATACATATATACAGACATACATGCACACATACATATACATACATACATACACATACATACATACATACATACATACATACATACATACATACATACATACATACATACATACATACATACACATACATACATACATACATACATACATACATACATACGCACACACGCACACACGCACACACGCACGCACGCAGACATACAGACATACAGACATACAGACATACAGACATACATACATACATACATACATACATACATGCATACATGCATACATGCATACATGCATACATACATACATACATACATACATACATACATACATACATACATACATACATACATACATACAAAATAAAGTACACATTCATGCTTAAATACATGTCTACACGGTTTGGAATGTTTTAAACGCGCGCAGTGATTCCTTCACTGGTGGGACAAGAATAAAATATCTGCAACTCAGAAAAATATAGAAAAAAAACTGACAAAACTCAAAATAAACAGTGTTATAAGCTAAAGTAAGCTTGTCGGAGCCATGTTGAAGTGTAGAAAAATCATCAGAAAACTAGAGGGCTTAGTTGAGGAAGAGGGGAAAGGTTGTTTGCAGAAAACGATAAAAAAAAAAATTGGAGAAGCAAAATCAATATTTTGCTGCTCTCCCAAGTTGCAGAGGAACAGTCAGCCCCAAGGGAACATGTTCTAGGGGTCCTCTCTTGCATTTTCTATTGAGGACGTAATCATAGCCCACTTTCATGTGGACACAGAGAGAGAGAGACAGACAGACAGACAGACAGACAGACAGACAGACAGACAGACAGACAGAGACAGAGATAGAGACACAGAGAGAGAGAGGGGGAGAGAGAGAGAGGGAGGGATAGGGAGACAGAGAGGCAGAGAAACAGAAAGAAAAAGACAGAGACAGACACAGATAAAGAAACAGTGATATATATATAGATATATATATGTACATATATATACATGCATATAATTATATATACGGGACATACATACATACATACATACATACATACATACATACATACATACAACAGACAGACAGACAGACAGACAGACAGACAGACAGACAGACAGACAGACAGACAGACAGACAGACAGACAGACAGACAGACAGACAGACAGACAGACAGACAGACGGACACACACCAACACACACACACAGCATACGCACGCGCACACACACACACACACACACACACACACACACACACACACACACACACACACACACACACACACACACACACACACACACACACACACACTATGCCAAAAACAGTGACTTTACAAAGAAAAAATGCTAAAACCTAGCTAGCATTACTTAACAATCTACTGTTCTAATTACAGTCTTCACTCTGTCTTTGCTCTTCTCTCATCCCATTACGTTGCTTCACCTGGTTGATATGGTACAGCAAAAGTATAGTGTACTTTGCATGCCCTGTGCACCGTAACACCACATCATGAAGATGAATCTAAAATCTGGTCAGTCCTCTTTCAGGTGCTCTTTGTGTCCATAACTTCCTATGTTCCATTGTTTGGCTGTGGGAGAGAGTGCAGTAGTGTCTCGTGCTTCTTAGAGTGCGATGCCAGGAAGGGTTGGGGATGAAAAATTAATGAAAGAGACTAAAAGTGCACGGACAAATAAAAACAAACTTGGAACAACGCACACATGCATGATTAACTTGGGAAAGATGCATGTAGGCGTTATTAATTTGGGAAAGACGCACATAGGCATGTAACTTGGTAAAAACGCACATAGGCATGTAACTTGGGAAAGACGCACATAGGCACGTTTAACTTGGGAAAGACACACACATGCATGATTAATTTGGGAAAGACGCACATAGGCATTAGTAACTTGGGAAAGACGCACATATGCATGATTAACTTGGGAAAGACGCGCACAGGCATGATTAACTTGGGAAAGACGCACATATGCATGATTAACTTGGGAAAGACGCACATAGGCGTGATTAACTTGGGAAAGACGCACATAGGCGTGATGAACTTGGGAAAGACGCACATAGGCATGAGTAACTTGGGAAAGACGCGCACAGGCATGATTAATTTGGGAAAGACGCACATAGGCGTGATTAATTTGGGAAAGACGCAGATAATTATGCATGAGTAACTTGGGAAAGACGCTCATAGGCATGATTAATTTGGGAAAGACGCAGATAATTATGTATGAGTAACTTTGGAAAGACGCTCATAGGGATGATTAATTTGGGAAAGACGCACATAGGCTTGATTAACTTGGGAAAGACGCACATAGGCATGATTGTAATTCTGTGACATCCTAGTTGCCAAAATAAGCTGAAAGCTTTTCCAAGGTTAACTGACATCAACATGTTTCCCCCCACCCCCCATCCCCCCACCCCCCACCCCCCCAAAAAAAAAATATTTCTAACAATATTTCGCTGAAAGCATATACAATGCAGTTACTGCCATGCAACACATTCAACAGAATCATGTCCATAAATCTAACAGTCAAAAGGTGTTTCCATCAAAATAGGTTAATATATTTTTTGTTGTTGTAGACAATCTGGTATGTTTCAATTAATCCCTGCACACCATTTTCAAGAAAATTTTATGAAGAAATAATACTGTATCAACCCACAGACTAATCCTGCTAATTTTTTTAATCAAAGAAAAGGCGAATGCCTGAGTCTAGTAGATTCGTTGACCCAAATTTTAACGTTTACAACTTTGAATGAGCAGCTATACGGTCTGTTTCATTGTTAATAACCATTAAGCAAAGTAAAGAATATTATGTGTGAGGAAAGTCAGATTCGAACTTGCAACTGTTATAGGCGCGCCTTTCTACTATTTACTGAAAGGACTGACTTCTAACCCTTAAACATGTCTAGCAAGATATTTTTACCCTCAGATTATAACTTAAATCCATGAGCATCAAACTAGACTTGTTCTCGTCCCAAAAAAACTTTCATCCTTGAGAAGAAAATGAGTGAGAACACGTTTTGTTATTATTCAAAAGGGGGTGCCACGCAATCATTAAACGTATCGTCATAATAATCGTATGACCTGGTCAGAGAAGGTGGTCAGTGACCTGGCTGATTAAAGATGGAAAAGGAAGG
>CM060330.1:24527994-24530494 GCA_030674155.1 Stramonita haemastoma
CCCAAACGAGACTCAAACCACCGCACACTTCGCTTCATACTTTTCGCTTTTTAGACAGGCGCGTTAACTCTAGACCACCAATCTACCGTCTTGGTCAAGATTATTAATTTGGTAAGTCGATTTCTCTGCAGATCTAGTGTTGCGTGTATCGTATCTTTCTGCGCTGTGCCACATTCTTTTATTTAAAAAAAACACGAACTGACAACTAAAACAAAACAAACAAATGAAGAAAACCCGGAAACTGAAAACAAAACTTCTGATAGTCGTAAAATATATGATAAAACAAATTCAGAAAAAAAGCCCTATAAAGCTTGCTAAAAAAACCTGGATAAGGAAGAGTTTTATAGGACTTCATCTGGCCATTGAACTTCTATATAAAACACTGAAACTGCATCGAACGGGATGACGACGATATAAAAATTATGACATGGCTAAAAGAAGTGCTCATGGTTTTGGGAAGTGACAAGTTTAAGCGGCTTAGTGAAAAAGGGACCATCAACTTAACTGCTGTGTTTGGTTTTTATTTTAGTGTTAAAAATGCTACATTGCAAAACTGGTATTTGACCATTCTGGAAGGATGAGGAAGGGAGATTATGGGGAAGTGTTGGGGGTGAGGGTGGGGGGTGGGGGGTGGGGGTATTAGCTGCTTGGCTTATACCAGAGAGAAGCAAGAAATTTCATACCAGAAATCAGTTAAGGAAAAGGTCATGGTCCAAACTTCCAATATTGATGCAACAGAGCTACTGGATTAATTCCCTCCTTCTTTCATTTTTTTCTTCCTTCCTTTCTTCCTTCCTTCTTTCCTTCCTTCCTACCTTCATTAATTATTTCATTCATTTATCCTTTCTTTCTTGTTTCTTTCCTAGCTTCCTTTCTCTTACCTTCATTTATTCATTCATTCATTTATCCTTATTAGTTCCTTTCCTTCCTTATTTCTTTCCTTTCCTGCTTTCTTTTCCTTTTTTCTTCTTTTTTTCTTCTTTTTTTCCCTTTCTCCCTCCTTCCCTCCTTTCTTTTTTTCCTTCCTTTTTTCCTTCCTTGCTTTTTATTTTCTTCCTTCTTTCCCTCCATCTTCTTTCCGTCATTTCTTCCTTCTTTCTTCGTTCCTTTATTTCTTCCTTTTTCCTTCCTCCCTTCATTACATCCGTCTTTCTTCCGTCCTTCATTTATTATTTATTGATTCATTCATTAATTGATTCATTCATTCCTTTATCATTTTTTTTACTTGTTTTATTTTTTCTTCCTTTCCTTTCAACATATCTTTTTTTTCTTTCTGTCCGTCTATCTTTTTTCTTATCTGTCATTCTTTGAATGCTTCTTCTCTTCACCACTTTCATCCGCTATTCATCTCTCTTTACTGTTCCTCTGTCTACATCTCGACTTTCTCTTCTGTTATTTTTGTATTTTTTTTGTATTTTGTACCACTTCATGTCACGCAGATTTCTCTGCGTGAAATTCGGGCTGCTGTCCCCGGGGAGAGCTCGTCGCCACATGTGCAGCGCCTACCCATTTTCTTTTTCTTTTTCCTGCATGCAAGTGTATTTGTTTCCCTATCAGAGTGGCTTCTTTCTACAGAATTTTGCCAGGGTCAACCCCCTTGTTGCCGTAGGTTCTTTTACGTGCGCTAAATAGTGATGTGTAACGCACGGGACCTCGGTTTATCGTCTCATCCGAAAGACTGGCGCCCAGACCACCACTCAGGGTCTAATGGATGGGGGAAAAGTTTTGGGTCCAAACGGGTACGAACCCCGCACACTCCGACCCGGACTTTTTGCTTTCTAGGCAAGGCGGTTACCACCTAGACCACTGATCCAGTTTAGTTTAGTTCGTTCTCTCTGTTTCTTTCTTTTTGCTTTCTCGTTTTTTATTTTTTCTTCTTCGAACTTGCGCTTGCAATTTGACGACCCGGGTTCCATTCCCGTTCGAGAGAATTTTTCCCCTGGAGTTAGCATCAGTGCCGACTCCACTCTCCCCAAAAGTCCTTCGGATGAGACTATAAACCAAGGCCCCGAGTGTCAACGCACGCAGAACATCTTGCGCACACGTTCAATCTTGTTCCACTTTTCGTAAGAGTAGGCCATTGTGTGCCGGTGGGAACAGATGACAAGATTTACAAAACGAGCGAGATACACACGGGAACTGGATGTAAAAAAGAAATAGCACATGAGTGCTTATTCGATTATCCTCGATATAAAAGATTAAATAAATAAATGAATAAATAAATAAATAAATAAGTAAACTAATCAATCAATCAATCTTTTTTTCTCATGCCTGTCTTTTGCTTGCTCTTTCTCTCAGGGCTTGCAAATTAAGAATCAGCTCAATGGGAATGTAGTGCTGAAGGCCATGGTGATGAAATGGCATCAGCATATGGCCATGGAGGTAATTTGAAGCTATCTTCTTCCAAGTTAGCGGCGATCAGTGACCGCTGAGAGCTAGCTACACGAGCTAGGGCTGTTCATTTTATGAGGTAGTTGGGTGAAGTATCACACCATTTTAG
>CM060330.1:24550494-24555494 GCA_030674155.1 Stramonita haemastoma
TGCTGATAGTACATGTCTGGTTTGGGTCATGTTTTGATTTTTATTATTTTATTTATTTTATACCGCTTTATGTCACAGCAGATTTCTCTGCGTCAAAGTCTAGCTACTCTCTCTAGGGAGAGCGTGTTGCCACAAGTGCAGCGCCACCCTTTTTTTTTCTCTTTTTCCTGTCTGCAACTGTATTTCTTTCCCTATCAGAGTGACTTTTTTCTATAGAATTTTGCCAGGAATAACCCTCTTGTTGCCCTGGGTTCTTTTACGTGCGCTAAATATTGATGTGGAACACACGGGACCTCGGTTTATCGTCTCATCCGAAAGACTAGCACCCAGATCACTACTTACAGTCTAATGGATGGAGTAAACGTTTGGACCCAAACGGGATTCGAGCCACCGCAGAATCCGACCCGGACTTTTCACTTTCTAGGCAGACGCGTTACCTCTAGACCACCCATCCACATTGTACAACAACTCGTGTTAGCACACAGCGAAACTTCAGCAGCTCATACTATCGCCATGTCGTGACGTGTTTTCAACATCAACAACAACAACATTGTACGCCCATACATGCATATTGCATACACACGAATTAAGTGCTGACTGAGACCCAAAATGCGTACAAAAACAGTTCAGATATCTGAATTCATTTAAGCCTACCATGCTTTCTAAAAAGGAGAGAGAGAACTCGGAACTCGGATGTTTGTTGTACATCGGCCACAGGCCATAATACGGACACATGGGAAAGGGGGGGGGGGGGGCTGCAGGAGGCATGCTTGTTAGTAATGTCAAATTCACAACAAAACTTAAGCGTACAAAACATTGAGTGATAAAGAAAAAACAACAATCCTGATATAGCACAAGTTTTGTTTGTTTTTGTTTTTAAAGATACAAGCATTCAAAATTTACGATGTATGAAAGTTGTCGAGCAATTGAGAGAGAGAGAGAGAGGAGAGAGAGAGAGAGAGAGAGAGAGAGAGAGAGAGAGAGAGAGAGAGAGAGAGAGAGAGAGAGAGAGAGAGATCTACTTAGTTAATACAGCTGCCATACAAACACTGATATCTAATCCCATAAAAAAATCTCAATCCCCAGAGAGAAGGCAGGATTCAAATCTGGCATATCAGAATCCCCAAACGTCTATTACTTTAATCACATGCCAAGACTTTCAGACGCCACCAAAATCTTGTTTCTTAAAAAAATGTCCTTCTGGTGTCAACAAAAACAAAGTCTTTTGTTTATTTGTGAACAGAACTTTTGTCCTTCTCTTCTTCTTCACCACTCAGTCATGAAATATTGACATGATTTTCTTTGAGATGCGCTTCGTTCTCTCCTTGCTTTTCTCTTCCTCTTGATTTTGTTTTCAAATAAAAGTATTGGAATGATCAAGTGATCTAAGTTTCATTCTTTTCCTTCTGTTTTTATCCGTCTTTTCTCATCAAAAATACAACAGTGTCTGTCTCTGTGTTTCTGTTTCTGTGCCTCTGTTTCTGTCTGTCTGTCTGTCTGTCTGTCTGTCTGCCTGTCTCTGTCTGTCTCTGTCTTTGTCTCTGTCTGTCTGTCTTTGTCTGTCTGTCTGTCTGTCTGTCTGTCTGTCTGTCTGTCTGTCTGTCTGTCTGTCTGTCTCTCTCTCTCTCTCTCTCTCTCTCTCTCTCTCTCTCTCTCTCTCCTCCTCTCTCTCTCTCTCTCTCTCTCTCTCTCTCTCTCTCTCTCTCTCTCTCTCTCTCTCTCTCCACACACACACACACACACACACACACACACACACACACACACACACACACACACACACCACACACACACACACATTCTCTCTCTCTCACTCTCTCTCTCTCTCTCTTGAAGGCTGAAGGGGGTTGGGCGGACGAGACAGCTCAATGGTCACAGTACTCCCGTTCGCAAACTTAGATTAAGCAACATTGAGCATGGTTACCATCTTGGATGCATGGGTAACATTTTGCGCACCTTGGCTTCAGTACAAGCCCCTAGTTTATCCAGCTGTAAATGGGTACCTGCCCTCTTTAGGGTCAGGGAAGGTAAAGCAGCGAGGGAGAGGAAATAGGCCCTGCCTTCAATATGCTGGCCCCTGGAGAAGCTGAGATCTCTGACAGCTTGCTCCCGAATGACCACATAGGTTATGTGAACACCTTTACCTTTGCCTATTTGTTGCATCAGCAGTTTTAATGTCACGTTTTGGTTTACTTCCTCATCTTTTGTGACGTTCCACTATTCCTGTTCCCATCTCACGATTTCGACCTCTCCACCCCCACCCCCGTTCCCTTCCAGCCATACCCAGATTTGTTGTGTGGCATTTTTAGAGTCAGAAGTCAACTGGGAGACTATCAGTGTCAGGCCGCTGTCGGACCACCCACCCGACGGGCCCTGCGCTGCAGTTAGGTCGCATTTGATCGTGTTCAGTGGGGCGTGTTCTGAGCTAACATACGCAGAAGTCTCCTACTGGGGACATTGAATAACTCAGTTGCGGAGCCAGACAGTGAGTCGCCCACCCAAGGTGGAGACCACCACAACGTCTTTCAAACGCCCTTCTCCTGTAAACTGCCAACCCTAAAGGCCTTAACACAGACCCATCAGTGGCACAGGAGTGTCCGGGTAAACCTGAAACTGAGGTCACCATTATACCAGAACAGCCTTGGCTACGGAATCAGAGACGTTATTTTTTGTTCTATGATGATCAGTGATAATGAGGATGAGGATGCAATGATGCCACTATGAAAACACATGTACATAGAGACTACTTGATAAGGCTGTACTTTATGTTTCTTATGATAATATTTAAACCGGTGTCAACCAGGCCCTTAAGGCATAATTATATACCAGCAGTGTCAGACAGGTAGGTACTAATTTATATGAGCAACACTCAGCATTACATCCTTAAAGTACAAGCTCGGCTCGACTGTGTAGTTCTAGTTTTTCCAATGAATCCATAGCAGACTAACTCTGGGTAGAAGCCAGCCCGAACAAAAAAAATAGACTCTTAATGGATTCGACTCCTAGCTATAGCCCGTAACCCAAGGCTCTAACTAATGCTCCCTGGCGGCCGGTTAACGTCATTTTTTTTTTATAATATCTCTTCTCTTCATCTGTTCTAGATAACATAGATATGAAATACAATTTTTAAAAAAAGAATATATATATGTGTGTATATATATATATATATATATATATATATATATATATATATATATATATATATACATACATACACGATCATACATCATAGTTTCATACTCTTTTTTGTCCTTTTCTGTTCGCCTCTACTTATAAAAATCCTGACATATCAGGGATGCACATTTCATTTTTGTTTTCATATCTCCTCATCTCTTTAAGGTTTATATGTATGTAGCATGGATGTAAAAACCCATATGAGTACTGACTTCGAAATGAAAACATCTACGTCGATTTTTTAACGTAATGATAGATACGATAATAACATTGTCAATTATTTTAATTTCGTTTTACCCTCTTGTTCTTCACCGTATTTCTTGTGAACAAAATGGAGCGATCGTTAGTTATCTCTGTTTTTTTTCTCATTTATTACCTAGAACTCCGAGGTTCACTAATGGTGATTTTTTTTTTTTGCGTTTGTGACCGGGTTATTTGCCCACCATTAAGATCGCGGCATTTCGACATGGGGGAATTGATTAACCTTGTTTTCGTTCGACTTAATGATGACATTGTAAAAATTATTCTATTTCTGAATGAAAAAGACAACAACAAAAAAACAAAACAAGAAACAAAAGTCACTGAAGACTTCAGGTTTACACGGGATAAACTAAAGTTGAAAAGGAATAAAGACACAACCCAATCTACAAGATCTTCTGCATCCATATCTTCATAATCCAAGATGAAAGGATTTGGGCAACAAATCCCCCCCTAGTCCACATTGAGGTCAAGATGATGGTGGAATGGGAGGCGGAGGGGAGGGGGGGGCAAAAGGAAAGAACAGAAGGAGGACAAAAAGGGAACTAGGTCACCAGGAGAGAGACTAACAGCAACAGTGTGACTTTTCTAATACAGGGTCATCAGTGCTGTGGCGGTCATCATAGGCAGTCTTTGGTTGAAAGATGTTGAGTTTTGTTGTGTTGTTTTTCAGAGGATGATGCTTGTGACCTAGATGTGTAAGTGTATTGTTGTTGTTGTTGTTGTTGTTGTTGTTGTTGTTGTTGTGTGTTGTGTGTGTGTGTGTGTACGTGTGTGTGTGTGTGTGTGTGTGTGTGTGTGTGTGTGTGTGTGTGTGTGGTGTGTGTGTGTGTGTGTGTGTGTGTGTGTGTGTACGTGTGTCTGTGTCTGTGTCTGTGTCTGTGTCTGTGTAAATCCATAATCTGTTAATCTTTTGTGAACGGATGAATACGTGTCAATGTTATAAATGCAAGCGCTTTGATTTGTTTGCTTTACAAGATTCAACGCTCTACAAATTCCATAATGATTATATTGTTAAAATTATTAAAGCCAAAAGTCAAACTTCAATCTCCGCTTGTACCGGAAACTTTACCACCATCTACTAAACTGTGAGTGGTGGTCTGGGTACTGGCCTTTCAGATGAGATGATAAACCGAGGCTTTGTGTGCAACACTCGTTTAGTGCAAGTAAAAGAACCCACAGCAACAAGAGAGTTGTTCTTAGCAAAAATATGTAGACAATAGTCATTCTCATAGGAAAATAGATACACATGGGTTTTGATTTTTTTTTTTAAATCATGGGTGGCGATGCACGCGCCCCCGTCGGGTAGAACAGCCGTAAATTCACGCAGAGAAATCTGCCTTGAGTTTAAGCAGTATACACATACAATCCAAACACAAAAGGTGTAAGTTTTTTTTAATTAAGAAGCAATTCTCAATAGGCCTGTATTAAAAACGTTGTTACTCTCTGAATAGGGACGGAATAGCTCAGTGGTCAGAGCGCTCGCTTTCCCCCAGCTAAGGTTAAACAGCGTCGAGCCTGGTTACCAATTGGATGGGTGACCGTTTGCGCGCCTTGGCTACAAAACA
>CM060330.1:24567994-24585494 GCA_030674155.1 Stramonita haemastoma
TACTTACAGGACAACTGATGTTTAATCTGTAAGAAGAATAAAAAGAAAAAATGAAATGAAATGTAAATAGGTACTTGCCCTCTTTTGTGTCAGGGAAGGTACAGCATCGAGGGAGAGGAGATGGGCACCGCCCTCAATATGCTGGCCTCTGGAGAAACTGAAATCTCTGATGCCTCGCTCCCCTACGACCACAAAGGTTATGGGACACCTTTACCTTTACCGTTTTGCCTTACAGGACAGTGAAGTCTGGAGCTACATGTTTTCAATTCTAAATAATCAAGCGATCCACATAAAAAACAACTTGAGCAAATATCTACAGAAACGCGGCAGTTTATCATAATAGTTCAAACGATGGCAAACTATATTCTGACTGCAAACCATTATTGTTTTATGAGGGTTTTTACTATGTTTCATTAAATCACAGCATAGAAGTCAAACAAATTTCCATCTTGGTCTGCCTGGATAGTAAACTGTGTTTTCTTTCTGCGTCTTTGCTCTGGTATAATGTGTGCTCCTTTCTCTGCTGTTTCTGTCTCTTTGTCCCTGTCCTGCTTGACTCCCTATCTCCCCCCTCTCTCTCTCTCTCTGTCTCTCTCTCTGTCTCTCTCTGTGTCTCTCTGTCTCTGTCTCTCTGTTTCTCTGTCTCTCTCTGTCTCTCTCTCTGTGTCTCTCTCTGTCTCTGTGTCTCTCTCTGTCTCTCTGTCTGGCATGTGTGTCTTTCTCTCTCTGTCTCTCTCTGTCTCTCTCTGTCTCTTTCTCTTTCTCTCTCTCTCTCTCTCTCTCTCTCTCTCTCTCTCTCTCTCTCTCTCTCTCTTTCTCTCTTCTCTCTCTCTCTCTCTCTCTCTCTCTCTCTCTCTCTCTCTCTCTCTCTCTCTCTCTCTCTCTCTCTCTCTCTCTCCTCTCTCTCTCTCTCTCTCTCTCTCTCTCTCTCTTTTTTTTTTTTCTCTCTCTCTCTGTCTCTGTCTCGCTCTCTCTCTTCTCCCTCTCTCTCTCTCTCTCTCTCTCTCTCTCTCTCTCTCTCTCTCTCTCTCTCTCTCTCTCTCTCTCTCTCTCTCCCTCCTTCCTCTCCCTCTCCCCTTCCTCCCTTCCTCCCTGGCTTCTCAGCTTTACTTCCATCATTAAATTTGTCCCCTGCCTCTAGCTCTGCCTGCCCCCTGTTATATTCTAATCCTCCAAACATTCTTTAAAATGAAAAAAATGAATTCGTACGTGACCTGACTGACTACTTTTGTATTATCGAGGTGAGGATGCAGGAATTTTATCAGGTTATTGCCTGAAGACTTTTTAGTGACACGCTTCGTATCTGCAGTCACCAGTCGGCGTACGTGTTTAAACTTTGTCTGGCAACTTCATCACAGGAACATAGCAGAAATAGAGAGAGAGAATCCTTGTTTTATAAAGTTGGGAGTCATTTGGCAGATTTTTTTTTTTTTTGAGACAGACCATTTTTTTCCAGAAAAAGGGTGCGTGCGTGCACGCGCATGTGCGTGTGTTCTGATTTTGTATGTGACTTTATAAGGAGTTATACTGCTTGTGTGCAATTGAAAGTGCAGTTTGATTTAATAACCCACGTGTTCAATACAAACAGAGCTTCAATTTTTACATTCACCTTTGGTGTGGATTCTTTTCTTTTTTCTTACAGTTTGTTGACACTGATATCGGCAAAATGGCATGTAGCGTAGAAGAACGCATGTTGATGCTGGGTTACTGTCTGGAAAGTTTTGCCAGAATATGGCGACTGTCTGTCTGTCTAGCAGTCTGTCTGTCTAGCAGTCTGTCTGTCTGTCTGTCTGTCTGTCTGTCTGTCTGTCTGTCTGTCTGTCTCTCTCTCTCTCTCTCTCTCTCTCTCTCTCTCTCTCTCTCTCTCTCCCCTCTCTCTCTCTCTCTCTCTCTCTCTCTCTCTCTCTTTGGCGCTTTGGAGGAGGAGGAGGAGGAGGAGGAGGAGGCGGCGCACGTGACCAGAAGACCACTCTCAGAATCATGCAGCAGATGTACCTACAGCACTGATCAAGTTATCAGCCTGAAGGCTGTGGAGGCACGCTTCCTGTCTGCACTGACCAGACAGTGTGTTTTAGAAACTGTCTGGCATCTCTATGACAGAAAGCAGCCAGCAATACTATCAGCAGCAATATTCGCATGAAAAAAAGTTGGGGATTCACTTTTTTGCATTCTTTTCTTCTTGAGGAATGAAATGTGATATACGTCAATGCATGTCTCTGTCCCCCCTGTCCCTATTTATGGATTGTGGTTCATGGTTTGCATTGAGCGCAACTGCTAAAAGCACTTGCTTGTTTTGACCTAAAAAAAAAAAACTGGCCTTAGTTTTTATTTTAGTACTGTTACCCCAAAGAAAGAGGAACAGGATAGCCTGGTGGTTAGAGTAGTTGGACATTGCGCTTGTGATCTGTTGACCCGGGTTCGAATTCTGTTCAAGGGTGTATTTACCCGCGAAGTTAACATCAATGTCGACTCCACTCCCCCACAAAAGTCAAGATGGGACTCTATAAATCGATGTCACGTGTGCGATCGCACGCAGAGCATCTTGGGCACACGTTAGAACCTGTTCCGCTTTTCGGAAGGGTAGCCATTGTTTGCCAGTGGGAATGAATGACAAAATTTACAAACTCCATACACACTGGGGACTAGATGTAAAAAGCACAGAGGTGCTTATTCCACTGCCTACGAAATAAAAGAATAAATATTGTGACGGGGTGGTAATTAGATTACTTCCCATGCGATCGGAACTGCCAATCGCAGCGTCGTAGATCTAACGTTAGATCCACACCTGCAAATTGTGCGACGTTCTGTATTGTTGGGGGGTGGTCGAAAGCCGTCCTCTGCATGCACTTTGCCCATAGCGGTAAAATGTAGTATTTATGCAGCCTCTTTTTAGAGGCCACATTCCCACTGTCTGACCGTGCTGTCGTTGCCGAGAAGTTGTACAGAGTCGCGGCAGATGAAATATTTGCACTCTGTTACAATGTATTTGAAGAAATACGTAATTGTATTTTTTTTAGTTCCTCAGCTAGAGCTCCGAGGTTCACGAACGGTGAGATTTTGCGTATGCGACCGCTTTGATCAATCGTTAAGGTAGCCATATTTTGACGTCTAAGATGTTTGCTGGGTATTTTGTGTTTCCATAACTTACCAATGCTGACATGAATTAGAGGATCTTTAACAATCATAAATCATTTGATATGGTGCATGTGTATTATTATTATACACTAAGGGAAGCTAAGGCATTGGCAGGTCTGCACTTGAAGTTGTCCTGGGAGATCGTAAAAAGTCCCACCCTTGAAATCACCAAACACGGCTAAGATTCGAACCCACGACTTCATGAACCCATAAGATTGAAGTCAAACTGTCTTAACGGTCAATAGCGTCCGTCCTGTGTTTGTATGATTCATGGACCTTGAAAATGGAACCATTTCAGAGGCAGAACTACGTATGTTAAGGCAATCGAAGTTCTAAAGGTGAAGGCTAGCAAAATAGTGGGTAAAGGTAAAAGATAAAGGTGTCCCATGACCTGTGTGGTCGTAGGGGAGCGAGGCGTCAGAGACCTCAGCTTCTCTAGGGTCCAGCATATTGAGGGTGGCGCCCATCTCCTCTCCCTCGCTGCTTTACCTTCCCTGACCCTAAAGAGGGCAGGTACCTATTATCAGCTGGGGGAACTGTACTGTAGCCAAGGCGCGCAAACGGTCATCCATTCAATTGGCAACCGGGCGCAACGCTGTTTAACCTTGGCTGGGAGAAAGCGAGCGATCTGACTACTGAGGTATCCCGTCCCGTGTAAAATAGTACGAACAAAAATACTTCTTTTCCGACCCTGCTATCAATACCAAACGATTCCTAACAAAAGTACGTAATATGTCTGTCTGCTGTTGGCTTCTTTTCCAGTCAGCTTGACTGATGTTAAAAAAAAACTAAAAAAAAATTCTGCAAATCGTCAAAGACCATGCTACCTTGACCAGACAAGAGTTGCATTTAGTGTGTGTGTGTGTGTGTGTGTGTGTGTGTGTGTGTGTGTGTGTGTGTGTGTGTGTGTGTGTGTGTGTGTTACATGAAAGGAGCGAAATATGGTGCGAAAGTATAATAATATTTGGTCTATCATTTTCATTTTCTTTGTCTGTTCACAATGTCACAAATTACAACTGAAAAAGGTTCTCTCTCTCTCTCTCTCTCTCTCTCTCTCTCTCTCTCTCTCTCTCTCCTCCCTCCCTCCCTCCCTCCCTCCCTCCTCCCCTCTCTCTCTCTCTCCTCCCTCCCTCCCTCTCTCTCTCTCTCTCTCTCTCTCTCTCTCTCTCTCTCCTCCCTCCCTCCCTCCCTCCCTCCCTCTCTCTCTCTCTCTCCTCCCTCCCTCTCTCTCTCTCTCTCTCTCTCTCTCTCTCTCTCTCTCTCTCTCTCTCTCTCTCTCTCTCTCTCTCTCTCTCTCTCTCTCTCTCTCTCTTTCCCAATCTGGCACAGCTCTCTAGAGGTCTGCCGTTTCTGAAAAGACTGTCACTGTGAATCCTTTCGCACTGACGATCTTCAGAATATAGTGTTCCCCAGGGGGGTGCACTCAGACCCATTCTTTTTGCGCTTTCGTTCAAAACGTTTCCGAAATGGCGTCATGCGTGTCTCGTGGATGTGCAATTCAGACTTTCTAGCCAGATCAGCCTGTGAATCGTTTGCACTGCACTCAGCATCCTTATAATTCGGTATTCCTTAGGGATGCTGTTCCAGACTTGTTCTGTTTTCGCTGATTTGGGCATAAAAAGTTGCAGAAGTGGTGTCCCTATATTCTGTCTTTTTGTGTATTTTGATGACAAGGAAGTTTTTAGGTTTTGATCTATTTCTAGTCCTGCTAGCGGCATCAGTTCTGTTCAGCGGTGAATCAGTGGCTAGTATCCTTTCGAGTTATAAAACTTGTGGTAGACTTAAGTCTCAACAAAATAATACTCAACTAAGACAAGCTTTTTCAAGAAAACAAATCAAGAACTGAAAATCTCATGTATTATTTATTTATTCTTTTATTTTGGATGATCTATTTATTTATTTATTTATTTATTTATTTATTTATTCTTTTATATCGAGGATAATGTAATAAGCACTCATGTCCTTTTACATCCAGTCCCCGTGTGTATGTAGTTATGTGAAATTTTGTCATCCGTTCCCACCGGCACACGATGACCTACTCTGCTGAAACGTGGAACGGGTTTTAACGTGTGCTTCAGATGTTATGCGTGCGCTGGCACACGGGACTTCGATTTATAGTCTCATCCGAAGGACGTGTGGTTCTCAGAACTAACCAGCAGCTACCGGTAACTGTTACATCAACTACTCACACAACAAAGGACGCTAAGAAAGTGGAAACATTTTATTTATTTTTTTAATTTCAAATCGCTGGACCATAGAGAGGAGAAAGAGTATGAAGTGTAAGAACCCTTACAACTTTTTTTTTTTTAATGGCACTCTACTAGTACTGTTATTAGCTTTGCAGGGGGAAAAACTTACCATTGTTTCCGAGAGAATCATTACCTTGTCTTTGATTAGCAGTTATATATATAATGCATGCGTGGGATAGTTTATGTGCATGTCGGTGTTAATATGAATTCTGATTTCTTCTTTTGTTTGTGACTGAGTGGCTATTGTGTGTAAGCTCCCAAGGCCGTTGTACTTATTTAAAAAATAAAGTGACAGACGCTATAGCCGAGTGGTTAAGACTTAAGTTCGACTTCAATCCTATGGATCCATAAGTTGCATGTTCGAATCTCGGTGGCGTCTGATGAATTAAGTGTGGTGGATTTTTACGATCTCCCGGGTCAATTTCAAGTGCAAAACTGCCAGTTCCGTAATTTCCACCTGCAGAAGGTCAAACATGTACGTTAAAAATCCCATAATTCATGCCAGCTTTAAGTGGGTTACAGAAACACGAACATACCCAGCATACATCCCTGAAGTCCGGAAACGGCTACCTTCATGGTGGGTAAAATTAGTTTGCAAGCACAAAAGCTCACCCTTGGAAAACCTCGGAAAACCGAAAAAAAAAAAAAAAAAAAAAAAAAAAGAAGTAAGCATAAACCAACTTTATTATTTAAAGTCTTCAAATTGTACCATTTGAAAATGAAAATGTCAGTACAGTAAAAACAATAAATTTAAATTAAATTAAAAAAATAATAATAATGATTAAAAAAAGGTTACCCTACAGCCCTAAAGCTAAAACTTCCTTTTCAACCTGATGACGTTTTCTTGTCTTTGAGCCCTTTTCCTCTCTCTCACAAAAAATGAAAATACAAAATAACGCAGCTCGCCCAAAAGTATGAGTCATGAAGTATGACTAAGTGTGTACAGACGTTCACATCTTGCGAAAATAACAGCCAAAATGTTATTGGCCTTCTTTGTCTTCAGCGTTCCCTATCATGTCTAGGACTGTGGTGCCATTAAAAGGTCAGCTTTCAAAACATAATGGCAACAAAAAAGAAAGTATCCAAAACCTGCGGCCTCTAATCGTACAGACTGTTTGAACGTTGGTCCAGTTACAAAGCCTTTTGCTTTTGCCGCTGAATTCTTTTGAGAAGAAATAAAAGCCAGCTCAAACTACGTCTTGGCACTCAGGGCGCTCTGTCTCTGTCTCTGTCTTTCTGTCTGTCTCTGTATCTGTCTGTCTGTCTCTATCTCTTTCTCTCTGTCTCTCTCTTTCTCTTTCTCTCTCTCTCTCTCCTCTCTCTCTCTCTCTCTCTCTCTCTCTCTCTCCTCTCTCTCTCTCTCTCCTCTCTCTCTCTCATCTCTCTCTCTCTCTCTCCTCTCTCTCTCTCTCTCTCTCTCTCTCTCTCTCTCTCTCTCTCTCTCTCTCTCCCTCTTTTTCTCTCTCTCTCTCTCTCTCTCCTCTCTCTCTCTCTCTCTCTCTCTCTCTCTCTCTCTCTCTCTCTCTCTCTCTCTCTCTCTCCTCCTCTTCTCTCTCCATCTGTGTGTGCGTGTGAACGTGCGCGCACGCGTGCGCACGTCAAATCAGACAAGTTGTTTAGCGTCTGCCAACTTTTACAAAGTTGAAAAGGGGAAAAAAAAAAAGTCTAGAAATACTCAGCGACCTCTCTGCTTGTAGCAGCAACCTAAACTGTTCAAGTTGTGTTCACACCGAAACATGAACGGACACAGACAGCCACCGTAAAATGACGTCAAGATGGAAGGATGTGGGGGAGGGGGGCCGGGGGGGACGTACACATCACTTTGGATTTTACTTTGACATTAACAAGAAAAGATATTTGTAGATTATATCTGACACATTTTTGGTTACATTTTACACAACTTTAAGCCACTTTAGGTCACGGCAAATTTCTCTGCAAGAAATTCGGGATGCTTTCCCCGGGGAAAGCGCGTCACCACAAGCCCAGCGCTACCCATTATATTTTTCTTTTCCTGTCTACAACTGTATTTGTTTCCCTATCAGAATGGTTTGTGTTGTTTTTTTTTACAGAATTGTGCTAGGGACAACTCTCTTATTGCCTTGGGTTCTTTTTACGTGCGCTAAATAATGATGTGTAACACACGGGACCTCGGTTTATAGTCTCATCCGAAAGACTAGTACCCAGACCACCACGCATGGTCTAATGGATGGGGTAAAATGTTTTGGGCCCAAACAGGATTCAAACCACCACACACTTCGACCCGGACTTTTCGCTTTCTAGACAGGCGCTTTACCTCTAGACCATTGATCCATTGACGGTATGGCATGGTATGGCATGGCATGGGTCGGCATTTTACGGTACGCATGGTACTGAATGGCATGGCAGGGCTCAGCATGGCATAGGAAAGCAGGTTGAAGTTCGGCACAGCATGGCACAGCATGGCACAACATGGCATAACATTGCACAGCACGATAGGGGCAAGGCGCAGATGGGTTCAGCATGGCATAGCACAGCATGGCACGAGATGACACAGCATAGCACGACATGTGCAACACAGCACGGCAATAATTACGTATTTCATTTGACAGAAGTCTATAGCCGAGTGGTTAAAACCGCTCGCCTTAAATGACATGGGTCCATGAAGTCGTGGGTTCAAATATCAGCGGTTCTGATGAAGTAAGGTAAAGGGGGTTTTTTGTGTGTGTCCCATAACCTATGTGGTCGTAGGGGAGCGAGGCATCAGAGACCTCAGCTTCTCTAGAAGCCAGCATATTGAGGGCGGCGCCCATCTCCTCTCCCTCGCTGCTTTACCTCCCCCCTGACCCTAAAGAGGGCAGGTACTCATTTACAGCTGGGTGAAAAAGGGGAACTGTACTGAAGCCAAGGCGCGCAAATGGTCACCCATCCAACTGGTAACCACGCTCGATGCTGTCTTAGCATTGGCTGGGGGAAAGCGAGTGCATTGACCACTGAGCTATGCGTTATTATGCATCATAGGTTTTTCTCTGATCCAGTGAAAGAATGTTATAAACCGTATAATGCTGAAAGCAAAAACAAGCAACAAACAAAAAAACCGCAGAACATGGCAAAACTAAACAATGTTATTCTTTGCGCTACAACGTCCGCTGCAAATCACTTGAAAAAATAACGCACACAAAGTGCTACAGTCCGGTTCCTGGAAATTCAGTGCAATAGCATCATTACATCATCCTCATTTTCATTGATTATCATGCAATAATAAGGTTATGCAACACAGTGCTTCTTTTTTTTAATAGTCGTTATGCATATTGAAGGGGGACGGGATAGCTCAGTGGTCAGGGCGCTCGCTTTTCCCCAGTCAATTTAAGCAGTGTCGAGCGTGGTTGCCAATTGGATGGGTGACGGTTCGCGCGCCTTGGCTACAGTACAGTCCCCCCAGTTCACCCATCTGTAAATGGGTACCTGCCCTCTTTAGGGTCAGGGAAGGTAAAGCAGCGAGGAAGAGGAAATGGGCGCCGCCCTCAACATGCTTGCCCCTTGAGAAGCTGAGGTCTCTGACGCTTCGCTCCCCTACGACAACACAGGTTATGGGACACCAACCATACATATTGCTTTAAGCTGATAAGAGTCTCGTGTCGAATGTACAGATCCGCAGATAAGATGATTTATCCCGTGTGGGCTTCCACGTCAAATTCCTTATACATTATTGGGCTATTTATCCAAGCGAAATAGATACTATTCCAAATCCATTGCAATAGAAACACAATTTCTCATTCCTGCACTCACGTCAGAAATCTTTCCGGGACATTGGTTTATGATGGCAAATATAGTGACAGCTGTGATATTGAACTGTTCTATGTTTAGGTTTATTGCTAAACTAGTAAAAAGTTTGTTTTATATGGTTTAAACTTGTAAAAAGTTTGGATCTAGATATCTGGAGAACTTTTCATACCACGACGGTCATAAAAAGCGCACGTGTTGTGTGTGTGTGTGTGTGTGTGTGTGTGTGTGTGTGTGTGTGTGTGTGTGTGTGTGTTTGTGTGTGTGTGTGTGTGTGTATGTGTGTGTGTGTGTGTATGTGTGTGTGTGCGTGCGTCCGTGCGTGCGTCCGTGCGTGCGTCCGTGCATGTTTGCGTGAGTGAATGTTTTGTTTATTTATCTATCCTTTTTATTCTTTTATATCGAGGATAATGAATTAAGCACCGTGCTTTTTCACATCAGCCGCCGCTGTGGCCTAGTGGTTAGGGCGTTGTACTCGTAATCTAAAGGTTGCGGGTTCGATCCCAGCTATTCCGCTATGGCGTTGTGCCCTTGGAAAAGGCACTTTACGGCTATTTTCTCACCCCACCCAGGTGTAAAAGGGGTACCAACCTCGTGTTGGGGGTTAATCCTGCGATAGACTGGCGTCCTATCCAGGGGGGAGTCTATGACTCTCAGTCGCTTAACGCCACAGAAACCGGGATAAGCACCGGCCTGATGAGCCTTATGGCTCGGGACAGACTTTTAAAAAAAAAAAAGCTTTTTCACATCTAGTCCCTGTATATATGCAGATTTGTAATCTTGGCATCTGTTCTCACCGGCACACAATGGCCTACTCTTACGAAAAGCGAAACAGGATTTAACCTGCGCGCAAAGTTCTGCGGCCGTTCCCACACGGGGCCTCGGGGAGAGTGGACTCAGCACTGATGTTAACTCCAGGTGTGTGTGTATGTGTGTGTGTGTATGTGCGTGCGTGCGTGCGTGTATGTGTGTGTGTATGTGTGTGTGTATGTGTGCGTGCGTGCATGCGTGCGTGTGTGTGCGTGCGTGCGTGCGTGCGTGCGTGCGTGCGTGCGTGCGTGTGTGTGTGTGTGTGTGTGTGTGTAAATATTGAAAAAGAACAAGGCTGTTTAGTTCGTTTCCATCTTTACTTTACTGGAGTTCATAGTTTTCGGAGTTCACATTCTGTCTCCAGTGGAACAACACCGCTCTGGATACCGTTTTATTTTATTTCTTATTTTATCTTGTACCACTTTATGTCACAGCAGTTTTTTTCTGCGTGAAATTCGGGCTGCTCTCCCCGGGGAGAGCGCGACGCCACAAATGCAGCGCCTACCCATTATATTTTTTTCCCCTCAGGGATGGTGTCTAAACACACACCTGTGTGCATGCTGGTTTCTCTGTTTGGTCATCCTAAGCATGCGTCTCTTACATGGCGATTAGAACAATTCTCTTAGAGCAGATTATTCTTGTCACTTGTCTGCACATTGGGAATTGGTTTCCTTAATGTTGTGTGTGTTTGTAGGGGGTGGGGGTGAAGGGTAGGGGGTAGGAGGTGCTATAAATAAAGAGTATGAGATAGGCTGGTAATACTTATTTTTCAGACATATGTGTTCTCTCTCTCTCTCTCTCTCTCTCTCTCTCTCTCTCTCTCTCTCTCTCTCTCTCTCTCTCTCTCTCTCTCTCCTCTCTCTCTCTCTCTCTCTCTCTCTCTCCCCCCTCCCTCCCTCCCTCATCCTTTTTTTTTCCAAATAATACTATAATAACCCGTTTTGCTGATATCCATCAGTGAGATAAGCAAATAAACCCCAGTGAAAAAGTATAAGCGAGATGCAATGTTGCAACAGTTGTGAGAATGTTCAAAAAGCAGAGAAAAAGTTTCTTTAGCGAGTTATTCGTTTTTTAAACCCCTTTATGTCACAGCAGAATTCTCTGCGTAAAATTCGGGCTGCTCTCCCCGGGGAGAGCGCGTCACCACAAGTGCAGCGCCTACCCATTATCATTTTTTCCTGTCTGCAACTGTATTTGATTCCCTATTAGAGCGGCTTTTTTTTCTACAGAATTTTGCCAAGGACAACCCCCTTGTTACCGTGGGTTCTTTTACGTGCGCCAAATAAAGATGTGTAACACACAGGACCTCGGTTTATCGTCTCATCCTCAAGATTAGCGCCCAGACCACCACTCATGGTCTAATGGATGGGGGAAAGTTTGGGGCCCAAACAGGATTCAAACCACCACACACTTCGACCCGGACTTTTCGCTTTCTAGGCAGGCGCGTTACCTTCTAGACCACCGATCCATTCTTTTGACAGAGAGCAACAAAAGACAAACCAAAAAAAAACCTAACATGATTAAGGCATAGTTAGAGTGGGGGCAGAAAAAAGAGACACAGTGACAAAGCTTGGGAAGAGGAGAATAATAGGCAGACTGGGGAGACTGTAAGGAAGAAAGATAGAGAGAGAATTCTACTTTGGGAATGTTGTGTATAATCTCCATTCCATCCTGTTTTGGCGGGATAAACATTACCCATTTTTCATGAAAGTTGGATATTTTTCAGAGTGCTTTCCGTTCTAATTTTTCTTTCCAGTTGTCAGGGTTTTTTCCAGAGTCTTTTCACATCAACCACACCAGGATATGAAACCAAAGAAATTAACAGCTGTCTTTTTCTCTTGAGTACTAAATTACTGTGATACTTTTTTGAAATAGCTAAAAAAAAAAAAAAAAATAGCTTCATAGAGTGTCAGGAATAGTTGGTGTCGTAATTAGTACACTACGCCGACCCATCATTTCTTTCAGTTATTTTGAACCGGAAAAGTAAGTAACATGAACATTCGGCTAGATCTGTTGAGCAAATTGTGGGTTTGAAAAATGGTGTGGCTTTTTTGGGGAGGAAAGAATGAATCATCCTGTTAAAAGAGGAAGAGGGAGGGGACAGTGATCCATCAGCAGTGCAGAGCCCCTCTGGCTGAGTGATCCTGTGGAGGCCTGACATTAATTGACTCCCCGAGGAATTCCGACCTCCATGATATGAGATTACAAATCTGGGTATGTCTGAGGCGGAGAGATTGAAATGAGCGACTTAGTGACAGAAAAACGGGGACATCACAGAAGATGAGGCAGCACGAAAACATCGATGCCATTTTTTGTATATTACAAAACAAATTATGACAGTTATGGCTAGTAGTAGATATGGCATAAGCACACCCAGCATGCATTTGAAAGGATTGGGCACTGTCAGGATATTTTACCTGTGACACACAGAATAGACATTACAGTAAGATGGCTTATCACTTCTCTACGACTGGAGAGAAACAGACATACAGACAGGCAGACTTAAGTGACACGAATCGGACATTGACACATATAAGAAAGAGACAAACAGGCAGAGATACAGACAGACAAACAAAAAAAGAGACAGGCACAGAAAAACAGAGAGAGTGAGAGAGGGGGAGGAGGAGGAGGAGAAGGAGAGAGAGACAGAGAGAGAGTAGAGAGAGAGAGAGGAGAGAGAGACAGACAACACACACACACACACACACACACACACACACACACACACACACACACACACACACACACACACACACACACACACAGAGACAAACAAGCAAACAAACAAACACACAAACAAACAAAAATACGTGCGCGTACACACACAGACACAGTCACACACAAACACATGCGCGCGCGCGCGTGCGGAGGGAGGGAGAGAGAATGAGGGTCTCTCTACTGTCATTCCTGTCCACTGCAGACTTTGCTTTTGATAACTATAATCTCCTTACCGTTGCTGTTGACTGGCCATTACATTCCAACCTGTGCTTCTCTTCATGTTGTGTACGGTGTCCCGGCAGATTATATTCTTCTTTGTCATTATTGAATGCTCAGACAGCAACTGATGTTTTCTGTCATAGGAGCGAAAATGCGTTGCGCGCCGCTGTTTTAAGCGCCTGACAAGGCAGGCTTAGCATGTTGGAGAGCATTGTTATATTCTAATTAAGCCTATCTGTAGCGTAGTATTGGCTGGAGAATGAACCAGGCAGGCAGAAAAAGAGACAAGAAGGAGATGACAGGCAGGGAAAGAAAAGGAACATTAAGGCCGAAACTAAGAGAGAGGAGCACGCAGAAAAGGGTGAATTTCTAGCAGGGAATTTCCAGAATTGTGGGGATGCTATTCTTACTGACAGCAGAACCCGGGCATTGTCACTGGGGGGATGGGATTTTGTTCTTAGCAAACTTCTAATTCTGTTCAAAGAAGTTCTTGGCTAGAAATAATTGTCGTTTTACATTTATACCTGTTTTATACTGTATTCTAACAAGAAGTATGGTAGACTGGTAGCCGGGTATTGTATGCAGAATATCTGGTGCGGCGGCTTAAGTTCTGCATCTGTGGTACTGATTAGGGCATGCAACAAAGAGAAATTGAAAGGTGTGGGTAAGAAAGATATGCCTGCCAGCTAGCTGCCTATAATGAAATACCTAGAACATTTCTGTGAAAAATTTGTTGGCACAATTTTTTTAAAACGTTCTTTCTTTCTTTCTTTTCTTTCTTTCTTTCTGTGTGTCTGTCTGTTTGTCTATCTATCTATCTGTCTATCAATCTATCTATCTATCTTTTTTTTCTTTCTTTTTTCTTGTTGTTGTTGTTGTTGTTCTTCTTCTTCTTCTTCTTCTGCTTCTTCTTCTTCTTCTTCTTCTTCTTCTTCTTCTTCTTCTTCTTCTTCTTCTTCTTCTTCTTCTTCTTCTTCTCTAAACTTCGTTTGAGATCGTTGAGGCAACTTTCTGAAGAGTCTCTCAACCAAATTCTCCCATGGATGTCAGCTGAGTGCCAAAAAGTACATGGTCTTTGAACGTTTACAAACCTACCTATCATGCTTCCTGACGTGCTCATTTAGGGAAATCACCAACAACAATCACATTACTTTGACTTAGAAAAAAATCAACTGAACTGTATCTAATCAATTCAAATTTTCCAAAGCGCGCACGTGCGTATATGTGTGTGTGTGTGTGTGTGTCTGTGTGTGTTGTGTGTGTGTTTGTGTTCTGTGTGTATGTGTGTGTGTGTGTGTGTGTTGTGTCTGTGTTTGTGTTCTGTGTGTGTGTGTGTGTGTGTGTGTGTGTGTGTGTGTGTGTGTTCTGTGTGTTTGTGTTGTGTGTGTGTGTGTGTGTGTGTGTGTGTGTCTGTGTGTGTATTTGTGTCTATGTGTCTGTGTTTCTGTGTGTATATCTGTGTGTGTAAGTCTTTGTGCATGTATAAAATTATGGAAGTGAAGACACAAACTATCACCACCCTGTCAGAGCCCCATTTCACCAGAGCAGGGCATGCAGGCTGTATCCCAGGAGGGGCCCCATCAGCCTGAGGGGGTCTCAGAGGCAGACTGCACACAGTTCCAGACAGACACTCTCACCCTCTGACATGCATCCCCTGAGGTACTGGATAAAAGACCTGGGAGAGAGGGAGACTTTGCGGTCAACTCGTCATCTCAGCTCAGAAGTGGCTAGAGACAAATGGCAGAAACTTGCCTCCATGACAGACCTGTTACACACAAAGGCATATTTATAAGTTACGCACACAGACACAGAGATGTAGGCGAGTAGATAGATATGCACACACACGCAAGCACGCATGCGCACACACATGCATATGCACGCACACGCTCGCGCGCGCGCGCTCGCACTCGCACGTATACACGCGCACGCGCATACACACACATCTATAAACAGTTAACACGCGAAATTTACTGGAAGAAAAAGATATAAGCGGTAAATGAAGAATACACACACACACACACACACACACACACACACACACACATATATATATATAGATATAATATATATATATATATATTATATAATGTATACATATATATATATATATATATATATATATAGTATATATATATATACACATATATATACATACATATATATATTATATAATAATATATATTATATATATATTTGTAGTGTGTGTGGTGTGTGTGTGAAGAGGGGATAGCCTGGCTTCAAGGGGGGGGGGGGGGGTGGAAGAGAGGATCAAAAAAGGTGATTTCGGCCCTAGAACGAGAATAACTTTTCTGTCCTTCGTACCTCACATAAACAACAGCCCTGTGATGTCTTTCTTGTGTTCATCATCCATCATACATACTTTTTTCTCTTTAATAACTTTATCGCCTTTGACAGGCGTCCTTGGTTCGTGCTTCGCTTTCAACCGTGTTCTTATTTTTTTAGACGTCATATATCATCTCTTTGTGCGGATATTTTGGGAATTTCAGGAGGGTTGGAAACTTGTAGCTTTTTATATTATAAGCTGGAAAGAAAATGGTAGGGGGAGGGGGGGGGGGGGCGGATTGGGTTGTGGTGGTCAGTGCTCCCACATCTTTGTGAAAAAGTCAGAGGCTAAAATGAGGAGAGAGAGGAGGATCCCAGAGAACAGATGGGATGAAGAAAAATACACTATCATGAACATCAGTGTTGACTCCACTCCCCCCCCCCCCCCAAAAGTCCTTCGGGTGAGACTATAAACCGAGGAGGCCCTGTGTGCGAACGCACGCAGAACATCTTGCGCACACGTTAAATCCTGTTCCGATTTTCGAATGTGTAGGCCATTTGTGTGCCAGTGGGAACAGATGATAAGATTTACAAAACTGCATGCACACGGAGACTGGTTGTAAAAAAAAAAGCACATGGGTGTTTATTCATTATCCTCGATATAAAAGAATAAAGAACTGAATGATATATAAGGAAATGTGTGATTTATATATTAGATTTGTGGTCTAGAGATAACGCGCCTGCCTAAAAGCGAAAAGTCTGGGTCGGAAGTGTACGGTGGTTCGAAACCAGTTTGGGCCCTAAACTGTTCCTTCATCCATTAGACAAGTGGTGGTCTAGTCTGGGTGCTAGTCTTTCGGATGAGACGCTAAACCAAGGTCCCATGTGTTACACATAACTATTTAGCGCGCGTAAAAGAACCCACGGCAACAAGACAGCTGTGCCTGGCAAAATTCTGTAGAAAATTCACCCTAATATGGAAACAAGTACAGTTGCAGACAGGAGAAAAAAGAAAAAAATACAATGGGTGGCGCTGCTCTTGTGGCAACGCGGTCTCCCCGGGAAGAGCAGCCCGAATTTCACGCAGAGAAATCTGCTGTGACTTAAAGTGGTCTAAAACGTAAAATGTAAAATGTTCTAGCATATAGGTGAGAATCAACATATGTATATGCTGCTTCCTTAGCCTCTCAGAGAAAATGGCATTTGCTTTTGTTGGCCATTTCTATGGTGAATACCAACCTGCGATCTGTTTGAAGTAATAATATTTATAAATACATGGAATTTATATAGCGCTAGATCTTGCAGAAACTAATCAAAGTGCTTGCATTCAACCTATATAACACACAAGAAATCAATAACAATTAATAGTTTTAGCAAATTCGAATGCACACACACACACGCATGCACGCGCGCATGCGCGCGCGCGCGCACACACCCCAACACACACACACACACAAACACACACACACACACACACACACACACACACACACACACACCCACACACACACACACACACACACACACACACACACACACACACACACACACACACACACACACACACACACACCACACTTTTATATAAAGATTATACACTTTTAACATGGTGAAGGGAATTTCAGCTGTTGAAGGCAGGGACAGATAGAAGATGGAAACAGAAGGCAAAAATCTTAGTAGTCGATCGTCATACCGCACACGGTAGGGAAGTAAGCTGTCTGTCACCTTTATTACATTGACGTTTTAGTCATGGTCATTTCAGTTCTTCAGACGTCACTTTATAACGTCATTTTTTTAATTATTAGGACGTAGAAAGTCAAATCTCATAGCGCTGTGGTGATGTAATGGACAAGGAGAGGAAAAGCAAGACATTTTCTGTACCATTGCATGACGTCAAAGCTATAAAAAAAAAGACAGACAACATATAGGAAGAAAGACGTGCAACTTGATGTAGGTTACACTCACAGTAGACCACCACACAGGGGAAAAAAATAAATTGTATAATATAATTATCGTGTTAAGATAATTATCGTAGGCTTTCTTAAGTCATGGCAGAGTTCTCTGCGTGAGATTGGGGCTGCTCTCCCTTGGGAGAGCACGCGCGTCATCACAAGAGCAGCTCCACCTACCGTTTGTTTTTTTTTCCTTTCCTGTCAGCGTGTGGCTATTTTGTTTCCTTATCAGAGTAGCTTTTTCTCCTAATTATTTTTATTTCTTTTTTCTTTTTTTTTTTTTGTATACCACTTTATGTCACAGAAGATTCCTGTGCATTAGATTCGGGCTGCCCTCCCCGGGGAGAGAGAGCGTGTCGCCACAAGTGCAGCGCA
>CM060330.1:24590494-24592994 GCA_030674155.1 Stramonita haemastoma
GACAGACAGACAGACAGACAGACAGACAGAGAGAGAGGTGGAAAGAAGAGAGAGAGAGAGAGAGAGAGAGAGAGAGAGAGAGAGAGAGAGAGAGAGGAGAGAGAGAGAGAGAGAGAGGTGGAAAGAAGAGAGAGAGAGAGTGAGGTGGACAGGAGAGAGAGAGAGAGTGAGAGAGAGAGAGTGAGAGAAAGAGAGTGAGAGAGAGAGAGTGAGAGAGAGAGAGTGAGAGTGAGAGAGTGAGTGAGTGAGAGAGAGGAGAGAGAGAGAGAGAGAGAGAGAGAGAGAGAGAGAGAGAGAGAGAGAGAGAGAGAGAGAGAGAGAGAGGTAGAAAGAAAAGAGTTAAAAAAAAATAATAAAAAAATTTAAATATAAGGAAAAACACATATCTCTTTAAACGAAATCAATCAAGTTTCGTGAGACAAACGTTTCATCCCATCCTATCTTAACTGTTGAGAAAAAAAAAGTATCATTTTTGTATCGCTAATACAATTTTGTTTAAAAGAATCCAAAACAAATCAAGTATTAGATAATGTCAGTTCAAAGAAATAAATCTAATTATAATCTGATGGATGGGCTTCTTCCAACAGTTTGTTTTATCTTGTCTGTGTCTCTTGTTGAATGGCATGTGGAGAAAAATGCTGAAGCAGGAATATAAATATTCTATTATCTTAGCATCCGAGCAAGAATGACAATGTATCTGCTGTTTTATTCGTCATGTCAGTAATGGCTGGAGATCTCTTTGATGTGTTTACTCTGTACATATACTTTGTCATAAATTAGGATTCCTGCCACTTCTCCATGTTGCTTTTAATACTTTTCGCTCAACCATTATTAATTTTTCCCCATCTAATGATATTAACCATTTCATCACATAGATTTTTTTTTTTAGATAAAAAGATAAACCTCCTATCTCTGAGTTTGTGTGATAAGGAGGAAAGGGGGGGAGAGGAAATGCCTTATGATTTCTATCTGTCCCTTAGTCTGGCGACCGTGGGGGCACCCCTGAAGACTTGACAACCAGTTCTCTCCATTCCTCTCTCTGTTCTGCCTTTCTCTAAGTTGTGTTTAGTTCTAGGCCTGTCCATTCGCTGATGTTGTCTTCCCATCTCTTCCTTGATCTGCCTCTTTTTCTTCCTCCTTGAACAGTGCCTTGCAGTACTGTTTTTGCAAGTTTTAGTCTCTGATTTAACGGCTGGAAATCAGACAGAGACGATAGCATACAATAGGTACAACAAGAAATAGATTACGCTGCATAACCCAGACCTAAAATAAATTGACTGTTCTAACTGTTGATCTCAACGTAAAACTCTAGAACCAGAAAAAAGAACATAATGCCCAAACAAATCTAGATTTCAAATGGCAGAAGACAAGAAAAACTTAGAAAGAAAGAAAAAGAAGACACTACATGAGACGAGAGGGGTGGGGTAGCTCAGTGGTCAGAGCGCTCGCTTTCCCCAAGTCAAGTTAAGCAGTGTCGAGTGTGGTTACCAAATGGGTGGGTGACCATTTTGCGCGCCTTGGCTAAAGTGCAGTGCCCCCAGTTCACCCAGCTGTAAAGGGGGTACCTGCCCTCTTTAGGGTCAGGGAAGGTAAAACAGCGAGGGAGAGGAGATGGTTGCCGCCCTCAACATGCTGGCCCCAAGAGAAGCTGAGGTCTCTGATGCCTGGCTCCCCTACGACCGCTTAGGTTATGGGACACCTTTACCTTTACCTTTTACATGAGACTATAAATAGACGGACTAGACTATAAACCGAGGCCAGTGTGTACGCAGAACATCTTGTGCACACGTAAAATCCTGCACTGCTTTTCGAAAGAGTAGGCCATGTGTGCCGGCGGTAACAGATAACAAAATTTACAATATCGCATTCACATGGGGTCTGTATGTAAAAAAGCACATGAATGCTTATTCCATTATCCTCGATATAAAAGAATAAATACAATAAATGGTATAGACTAAAATAAACAAGAAAATCACGTCAGCTCAGGTGAAATAGGTAAGGTATCGTGAGGTACAAACAAAATGTAAACCCACTGACTTTTTTTTCACAAAGAATGATGGTGCATCTCTTTTGCTTCAAACAAACTCTTTACCAAGCACACCCAGCGTACCCTGCCCCTGCCTGCAGTGCAATAACGCGTTTTGATTTGAAAGTTTTTTGGAATTCTGAAAATAAAATGTTAATGAATACCATGTACATCATTTTCTTTATACCACTTAATGTCACAGCAAATTTCTGTACGTGAAATTCGGGCTACTCTCCCCTGGAGAGCTCGTCACCACAAGTGCAGCGCCACCTATTATTTTTTCTTCTTCTTTCCTGTCTGCAGCTGTATTTGTTTCCTTGTCAATTTGGCTTTTTTCTACAGAATTTTGCTAGGGGCAATCCTCTTGTTGCCATGGGTTCTTTTACGTACGCTAAATAATGATGTGTAACACTCGAGACTTCGGTTTATCGTCTCATCCGAAAGACTAGCACCCAGAACACCACTCATGGTCTA
>CM060330.1:24595494-24601261 GCA_030674155.1 Stramonita haemastoma
GTTATGTCGTCATTGTTTTAAACTCCCCAAGGCAGAAAACCATAGCAATATAACGTGGCATCAATGTTGCATTAATTGATATCCATTTCTAAATTTAAAACACAAAACAATATCCAATTATAATGTGATGGATGGAATCCTTCCTGTGAAATGCTTGAGGTGTCTTCACTATCCCATGGTGTGGCATGTAGCGTCTTTCTGAAATGATATTAAAAAAATTTAAAAAGTCAGGCCGTTTCGGCCTCAGGTCAAGAATAGCATCTAGTCTGTGTTCCTTGGCCCTGTGGTCAGTAATAGCCATTATTTGTTTGGTGTGGTCATTCATCATGCTGACTTTGTAATGAATGAAGAAAAGTCTCTGCCAATTTTTCACTTTTTCGTGTCTCGTGCTGAGCTCTATCTATCCCCTTTTTTTTTTTTGTTATTTGTCATGTAATTGTTTGGATTTGCTTAGGGAAGTAAATGGGTATATCTAAAGCTCTGTACCTAGTGGGGGGAAAATAACAGTTGCGGTAGCTGAGTGGCTAAGATCCTTTGACTTCAATCCAATGAATCCATTAAATCGTGGATTTGAATCTCGGCGGTGTCTGGGTAAATTAAGAAGGGGGGGGGGGGATTTTTATGATCTCATAGGTCAACTTCAAGCGCAGACATGCCAGTGTCTTTTCTCTTTGCGCATATCCGCGTGCAAAAGACGGAATATGCACGTTAACGATCTCGTAATTCATGTCAGCATTTTGGGGGTGGCGAAAACACCAGCATACCCAGCATACATCCCCGAAGTCGGAATGCGGCTACCTTCATGGTGGGCAAAAACGATGGCATAATATGCAAAATCTCATCACCGGTGAACCCAGAGCTCTAGCTGAGGAGTCGAAAACAAATAGTAGGAAGGAGTGGGGGGGGGGGGGGGCTTTTATGTGTGCTGTTTTGCGAGTTAAGGGCTGGAAAGAGCTTAAAGAGAATGAGTGGAAACAAGTATCCAGAAACAAACTGTGTGTCATAAGCCATAAAAAGGTAAAGGTGTCCCAAACCTTATGTGGTCGTGGGAGAGCGAGGCATCAGAGACCTCAGCTTCTCTAGGGGCCAGCATGTTGAGGGCGGCGCCCAACTCCTGTCCCTCTCTGCTTTACCTTCCTGACCCTAAAGAGAGTAGGTACCCATTTACAGCTGGGTGAAACTGGGGGGACTGTACTGAAGCCAAGGCACGCCAACGGTCACCCATCCAACGGATAACCACGCTCAATGCTGCTTAACTTTGGCTGAAGGAAAGCGAATGCTCTGACCTCTGAGCTATTCCGTTCCTGTCATAAGCCCTACATAGACGTAAATCTATGTTTTCACCGTTCACTTTTAACGCAAAAAACGGAAGATAGGGGAAAGAAAAAGACAGAACTCAGCAAGGCAAAAGAAAAAATTCAGATCAGTGTGGAAAACTTAAGGTGGACAGAGGAGAAATGCGCAGAGGCTATGATGTTGCTATGATTCCAAAATGCTGCTGTTTCCAATGTTTGTTCCAAATTCTGAATAAAATCTATTTAAACCAAAGGTGAAGAAGGAATAGGAAGAATGACAGCTGATCACAGACAGAGAGGAAACTGGTGATGCTCTATTCTAGTGATACACTCTAATCCAGGATAAGCAGCCTGGGTTTGATTTAGAACAATAGTCTAGCGGTTATTGAAAAGGGGCTCTAGGACATTCAGACATGTACAATAAAATAAAAACCCTTCATGATAGATTTGCATGCTCCCAAAATAAAATAGGCCTACTAGCGGTAAAAGATATCCATATGTTAGAATATATATATATATATATATATTATAATATATATTATTTATATATTATTATTATATATATATATATATATATATATATTCTTCTTTTCTCATGACCGGGATGGTCGTGGAGGAGACATGAGAGACGATTCTGCAGCCAGCCGTCGCCATCCAGCCCTGTCCTCCGCCTTCCGAATGAGTGTTTGGACTGTCCAGGTGGGTCCACTCCTTGATGTTATCCATCCAGCTTTTGGTTTGTCTGCCTCGGCGTCTGCCCCTTTAGCGTTCCTTTTAGGACTGTCTTGGGGAGGGTGTTGTGGGTGTGACATGGCCGAACCATGCCAGCTTCCTTTTCTTGACAGTGGCTAGTAGGGGTTCCTAAGGGCCAGCCATCAGTGCGACTTGACTTCACACAAAGGTGTTTGTTTTCCTATCCTTCCAGGAAATTCCAAGCAGTGCCTGAAGCATTTTGTTCGAACGTCTGGATCCGCTTGGTGGTTTCAGCGGTCATTGTCCAACTTTCGCAGCCGTTAGAGCAAGATGGAGATGACCAGGGATCTGAACAATTTGACTTTTTGTTTTGAACCTGATGTTGTCGCTTCTCCATATCTTGTTCAGTTTTGCCTAGCTGATGTTGCCATGGCTAGCCTGGTCTTGATCTCTGTGGTGGAGCGTCAATCTTTCGTGAGGGAAGCGCCAAGATATTTGAAAGCGTCTACTTCTTCCAGTGCTGGCCATTCATGTAGATCTGTGCTGTGGTGCCGTTTGCACTGTTGACCAATACTTTACTCTTTTCTGTGCTGATCTTCCATCCCATATGCGCCTGCTCTGTCTACCAGTCTGTTGGTAAGGTTTGGAGTTCCTTGTGCTGCCTCCATGAGATCAATATCGTCAGCGAAGCACAGGTTGTTAATGGGTCGCCCTCTATTGAGATGGTTTAGAGGTGGAAGTTGTAAGTGTTTTCCTCATGATGTTCTCCAGGAATAGATTTAAAGAGAGTCGGAGAGAGAAGCAGCCCTGACGGACGTCGATGTTGGCCGTTGAGGAGGACTGCACTGCTGGAGGTGTTGTACAGCGCTTCTATGATCTGGATGAGACCCTCCTCAATGCCAAACTTCTGAGGACTTGCCAAAGGCCTGCATGCCACACTCTGTCAAAGGCCTTCTTGAAGTCAATGAAGTTGTGTAGCAAGTCCCTCTGATGTTGCAGATGCTTCTCCGTCAGGATTCGGCAACTAAAAATTTGTTCTACCGTGTCCTTCCTGCCCTGAACCCAGTTTGTTCTTCTGCCAGGTGCTCTTCCGCCTCCTTTTTGAGTCTGTTCAGTATCACTCTTAACATGATCTTGCTGGTAATATATATATATATATATATATATATTATATATATATATATATATACATATTATATGTATGTATGTTATTATATATTATATATTTTATTTATATATATATATATATATATATAATATATATAAATATATATTCCACATATCAGAAAATAGTACCGATCTTACGTTGTAGCAGATTCCATTTTAAAACGCACATCACACAACCACACACACACACACAACACACACAACACACAACACACACACACACACACATACATACATACATACATATATACATACATACACATACACACACACACACACACCGCGCGCGCACACACACACACACACACGCGCGCACACACAACACACACACAACACACACACACACGCACACACGCACACGCACACCACACTACCCCTCCCCCACCCCCACCCCCACCCACCCCCCAACCTCCCCCCCCCCCCCACCCCCCCCCCCCACCCCACCACACACACCACATATTTCCCATGTGCAACAATGAAAATACTGGCAAGAAGCTTTTTGTCAAGGATTTTATTGTATCCGCTTGCCCCGTGATGGATGTGTAGATAATTCTTCAGTTTAAAACCCCGGTCTTGTGCTTCTCTTTGCTGCTGCATGCCACTTGGCTGCTGCGTGCCTTGCTGCTGCAGCATCCTGTTGGATATGGACAGATATTTGGGGGGGTCAGGGAAAGGAAAGGGTTTGGCGAGCATTTTTCACGTGGGTTTTTTTTGTTGTTGTTGGTGTTCTGTGTCGGTGTGATCGCTTTGGGCAGGGCTCTTTTATTCATGTGTTATTTTTGGGGGTTTTTTTTTTATTTAAAAAAAAAATTTCTTGTAGGCGACTGTATTATTTATTGAACAGTCTTTTTCCACGTGAGGTGAAAGGGGGGTTTGTCACATAAATGGCATCCAACCTTCTGGAAATTACGTGCTTTGAAATTTCCCTTTTTTATCAATCTCTAAAGTTCTGCCTTCTCCCTTTTCTTCCTGTCACCTCCTTTTGCTATTTTTGTTTTTGCCCCTTTTTGGTTGTTCTTCTTTTTTTTTTTCCCAGAGAGACTTAAAAGTATTGATTCTCTCTCATACCTGAGTCGGGATGCGCTGGGTAAAGCTTGTCAGGATTTAACTAATTGCAGAGTGAGCATTTTGGCTCATATATCAGGAAACAAAACTGGCTATATTATGAGCGTTCGACAAAGAAGTAGTAGAACATTGCTAATTTAAAGAGTTAGATTGTTTCAAAAAACAAATAAAATTAATGGCATTTTTTGGCTGTCCCCATGTTTATCAAGACTTTTTTTTAAAAAAAACGTTATCTTTGAACAAACCTATATTAAGAGGGATTTTTCCCCATTGCTGATAAAAGGAAAATTAAATGGTTTAAAGGAAGTGTACATAGAAAAAAAAAAATGTTCAAAGATATCTCCAAAACTGTGTCTAAGGGTTTTGAAACCCCCAATATAATATTATCATTTGCTTGTTTCCAAAACAGAAATTGTTTAACCGTTGACATCTATTTGGTGAAAAAAAAAGGGGTTTACCATGTGGAAAAGTTAAAAAAAAAAAAAAGAGAAAAAGAAGAAGAAAGAAGAAAAGAAGAAAAAAGAAGAAACAAAAAAAAAAGAAAACCGCAGTAGCAGCCTGTTTTTGGAGGCCCGAAGAAGAATTGGGAAAAAAGATCACGTTCTTTTCTGGTATCTCTTTTCATGTGCCCCTTTCACCGTTTTATCAAAGTTATTTGCAGGGCTGCGAGGTGATTTTAGGCCGTAATTTTTTATCAGGAAAATTGTGAAGTAATTTTGTTTTTTCAGTAGCATTGCTGCTCAGCTTTTGTAACGATCCTTTCTGTGTTCGAAGTTTAGAATCATGTTAAGGGGTTTTTCATTTTTATTTTGTGTGGTAAGTGGTCTCGAACATGATTCATCATTAGATTTTTCTGATCAGTTCAGTCAATCCCTTTTTACTGTTTTCTTCTGATTTATTCCCAACATAGGCAGTTTTTTATCCAAAGGATTTTTCCTTTGGTTTACTTTCAAGAAATCCCAAGCTGAATTGTTATCAACTTTTGTGAAAAGCCGCATTTCCATCAGAGGTACATTATTTTTTCATCAGAAACTTTTCGTGGGCCCCGGAGGAGAGAGAGAAGAGAGAGAGATAGAGTCCTGATAGAAGGATAAGGAAACAAAACGGGTAGCATCAAATCAATTTCATTTTTGGTCTTAAACAAATGATATTGCAGTCATTTCTAGATTTAAGTAGGTACTTAAACTAACAATGGCTGCACAATTTTCTGTTATCTTTTATTCAAAAATTGTCCGAAAAAAAAAAACGTTTAGAAAATTTTCTGGTGGAAAAATGCTGAGATTTTTTTAAAAAGTTGACAGAGTTATTATCTTGCTTTTCAAAAACCTTTAAGATTTATGCATAGAAAAAAAAAAAAAAGGAAAGGTGTCCCATAACCCGTGTGGTCGTTGGGGGCGAGGGGTCAAGACCCCCAGTTTTCTAGGGGAACCAGCATTTGAGGCGGGCCCCCTTCCTCTCCCTTGCTGCTTTACCTTCCCCGTCCTACAGAGGGCAGGTTTCATGTCTCGTTCTGACTTAATGGGAATAAAGTTTTTTCTGATCTTTTT
>CM060330.1:24601361-24603861 GCA_030674155.1 Stramonita haemastoma
CGCCACTGACTATCCCGTCCTCTTGTTCATAAAGGATTCATCCTTTACATTCTTCTTCACTAATGTTTCCTTGTAAGGAAGGCAGGGTGAACTTTGATACGGTATCTCCTTCTTTTTATCAAAGATATCACATGCCTTTATTTTAACGAATCTAATTTACATAATGTGGGATGGAATGGGTTTTCAGCAGCAGCCCCTACTGTGCGCGTGTTCTCTTACCCCATGGTGTGGCATTGTAACGTTCTCTTGTAGAGATCATTGGTTTTATTTGTTTTTGCCTCGTAAGAAAATTCGTATTATTTTCTTTTCTTTTTTTTTAAACTCGCTCGTTCATATTCTAAAATTAATGACCTGTGGGTTTCTTTGATGTGGTCATTTATCATAATATACTATCTAATAAATGACTTATTTTGTCTTTTTTTTTTTTTTGAATAATGTTTATGCTGAGCTATTTCTATCCCCTTGATGTTACTTTTTATTTTTAAATGTAGATATTCTCTTTTCAGAATTGAAATGGTTATGTCTTTACTTCTGAGGCTAAGTGTTGTAGAAGGAGGGAAGAAAAAAAGGGGAGGGGGAGGGGGGGTTTTCACGTACACTGTTACATGAGGTAAGGCTGGAAAACGCACAGAACTGGACAAAGAAAAAAACACGCCTGTCAGGAAACTAGACTGTGCTTGCACAAGCCACACAAGAAAAGTGAAAACGTGTTCAAAGTGTTGACCTTGAATACAAACAAAGTTTTTGTTGGGGAGAGAGTACAGCAAGGCGGGTACTAAATAAAAGCGAAATGCCGAAGGATGAAGACAGAGGGGGGAGGGGAGAGAGAGAGAGAGAGAGAGAGAGAGAGAGATGAGGAGATGAGAGAGGGAGAGGAGGGAGAGAGAGAGAGTAGAGAAAGAGACAGACAGACAGACAGGCAGACAGACAGACAGACAGACAGACAGACAGACAGACAGAGAGATAGACAGAGACAGAGAGAGAGAGGGTGGAAAGAAGAGACAGACAGACAGACAGACAGAAAGACAGAGAGAGACACAGAGAGAGACAGACAGACAGACAGACAGACAGACAGGAGAGAGAGGTGGAAAGAAGAGAAGAGAAGAGAGAGGAGAGAGGAGAGAGAAGGAGAGAGAGAGAGAGGGGGGGAGAGAGAGAGGGAGAGGAGAGAGGAAGGTGGTGGAAAGAAGAGAGAGAGAGAGTGAGGTGGACAGGAAGAGAGAGAGAGAGTGAGAGAGAGAGAGTGAGAGAAAGAGAGTGAGAGAGAGAGAGTGAGAGAGTAGAGAGTGAGAGAGGAGGAGTGAGTGAGTGGAGAGAGTGGAGGAGATGAGAGAGAGAGGATGGGAGAGAGTGGAGGAGCAGATGATGGAGAGAGTGATGAGACGAGGAGAGAGAGGAGAGAGGTAGAAGAAAAGAGTTTAAACAAAAAATAATAAAAAATTTAAATATAGGAAAAAACACATATCTCTTTAAAGAAATCAATCAAGTTTCGTGAGACAAACGTTTCATCCCATCCTATCTTAAATGTTGAGAAAAAAAAAGTATCATTTTTGTATCGCTAATAAATTTTGTTTAAAAGAATCCAAAACAAATCAAGTATTAGATAATGTCAGTTCAAAGAAATAAATTAATTATAATCTGATGGATGGGCTTCTTCCAACAGTTTGTTTTATCTTGTCTGTGTCTCTTGTTGAATGGCATGTGGAAGAAAAATGCTGAAGCAGGAATATAAATATTCTATTATCTTAGCATCCGAGCAAGAATGACAATGTATCTGCTGTTTTATTCGTCATGTCAGTAATGGCTGGAGATCTCTTTGATGTGTTTACTCTGTACATATACTTTGTCTAAATTAGGATTCCTGCCACTTCTCCATGTTGCTTTTAATACTTTTCGCTCAACAATTATTTAATTTTTCACCATCTAATGATATTAACCATTTCATCACATAGATTTTTTTTTTTAGATAAAAAGATAAACCTCCTATCTCTGAGTTTGTGTGATAAGGAGGAAAGGGGGGGAGAGGAAATGCCTTATGATTTCTATCTGTCCCTTAGTCTGGCGACCGTGGGGGCACCCCTGAAGACTTGACAACCAGTTCTCTCCATTCCTCTCTCTGTTCTGCCTTTCTCTAAGTTGTGTTTAGTTCTAGGCCTGTCCATTCGCTGATGTTGTCTTCCCATCTCTTCCTTGATCTGCCTTTTTCTTCCTCCTTGAACAGTGCCTTGCAGTACTGTTTTTGCAAGTTTTAGTCTCTGATTTAACGGCTGGAAATCAGACAGAGACGATAGCATACAAAAAGGTACAACAAGAAATAGATTACGCTGCAAAAACCCAGACCTAAAATAAATTGACTGTTCTAACTGTTGATCTCAACGTAAAACTCTAGAACCAGAAAAAAGAACTAATGCCCAAACAAATCTAGATTTCAAATGGCAGAAGACAAGAAAAACTTAGAAAGAAAGAAAAAGAAAGACACTACATGAGACGAGAGGGGTTT
>CM060330.1:24613861-24616361 GCA_030674155.1 Stramonita haemastoma
TTTGCATGCGTGTGTGTGCCCCGGGGTGGGGGGGGGAGGGGGGGCATGTGGTCTCTTTGATGTGGCCGTTTATGATGTTGGTTCTTTTATCAAGTATGAATGTGATCATGAGACGGGGTAGCTCAGTGGTCAGAGCGCTCGCTTTTGCCCCCAACCAAGACTAATTTGCATCGGGTGTGGTTACCAAGTGGGGACCATTTGCGCGCCTTGGCTTCAGTGCAATCCCCCAGTTCACCCAACTGTAAATGGGTACCTGCCCTCTTTAGGGTCGGGGAAACTAAAGCAGCGAGGGAGAGGAGATGGGCGCCGCCCTCAATTTGCTGGCCCCCTAGAGAAGCTGAGGTCTCTGATGCCTCGCTCTCCTACGACCACATAGGTTAGGGGACACTTTTGCCTGTGATATGCTCTGCATTTTTCTTCCAGCTTATGTTCATGTTACACCAGTATGATTATGTCAATGTACTTTTTTCTTTATTTGCTTTTCTTGATTCTGTACATCGTGGATTGACTGTTCATGTGTTTTGTAGAACCCTTTATTTCTTTCTCATCTAGACGTCGGAGGTTCTTCAAAGGTGACCCATATGCCACCAATTTTGCCTGAGGAAATATCAGGGAGTTGGAGTCCCAGGGTGGCTCGGGGCTATACATAGCAACGTTCTGGTGGCTCCTGCGACAGTACCGGAACCATTCGTATCGGTCATTGCCTTTCCAGTGGATCATTCCAGTGGCGTGGAGATGGGGGTCTGCTGCATGGGTAACAGCTTGCCCTCTCTACTTACTTACCCAGGCTTTGCGCTCTAAAGACTAGACTGCAACTCCATAGTCTTTCGAGACTGATGGGTGCCTACTACTACTACTACTACTACTACTACTACTACTACTACTACTACTACTGCTACTACTACTACTACTACTACTACTACTACTACCAATTTTGCCTACCATGAAGATAGCCACATTCCAACTTTGTGACTGTTTCCTGGGTATGTTTACGTTTACGTAACCCCACCAAAATGCAAACATGAATGACGGGATCTGTAATGTGCATATTGGATCTTCTGCCTGTGTATATACACGAAGGAAATGAAGGCAGTGGCAGATCTGTACTTGAAATTGATCTGGAAGATCGTCCAAAAAAAATCCCCACAGACATTTTAAAAAATCTCAAATTTTAAAAAGTCTTGACAGTCACCAGACACCGCTGAGGTTTAAACCCACGAATTCATAGACCCGTGGGATTGAAGATGCACTGTCTCAACCACTCGGCGGCTTTGTCATCCTCCATACAAGCAATTAAAGCTGTGTCCTTTTTTTTTCTTTTTTTTGTAGCGATGGCGTTGCGTGTTTAGCTACTGTGGGCTTCAAAGGAGTTGTGTTGTGTTTTCTTCTTCAGCAGCAAAGGAGAGATGAGCTTTGTTCCTCGCTTCGTCCGCTCTGGTCAGTCAGTGACGGCATGAGGCGGCCCGTCTCTTTGATGTCAGGTCGTGTATCATACAGGCTTTTTGGAAGCAATCCTGTCAAAGAGTTAAAACCCACAGGGTTTTTGTTGCTTGCTGATTGATTGATTGACTGATTGATTGATTGACTGATTGATTGATTGATTGATTGATTGATGATCGTCGTGCTAGGATCGTTGAGTGAAGATAGAGAGGGCTTTTTTATGTGGTTTGCTCTTCCGACTATTTTTATTTGTTAGATGAGGTTTTTTATGTCTGTTGTAGAAGGGTTTTTTTTCTTCAGGTGTGATTTTTTTTCTGTTAATCATGATATTTTGACGATCTGATAAACACGCACGGAGAGAGAGGGGAGAGAGAGAGAGAGAGAGAGAGAGAGAGAGAGAGAGAGAGAGAGAGAGAGAGAGAGAGAGAGAGAGAGAGAGAGAGAGAGAGAGACAGACAGACAGACAGACAGACAGACAGACAGACAGACAGACAGACAGACAGACAGACAGACAGACAGACAGACAGACAGACAGACAGACAGACAGACAGAACACTGTACACTGAAATGATTTAATGTACATTGGCCATGGACCACAGTACATTTCTTGGGCTTGGGATGGAACACATTGGGTTCATTCATATCATTGGCAAAGCAAATGCACAAAAGTAGAGATTCATGACTGATCAAGAAGCAAAACACACGTTATTCTAAATCATGATTATATGACCCTATTTCATGCATGACCAAATCACAAAAAATATGATGTCTAGGGAAAATTGTGGAAATCATGCACATCAATTACGTATCGAATCATAACAGTTTTTCAATATACATCTTGAATTAGCATTGTCTTTCTTTTATGAATAGAATGAAAAATATATCTAGACAAACTGTGCCTGTACTCATCATTTCTTGCTTTGAAGAAAACGGGTAATAGTACGTCGATGCATTCACTTAACAATTTTTTTTCCCTCAAGCCAGTGTATATGTAACATTCCATAGAAAGAGGGCTTCATTTTCAACTTTTGGTTTTACAGAAAGGACACATTTTTTCCTC
>CM060330.1:24626361-24633861 GCA_030674155.1 Stramonita haemastoma
TAATTCTTTCTGGAAAAAAAAGACATGAAAATGGACCAAGAACGCTTGTGGCAGGAAGAAAAGAAACAAGGCAGAAACAAAGAGAGGGACAGAAAAGGGGGAATTTCTTGAGCAGAAATTGCAGAAGGTGGGGACGCTGTTTATACTGACAGGCCCCTGGAATCCCCATGGGAAGTCATGGTGTTCCCATAGCCTATGCCATCGTTGAGGAGCGAGGCATCAGAGACCTCAGCTTCTCTAGGGGCCAGCATACTGAGGGCGGCGCCCATCTCTCTCCCTCGCTGCTTTACCTTCCCTGACCCTAGAGAGGGCAAGTACCCATTAACTGCTGGGGGAGCTGGGGGACTGTACTCAAGCCAAGGCGCGCAAATGGTCATCCATCCAGTTGGTAACCACGCTCAATGCTGCTTAACCTTAGCTTGGGGAAAGTAAGTACTCTTGATCACTGAATCATCCTATGTAGTCTCTATCAGAAGGGGGAAATCCCCTTTAAGACAAAGCAGTTACATGTTTTATCCTGAAAACATGGTTGTGGTGTTGAATAAAGCCACAATGTAGGATTCTGGTTCCTGAAGATCACCATACGTTTTTCTCTTTTGCACTCTTTCTTGTCTACGAGTTTAATTAAAACCACTCTCTGTCACATAACAGGATCTGAATGTGTGTGTATGTGTGTGTGTGTTTGTGTTGGGTTGGTGTGTGGTGTGGGTTGTGCGCGGCGCGTGTGTGTGTGTGTGTGTGTGTGTGAGTACGTGCATGTGTGTGTGGTGTGTGTGTGTGTGTGTGTGTGTGTGGTGTGTGTGTGTGTGTGTGTCGTGCGTGTTGTGTGTGGTGTGAGTCGTGCATGTGTGTGTGTGTGTGTGTAGTGTCGTGTGTGTGTGTGTGTGTTTTGTGTGTGTGTGCGTGTGTGTGTGTGTGTGTGTGTGGTGGTGTGTGCTGCGCGCGGGGTGCGTGTGTGTGTGTAGGTCGTGCGTGCGTGCGTGGTGTGTGGTAGTCGTGCGTGCGTGTGTGCGTGTGTGTGTTGTGTGTGTGTGTGTGTGTGTGTGGTGTTGGTGTCGGTGTGTGTGAGTGTTGTGTGTGTTGCTATATATAGTTTTGAGGCTCGGTCATTTCGAGATGTGAAAAAGGTACTAATAAACTAGTTCCAGCTACTGGCACGGGGTTAAATAAATGGCGTCATTACCTTGATCTTAAAGCATCTTTTGTTGAACTCCTTGCCTCTCTATCCGTACTGATGTATGTATGTTTTTACTTATTCCTCCGTCACAGTCTTTCTGTCTCTGTATCTGTCTGTCTGTCTGTGTCTGTCTGTCTCTCAGTCTCACTCTCTCTGTCTCTATCTCTATCTCTCCTTTTCTCTTCTATCTTTCTCTGTCTCTCTGTATCTCTGTCTGTCACTCTGTCTGTCTGTCTGTCTGTCTGTCTGTCTTCTGTCTGTCTGTCTGTCTGTCTGTCTTCTCTCTCTCTCTCTCTCTCTCTCTCTCTCTCTCTCTCTCTCTCTCTCTCTCTTTCTTTCTTTCTCTTCTATTTCTTTCTTTCTTTCTTTCTTTCTTTCTTTCTCTCTCTCTCTTGTCTCTGTATCTGTCTCTCTCTCTCTGTCTCTGTCTGTCTGTCTGTCTGTCTGTCTGTCTGTCTGTCTGTCTGTCTGTCTGTCTGTCTCTCTCTCTACTCTCTCTCTCTCTCTCTCTCTCACTCTCTCTCTCTCTCTCTCTCTCCTCTCTCTCTCTTGCTCCCCCCTCTCCTCTCTTGCTCCCCCCTCTCTCTCTTGCTCCCCCCCCCTCTCTCTCTTGCTCCCCCCCTCTCCTCTCTCTCTCTCTCTCTCTCTCTCTCTCTCTCTCTCTCTCTCTCTCTCTCTCTCTCTCTCTCTCTCTCTCTCTCTCCCTCCCTCTCTCACTCCCTCCCTCCCTCCCTCCCTCCTTTCACATCACACATTGCCACACACACATATTGCCCACAAGGCAAAAAATAAAATTTATAAAAAATAATGTGATGAATTCAAGGCGGCCTCAGTGTCATCACGATTGTGCCCAGCCCCATACACAATCCCAAAAAGACCCTCTCCAGCAAAACGAGTCACATAGCACACACACAGTCCTTTCTGACCCTGACCCTCCCTGGCAAGATGAGTCGGCTAGCACTTGTCCTTGTTTTGAATATGACCCTCTCGAGCAAAATGAGTAAAACATCTTGCACGCACACGTTAAATCCTGTTCCGCTTTTCGTAAGAGTAGACCATTGTGTGCCGGTTAGGAACAGATGACAAAATTAACAGAACTGCATACATCTTGGGACTGGATTTTTTTTTTAAAAAGCACATGAGTGTTTACTCCATTATCCTCGACATAAAAGAATAAATGAATAAATAAAATGAGTAGTGCAGCATTAACCCTATGGTTAATACACTGACCTCCCTCAACAAAATGAATTTGACAGCATTTACAATTGATAGGACACCCCCCCACACACACACACCACACACCCTATTAGTGTATAGTATTGTATTATTTTGTACTCTAATGTATTGCACTATTGTGTTGCAGTTTGCTGTATTTTATAGCATTTGAAGTCACAGCAGATTTCCCTGCGTGAAATTCGGGCTGCTCTGCGCGGGGGAGAGCGCGTTACCACGTTTGGGGAACCTTGCAGTCGTGTCTTCTTCAGTTTTAGGGTTGTCTGCTTATAAATAAATAAATATAATATATAATATATATTATTGTATATTCTTTCACGCTGTACTGGACCTGTGAGGTGAAGAAGAATGCCCCTGTTTAATAATGCATGTTCCTGTTCACCCTGCCCTGGTTAAGAAAAAGAGTGGGGCGTATCTCGGGTGTGTGTGTGGGGTGGGGGGGTATATGTGTTTGTGTATGTGTGTGTGTGAGAGAGAGAGAGAGAGAGAGAGAGAGAGAGAGAGAGAGAGAGAGAGAGAGAGAGAGCTCATGCTCTTACAATCAAATCTTAGCACACACACATACACACACACACAAATACACACCCACACCCACCCACCCACACACACCCCACACACACACCACACACACACACACACACACACGTACGCCGCGCGCGCGCGCGCGCGCACGCATGCATGTACTATCCTTAAACAATAGAACCAGATGAGAGAAAGGGAAGAGGTAAACTGATGAATCATGAGAATCATTGAACTAAGAGAATAAGGATAAACACGACCTCCTTATTTGCTTGCTTGTTTGTTCATTTGTTTATTTGCTTGCTTATTTTAATGCTTGTTTATTGTTTGAATTCATTTTCAACGCTAGCCTCGCAAATAGCCCCTAATTTACCGGACACCCCCCCCCCCCCCCCCCCAAAAAAAAAAAAAAAAAAGAATAAACACACAAACAAAACAAAACAACAAAACCCAACCAGAACAACAACAAAAAAAAAAAAACAAACGAACTCGCAGTAAAAAAAAAAAAAGCAGCCCTTTTAAAAATGTGTGCTATGTATGTGCAGTTCTGACAGTTTTTTTTCTCCAGTCTAACTCAAATGTCCTGTTTGTCTTTCAGTCGCAACAAGAAAAAAAAAAGAGAGAAAAGATGAGTGACAGAGAGACAGGGAGAGAAGAGAGAGAGAGAGAGAGAGAGAGGAGAGAGAGAGAGAGAGAGAGAGAGAGAGAGAGAGAGAGAGAGAGAGAGAGAGAGAGAGAGAGAGAAAGAAAGAGAGAGAGACTTAGGGATTACGCAACGATGGAGAAACAAGACACACAGTGAAAGGGAGGCAGACCCAGAAAGAGAGAGAGACAAAGACAGAGACAGACAGACAGACAGAGAATAGGAAATGGTTGCCTAGGGGTAACTCCTGTTCTTTTTAGAACAACAGATTCTCAAGAGATTGGGTTCATTCACATGTGTGTGTCCTGCTTTTTACCTTGTTTCTTCTTTCTTCTTCTTCTTCTTCTTCTTCTTCTTCTTCTACTTCTTCTTCGCAATTCTTCTTCTTCTTCTTCTTCTTCTTCTTCGCAATTCTTCGCAATTCTTCTTCCTCTTCTTCCTCTTCTTCCTCTTTTTCGTAATTCTTCTTCTTCTTCGCAATTCTTCTTCTTCTTCTTCGCAATTCTTCTTCTTCTTCGCAATTCTTCTTCTTCTTCACAATTCTTCTTCTTCTTCGCAATTCTTCTTCTTTGCATTCTTCTTTGCATTCTCTTCTCTTTGCTTCTTCTTCTCCTTCTTCTTCTTCTTTGCATTCTCTTCTCTTCTTCTTCTTCTTCTTCTTCTTCTCCTTCTTCTTCTTCTTCTTCTTCTTCTTCTTCTTCTTCTTCTTCTTCTTCTTCTTCTTCTTCTTCTCTTTCTTAGGAAATCTTCGCATTCTTCTTCTTTGCAATTCTTCGCAATTCTTCTTGTTCTGTTCTTCTTGTTCTTGTTCTTGTTCTTCTCTTCTTCTTCTTCTTCTTCTTCTTCTTCTTCTTGTTCTTCTTCTTCTTCTTCTTCTCTTCTCTTTCTTAGGAATTCTTCGCAATTCTTCTTCTTCGCATTCTTCGCAATTCTTCGCATTCTTCTTGTTCTTCTTCTTGTTCTTCTTGTTCTTCTTGTTCTTCATCTCTCATCTCTCTTCTTCTTCTTCTTTTCTTCTTCTTCTTCTTCTTTTTCTTGCAATTTTCTTCTTCTTTGCATTCTTCTTTTCTTCTCTTCTTCTTCATCTTCTTTTTCATCTTCTCCTTCTTCTTCTTCTTTTCCTTCTTCTTTTTCTTCTTCTTCTTTTCTTCTTCTTCTTTTTCTTCTTCTTCTTCTTCTTCTTCTTCTTTCTTCTTCTTCTTCTTTGCAATTCTTCGCAATTCTTCTTCCACTTCTTCGCAATTTCTTCTCTTCGCAATTCTTCTTTTCTTCGTATTCTTCTTCTCTTCGCAATTCTTCTTTTTTGCATTCTTCTTTGCATCCTTCTTCTTCTTTGCCTTCTCTTCTCTTCTTTGCATTTCTTCGCAATTCTTCTTCTTCTTCTTCTTCTTCTTCTTCTTCTTCTTCTTCTTCTTCTTCTTCTCCTTTTCTTCTTCTTCTTCTTTGCATTCTTCTCTTCTTCGCAATTCTTCTTCGTCGTCGTTCTTCTTCTTCTTCTTCTTCTTCTTCTTCTTCTTCTTCTTCTTCTTCTCCTTCTTCTACTTCTTCTTCTTCTCTTTCTTAGAAATCTTCGCAATTCTTCTTCTTCGCAATTCTTTGCAATTCTTCTTGTTCTTATCTTGTTCTTGCTCTTCTTCTCTTAGGATTCTTTGCAATTCTTCTTCTTCGCAATTCTTCTTGTTCTTCTTCTTCTTTGCAATTCTTCTTTTTCTTTGCATTCTTCTTTGCATTCTTCTTCTTCATCTTTTTCTTCTTCTTCTTCTCCTTCTTCTTCTTCTTTGCATTCTTCTTTTCGCAATTCTTCTTCCTCTTTTCTCTTCTTCTTCTTCTTCTTCTTCTTCTTCTTCTTCTTCTTCTTCTTCTTTCTTCTTCTTCTTCTTCTCTGCTTCTTAGGAAATCTTCGCAATTCTTCTTCTTTGCAATTCTCCGCAATTCTTCTTCTTCTTCTTCTTCTTCTTCTTCTTCTTCTTCTTCTTCTTCTTCTTCTTCTTCTTCTTCTTCTTAGGAATTCTTCGCAATTTTTCTTCTTCGCGATTCTTCGCAATTCTTCGTGTTCTTCTTCTTGTTCTTCTTCTTGTTCTTCTTCTTGTTCTTGTTCTTGTTGTTTTGTTGTTGTTGTTGTTTCTTCTTCTTCTTCTCTTCTTCTTCTTCTTCTTGCAATTCTTCTTCTTATTTGCATTCATCTCTTCTTCATCTTCTTCTCATCTTCTTCTTCATCTTCTTCTTTCTCCTTCTCCTCTTCTTTTTTTCTCTTCTTCTTCTTCTTCTTCTTCTTCTTCTTCTTCTTCTTCTTCTTCTTCTTCTTCTTCTTCTTTGCAATTCTTCGCAATTCTTCGCAAATCTTCTTCCTCTTCTTCGCATTTCTTCTCTTCTTCGCAATTCTCTTCTTCTTCGCAATTCTTCTTCTTCTTCGCAATTCTTCTTCTTCTTCGCAATTTTTCTTCTTCTTCGCAATTCTTCTTCTTTGCATTCTTCTTCTTCTTTGCCTTCTTCTTCGTCTTCTCCTCCTTCTTCTTCTTCTTCTTCTTACATTCTTCTTCTTCTTCGTCTTCTCTTCTTCTTCTTCTTCTTCTTCTTCTTGCAATTCTTCTTCTTCTTCTTCTTCTTCTTTCCTTCTCCTTCTCCTTCTCCTTCTTAGGAATTTTCGCATTCTTCTTCTTCGCAATTCTTTGCAATTCTTCTTCTTCTTCTTCGCAATTCTTCTTCTTCGCAATTCTTCTTCTTCGCAATTCTTCTTCTTCTTCATAGCAATTCTTCTTCTTCTTCTTCGCAATTCTTCTTCTTCTCGCAATTCTTCTTCCAATCTTCTTCTTCTTCTTCGCAATTCTTCTTCTTTGCATTCTTCTTTGCATTCTTCTTCTTCTTCTTTGCATTCTTCTTTCATTCTTCTTTGCATTCTTTGCATATTCCTCTTTCCTCCTCTTCTCCTTCTTGCTACTTGACCACTGACAGTTAAACTCTACTATTTAATCAAACTTACTTTGCCATAGGCATGGTGAGTTGGAGAAAAAAATAGAGAAAAATATCTTCTTTCGTTGGTCTTGCACTCTTCCTGTTTGAATGTGCCCATTTCCACCTTCCTCCCGTCCTCCTATCTTCCTTCCCTCCTGAAAAAGGTCACAACAATAAGAAAAAGAAAAGCTCTCCCCCCCCCAAAAAAAAAAAAAAACCTGGAAAAAATACTGAGTTGTTTTGCCACTGCTACATACATAAAAGCAACGTTGCGTGTATTGGGAGTCCATCAGTAGATAATTTCATTTATTATGAAATCAATTTAAACTTTATACCTGTGGAAAAATCATCATGAATGAATAGATAAATAAATGAAAAGAAACAGAGAGAGAGAGAGAGAGAGAGAGAAGAAGAGAGAGAGAGAGAGAGAGAGAGAGAGAAGAGAGAGAGAGAGAAGAGAAGAGAGAGAGAGAGAAAGAAAGAAAGAAAGAAAGAAAGACAGAAAGGAGGAAAGAAAGGAGGAAGGAAAGGAAGAAAGAAAGAATGAAAGAAAGAATAAAAGAATAAAAGAATGACTGAATGACAGAAGGAAACAATAAAATTGAATAAACGAATAAATGAATGAAAAGGGAGGGAGACAAGACAGACAGACAGACAGACAGACAGACAGATACACAAAGACGGAGACAGACAGAAAGCGACAGAGAGAGATACAGAGACAAAAAACAGAGACAGAGAAAGAGATTGAGAGAAAGGAAAGAAACAAACAAAGAAACAAAGAAAGAAAGCACAAGCGAAAGAAAGAAAGAAAGAAAAGAAAAACAGAAAGGAGCACAGTTTGTCAGCATAACCTTGCTAATTCCAGCAGATTTTCTCAAATTAGCTTCGGAAGAACAGGTGTCAGGGAAGCTGGAGTTTATCACCCTGTGGCGTGTGTTGGTCGGGTCACTGTGCAATGTCCTGAAATTTACAGTGG